>JAHRHZ010000004.1:3073559-3131534 GCA_024137785.1 Ginglymostoma cirratum
CTGATGAAGGGTCTAGGCCCGAAACGTCAAGCTTTCCTGCTCCTATGCTGCTGCTTGGCCTGCTGTGTTCATCCAGCCCCACACCTTGTTATCTCGGATTCTCCAGCACCTGCAGTACCTTTTTATCTCTAATTCAATTTTTAGTTCAGTTTAAGCCTTGCACAACTTAAAAAGTGAAGAAGTCGGTAGTGGCAGATCAGAGTACTGGATTCTTTGAAAGATAGTTTCATCAAGTTAATGTGAAGGCCAAATAAAGTGCTCAGATCAGAGGTGGTAACATTATGAAATCTTCTTAAATATATAATTGGGGTGTAAACATATTTATTTCATATACCTAAAATTATCCTGGGATTGTGGATGTTCTTGTCATTTGTAGCAGTTTGGTGTTTCATCATCTCAGAAGACCGTTAAGATTGAAACACATTAGTACAAGACTAAAGGAAATAAATCAAGCACCAGTGTTAGTGGGGCCATTTGGGAGATTTAATCTGATGCTTCTGATCACTGGGTACCATTTGCAGCAATTGATGGATAATGACTACCACCAATGTTTGGATTATCCCACTCATCGGGTCAGCCTGCAGACAGGCCGAATTCTGAGCCAGCGTTAAAAATTCTCTTTACTACTTACGACTTGTGCAGAGAAACCATCTACTTTTGAGTCTCGTCATTAGTGTACTTTTGTAACTACACATATTTCCTTTCATGAGGTTACAGTATATTTTAATGTAACTGAGACTTTGTGGGCCTTGATCTTTTAGCAATATGGATTCCGGGAACTCCTCCCTTTTCCAAAAAGTTAAGAATATCAAATTTTCATTTCTCTGTAAAGGCAATATTCAAGCATTCGCATAGCTATCCATCTGTTGCACTGAATGATTTGCAAAATAAATATTGTTGCAACACCAATTTGATCCACTTGATTATCACTTCCAAAGGAAACCACGTAGTTCAAAAAATGTATGGTGTGCACTGTTTAGATTTTGTTTTAATGTTAGGGATATAAGAATTCAGTCAGTTCCCAGCCTCTACCTGATCCAAATATTTAATCCCTCTGTGGCTGCTTATAGAATTCTAACTAGTTTTTGACTTTTGTTAAGATTTGTAAATGACATAAATATACAACTAATAACTTTGAATCAGGAATTCAGAAAATGTCACTGGATGATATGTTGGTATCGATTTGTTTCAGATGAGATAGTGGCTTTGAAACGATTAAAAATGGAAAAGGAGAAGGAAGGATTTCCAATTACATCTCTTCGGGAAATCAACACAATTTTGAAAGCACAGCACCCAAACATTGTGACTGTTCGAGTAAGCAAACAACAATTACTTTTGTGTGGGGTGGAGACATACTGAGAACTGAGGTTACCCTGGTATTTAGCTTTGGTAGATTAGATCCAGTTTCGACTGGAATATTAAGCAAAGTTTGCAGAAAATTCTCCTGTTACACTGTTTATTTTAGAGTGTGAAGTGTTCTATTTGATACACTGATGGGGTTTGTGCCACCTACTGGAATTCAGTTGTGGGAGAGTGAACAGGTGAAGGGAGATTAAATTTGAACTTCCTAAGCTTTGCAACTACAGTGAAAGCTTGTAATAACCTGCTTCAATATTCTCTTGTTACATTTTGGGTGCAGGAGTTCTTGTCACTCACGTAGGAGTAAATTTCATTCTACTGGTTAAAAATAAAGAATAGGGTTTTCTTCTTAATGCAGTCCAGTGAGTAAACAGTTTCACTTTTGGGCCCCATCATCTGTATTGATTGTATTTCCCACTCTCACTTGATAGGATTATAGATTCAAATGATATTTTGTGCAAACCGGATACTAGCGTTACAGAAAGAAGTGTGTGCTGCCTCAGTGAGAGGTAATAGTAAAAATCAATATTTATTGAATCTCCTATTTCTTCAGGAAATTGTAGTGGGAAGCAACATGGATAAGATATACATTGTTATGAATTACGTTGAACATGACCTCAAGAGCTTAATGGAAACCATGAAGCAACCATTCTTACCAGGTACAGTCTTTGTGTTGCACAGTGTGAACACTGCAAAGTCAGCAATCTAAAATACTTAATGTACAAACGATAGGACATTTGAGAACATTGCAAAAGTTTTGCTTACTGCTTCTGCAGTGCAGCCTAACATTCTGTTCTGTGGATTCGGAAATTGTCTTTTGTAGATTATATATGTTTGAAATCATTTCAGTCTTAAATTCTAACTGCAAACACATTTCTTGGCTTTGTTAAAAGCTTTTGATATCTGGGTTAACGTTCTCAGATCAAGTGAGTTCTCAGTTTCTCTAACCTTCTGTTTGGTTTTTGCTGCATAAGGTTATGATTTATGATGATGGGATCCTAGATTCTGTGTACCATATATACCTCTGTATAAGGTTAAAAATCATTGCTCTTATTTGGCTTCCAAGTTGGGAAAGGCAGTAAAGATTGATTTATGGCTGGGAGTTATTCTTTGTTTAGCTCCATGCCAAGTTAAGTATGATATTTATTAGCTTATTTAAAACATTGTCGCCAAGAGATGAGGACTCTAGCTGCGTCAAGAGATAGTCAGGGTTTCTCCTGAGTTTCAACATCGCAAGTAACAATATGGAACTTCCGCTTTCTACTTTCCCCTTCTCTCGAGATAAACGTCTTGACAGGATATCACCTGTTGCCAAAGACAGTAATGTTCTCAAAAGTCTTTGCTGATTATTGAGAATGCAGTCACTATTATGGAGTCAGAATTAAATTGTTCTAATTTTTAGGTTCCTTTGGTACGGTCACTTCATACTGAAAATATCAAAATTTCATAACATCTCAGAAATGCCTGCATTTTTGATAGAGGAGTGTGTATAATATGACCAATTTACATCAGATTGTTTTCCTTTATTACCTAGTATCTGTCCTATACGTGAGTTCCTTCATTAGTAAGTATATGAGATGGTCATTCTTTTTAGGAACTGATTTTTGAATGACTTAATTGTTCGTAGAATTATAATACTTAAAGTAAAATCTTCCATTGTTTGATGGGATAGGGGCCAAGCTGTCAATGGCTCGACATCTCGAAGCACAGTGTAAACCACTCTTCATTTTATGTTGTAAATTGAAAATTAATTACTGAATCTATGTAGTTGAATGCATTTTTTTAGAATGTGGGCTTTTATTAGCCATTTTTCTTGTTGGCTTTCAATATTGCATCTGCAAATGTGCTTTTAAAACTTGCATGCAGTATGCAACATGACCACTGTGCGGAGCCAGGGTTCCAGATTTTTCTGCCAAAAATATAATTAGCTCACCAGATTGTTTTGATGAATAAATAATTCTTGGGATGGGGGTAATATTGGTGGCATTCCCCATCTCTGTTGCTTTGAGGACACTGAACCAATCCTGAGATAGTTTAAGGTCATAGGCCAGTCAGCCTGGTCGCAGGTTCCCATCCCTGTGATTTAGTGGGCTTTTACTGCAGGCAGTGACTTCACTGCCACGTTTGATGTTAGCCTACAAATGACCAGATTTAACTTTCTAGTCCAGTACCTGAACCCCAGAAATTGTTCTCAGGATTATTTTTTGACATTTCTTGGTAGAATTTCATAATGCAGTGGGTCCAGTACTGATCAGGATTGGGTGACTGGTTGGGAAATGGTTGACAGAATTTTGCTAGAAGATAATATGAAAGGATTTGGAACCCAGGCACATGAATGGAATTAAGGCCACAATCTCATTAAATGATGGAATAGGCTCAGTAGGCTGAATGACTGTCTCCTATAGAGATTGGAAGGCTGACTGGGAGAGTTTTGGAACAGTTGAGGCTAGAGATGATGACAACATCAGGGATTTAGTGAGTGCGATGTAGATGCAAAGAGGAGCAGTCTTTTTGGAGTTTGAAGTGAATAGCCTTAAAAGGCCAGAGGTATGGAGTTGTATCTGTGTCTTTTGGTGGTGTAGGTTGCTACAATTGTGAACTGTCGAATGCAATCCGAGAGAGTTGCCACAGGGCAGGATCTGAAATCAGGCCAATAATGTAGTAATTCTAATGAGTGCAGAGCAGAGGATCTTCAGCCTTGCTGATGTTGTAAGAAAATCCTGGCTCATCAATGTCAGAACAAACAATACAGGATTAAATAACAAGAGATTATAGAACAGTAAAGCTGAGTGTTGATGTTATACAGAAACTGATGTAATGTTGTGGATAGTGTTGCCAAAGAAGCCACGTTTTAGCAAGAAATACAAAGGATTGGAGTTTCAAACACAACCAATGTGATTGCAGTTGTGAAAGAAAAAAATAGGAATTGGACAGTGATAACACATTTACAAAAAGGACAGGAGGTTTGCCTTTAGCCTGTTCAATTACAGGAAGCTTGAGGGCAACACACTGTAGTGGCAGTCACACTATTGCTGACATGGACCAGGGAATCACCTACATGTGAAAACTCATCAATCTTTAAAATCTGCTTCCAGGTGAAGTTAAAACACTGATGATACAACTTCTAAAAGGCGTTCGACATCTTCATGATAACTGGATCTTACATCGGGACCTAAAGACATCTAATCTATTACTGAGTCATTCAGGAATCCTCAAGGTCAGTGCTACTGCATTGAGACAGTGTATCTAATGGCACATTTTCACTTTAATAGGATGATCTTCTTGGCCCCCTTTCTTTGAAATCCTAAGGGTTTGTGATTGCCATGTTCAAAGTGTAGATGTTATAGGTACACACATTCCTAGCTTTGTAATTTCTTTTTTGGTATCCTATCTGTGGTGATGTCTCCTATTCCTATTATTGTTATATCCCCTATTAAACGAGTGAGATGTTCTTTTCCTATTCCTTGTGCACAGATCTCTGTACCATTGCCTACTTTAAACCAAACAATCTGCTGTCAGCCATGTTCCCAGGATAGTGTTGACCTTTATTGGAGTGTAGGTGAGCAAATGGCTAAGAATAACTGTAAAGGAAATAGGGTTAATCTCTTTATTTCCCATTTTGTTGCTTTCAAGCTGCTTGTTGCCTGTTCACTATTATACCAAGAACAGAATCTGATGCTAAGATTCTCTGAATGCTCTTTGACAGAGCTTTAAGACCTTACCTGGCTGCATTATATTGTAATCACACCAATAACTGACTGCTCGTTCCAGGCTGGGGCAGATTGGTATATCTAGTACACATCTGCAATTTGCCATTTTAGATTGCATCGTCAGTAAATTCTCTTTAAAGCAAGCAGTGACTTTTGTCTATTTCTTTCGAAGATCAGTACATTCAGTGTTGGTTCCTCTGCAACAGATAAAACTTGTTGATTCATTGGCCCATTTAAAGCGGTTAATATTTGTAGAAGATGGAAGGATGTTGCTGAATTGTCTTGGTGATGGATGTTACCTTGCCCATGGAATAATTTAAAACATGTCTTACTGAACATTCTCTAGATTGGTGACTTTGGACTTGCTCGAGAATATGGCTCCCCATTGAAACCTTACACGCCAGTAGTAGTAACTCTCTGGTATCGAACCCCTGAGCTGCTACTTGGAGCAAAGGTTAGTGATCTAAGGCCGGGAATGGGGTGGGTAATTATTTCACGAACAGAAAAGAACTCTTTCCAATAGTATCTGTGCATTGGATTCTTTCTACTGATCACCATAGAAGTTATTAGTTATTTTTACGCAATCCATCTGCTTCTGTGGTATACTTTGCAGCATTCTTGTGCTTTTATCAGTCAATTAATTAAGTACTAGTTTGTTAAAATGTTCCACATGCCACCCATGTACACACTTGCCTGGTTGAATTGAATCCTGGAATATACAGCTAGTTCATTTCAATAGAAGTGAAATGACTGTTCCATTGAGTTAAGGCGAATGTGGGAACAGTATTTTGCAATAGATGTGCAGAATTGATGGATGATTATTGTCAGTCTTGTGGTAAAGTTACATTTGTGTCCACGTCATTTTAAATGGTGTATGCTTCACTGTTGAGATTTATTCACTTTTTCACTTGATATTCAAGAGATCAAGTATTGGGCGTGTTCTTTGGCTATGATCACCTTCACACATCATCGATATTGTCTGAACATTCTGAAAGTGGAAATTTAAAAATGTATCTTCACCTGTTCTGTCAGTGTAAGGTCACTCTAGGGTTTTCTTTTGGAAGTGTGGTTGAGGAAATGTTGCTGCTGACATCCTACCTTTATGTTTTGCAGGAATACTCAACTGCTATTGATTTATGGTCAGTGGGCTGTATCTTTGCTGAATTCCTAACTCAGAAACCTTTGTTTCCAGGGAAATCTGAAATTGATCAGATTAACAAAATTTTTAAGGTATGTGAGCATACTAAAACGGGCATGAGTCTTATGTCTGTATTGTTTAAAAGCTGAAAGAATTGCAGATGTTGGATTGTCTGCAATGTCAGTATTGTTAACTTCGTTTTGCACTAATCACTTTAACTTCCTGCAGTGGAACTTGCTTCAAACCTGCCTTTTTTGATGGGTTCCCAATTGTTATACACCAGGAAAGATCTTGTGCACGTTCCTTTAATAGCATTGAAGATAAAACTGCTGCCTGCCATGGGAGCTGATTCTCTCCACCTTCCACTTCAGCACATTCACTTTGAATTCTACCCTTAATCCTCATGCAGTATTTTTAACCTCAGAGAAGAATTGACTATTACTGTCCCTGTAATTGCTAAGCTGTTCTTGCAATAGTTGGCCATTTTGCATCTACCCCCAAGATGCCAGTGGGTCCATCAGATCCAGTCATACCTTTGCCGTGTTGAACGATCTCCTTTCTTCTCTTCCTTGTGGATCATCAAATCCTGAAAACTTGATAAAATAGATTCCAAATGATAGATGGACTGATAAAATGCTTGGAAATCTGTGGATGATCTAAGCTAGGTTGGTTAGAGAGGCCTTGTAGTTACACTGCATTGATAGAGTCGTTGAAAGCGAAGGCTACAGTTTAAAATGTTTCTCCTTGCAGGAGCTAGGCACACCAAGTGAGAAGATCTGGCCTGGTTACAATGAACTTCCTGCAGTGAAGAAAATGACCTTTACTGAATATCCGTTCAACAACCTGCGGAAACGGTTTGGGGCCCTTTTATCTGATCAAGGCTTTGACCTCATGAACAAGTAAGTGTGAGGGGGCTACCATGTGGATTCAGCAGTGTGTTTTAATTTACTACAAGTTACAGGACATATGTCTCTCTCTCCCTCCCCGCTCCACCTCTCTCCTACCCGCCCCGTGTCTCCTACCCACCCCATCTCCGATGCATTCCTTTGAGAGGAAGCCCGACACTGTGAACACTACCCTAGCCGCTTGACTCAGAAGTCTGCTGTACAATTCAGTGAAATCATAGTTGAAATGATTACCTCACATTCCTGCCTATACCTGACAATGTTTCACCCCCACAAAAAACACGTGAAAGAAGTTCTGAACCTTTTCCACCCTTTGCACGTAGAAGTGCTTCCTAACATCTCTCCTGAATGGTCTGGCTATAATTCTCGGACTCTGCACCACCACCTTCCCCCCCCACCGCCACCCCACCCTAGTTCTACAATCCCCAATGGAAAAAAATTATGTTTGTTTACCCCGACTTTTCTTGTTAATGTCTTGAAGACTTTGATCAGATCACCCCATAACCTTTTGAATTCTACAGAAAGCCAGCCGGATTTGTATAATCCTGTCTTCATAGCATAACCCCTGAAGTCAGAGTATCATCCTTGTTATACGACTATGTTGTACTCCCTTCAAGGCCAATATATTCTTCCTAAGGTGTGGTGTCAAAATCTGCTGAGCAGTCGGGACACTATCACTGTGCCACAAGAGTCCTATTTGCTGAAAGTGCAAGACAAAGAGGCAGCACGGTGGCTCAGTGGTTAGCACTGCTGCCTCACAGCACCAGAGACCCGGGTTCGATTCCATCCTCGGGCAACTGTCTGTGTGGAGTTTGCGCATTCTCCCTGAGTCTGCGTGGGTTTGCTCCCACAGTCCAAAGATGTGCAGGCTAGGTGGATTGGCCATGCTAAATTGCCCATAGTGTTCAGGGATGTGTAGGTTAGGTGGGTTATAGGGGTATGGTCTGGGTGGGATGCGCTGAGGGTCGGTGTGGACTTGTTGGGCCAAAGGGCCTACTTCCACACCGTAGGGATTCTACGATTGAAATTATATAAACTGGGAACTAGTGATTTGGTGGTAACAACCTTTTATGTCATTAGGATGCAAATTGCACCTACATGTTAAATCTCTCCATAATTGCTGCTTAAACAAGTTTTAAAATTCATTTGAATAAATGCTGCATTTGAACTTTTTAACCATTTTTTATTAAACCATATTTAATGTTTGCTTAATTTCAACCAACTTGATGATGAACAGTATTTTGTGTCAATCTGAATATGTTTGTGTGGTTTTGAAATGAGGACATCGAGTATTCTTAAGTTTAATTTTTTGAGTGCAGATATCTTGACAGCAAAGAAATACAGAGAGACAAGATCTGCACGATGACTAGAATTTTCTCTCTCTCTTTGAAACAGGTTCTTGACTTATTGCCCTGCTAAAAGAATTACAGCTGAAGAAGCATTAAAACATGAGTATTTCAGGGAGACCCCACTCCCTATAGAATCGGCCATGTTCCCAACCTGGCCTGCAAAGAGTGAGCAGCAACGAGTTAAACGTGGCACCAGTCCTCGGCCCCCTGAGGGTGGGCTTGGTTATAGTCAACTGGTAAGTGTTTATATTTCTGCATAACTGGGATTTATACAAGGATTTTAACACCAAAAACCTTGAGATACTTAATGGTGTACATGTTTCTTACTGTAATAGGAAAAATGAAAGAAAGTGTCAGCTAAGATACTGAGAAATAGCACACTGTCCTGGTTTGGAGAGGGGATTCGAAATAGTAGGGCAACCAATGGGGAAGCAACGATAAGTGGTTGGAGACCTAAACTAGAAACCATGTAGGAAGACTGAATAACAGAGTTAAACATGAGGAGGCTTTGACCATTGTGAATCAGTTCAGTTTTGATTCTAATGCAGAAAAAGCTGGAGGATAGTGGGGCAAAGGAGACACTGGACTTATAAATTAGGATGAGAATTTTACCTGGGATACATTGAACAGTTAATTATTGACAAATGAACAGCATCCTGGTGAAGCACAAGAAGGGATTAATGAAGTTCTGGGTTGATTTGACAGCAAGTGTTTGTGAAATGAAGGTCAGCAGACAAAGTTACTTTATTGAAGGAAATAAACTTGATCATCAATGTTTGGAAATGTTTTAAAATGATGACTCAATTAGCCCATTCTTTTGTGCTGATCTCAAAGTCCTCTTGACTCCCTTTCCATTGTATTCTCAATCTTTTTCGAACCTATGTGTTTTGCCTCAAAACACTTCCATGCTGTCACCAATTGGGACAAGTACATGTACTTTCTCCATCATTCAAGTGGACACAGTCAAAAATCTTTCATTGTGTGAAATAGCTCCCCAGTACCATTATATTTTCTTCAGTTCAGATATTGTCCATACCAAAATAATTTTCAAATTTAATAAATAGTCTGGTACAGATTAAAACACAGCAACTGTTCATATTACTGGGGTTGGATGATTCCAGAAAGTGTCATGGTTTGAAGTATAATATTTGCTTATTGATCCTGTTCTGAAGCCTGTTAATTTTATTCTGAGATGCAGTTGGGCATCCCCACCTGTCTGCTTGGGGGTTCACCTTAGTAGGTTGACTGAAATTGGATTTGTCACCTGCCAGGCCTCGCCTCGGTATTGAGTTCTTTACAGTTACAGCAGAGTCTGCTACAGGAGAGAATTCTTGCTTAGCATCTTTGAACAAATTTGTAGCAGTCATGATCTCGAGAAAATAACAAAGGAGGGAAATGAAATGGATACTTTGTAAATGCTTTCCATTTTTTGCAGGGTGATGATGATTTGAAAGACACAGGCTTCCACCTGACAACCACAAACCAGGGAGCCTCTGCAGCTGGACCAGGTTTCAGCCTCAAGTTCTAATGCACTGACTTTTTATTTGAAGATCAGGGTGAAAGACAATTCAGTAGCTCAAAGATGCCTTTCAAGTTTGGTATCTTAAACTGTGCTGTATCTCTTGTACAGCATCGCGCGTCAGCAAGTTCCATCTTTCAGTTTTTTAAAACTTTTAAATATCCATTTGTAAAATGTAAAATAATTCAATCAAGTCAATTGCAATGTGGAGAATAATTGTTCAACTTGACTGGTTAAAGTGGAATATTTTGTGTACATGTAGAGTTTTGGTAAGTTTAAAAATAAACTCGAGTAAAAGTTAATTTTACTTCGGTGTATTAGCTGAACTCAGCATAGGTTTGAGCTCCAGAGCAGGGAGCTAATTTTATGTATTAGTTCATTCTGCATTGATGTGAAGCAATTAGTTATTCAGACTCAGCTAAATGTGGTTCTGAAAGGTGCAAGGTGGAGATTCTGGGTTTTCACTCAGCTCAGCTAGTTCTTTGATTCAGATAGCTAACTAATAGATTTTGGATGCAATCATCATTTTCTTAATTTTGATTAATTTGAGAGAGGTGGGACAAGACAACATTAAAAAATTGGACAGCTCTCTAAGGAGGTAGAAGAATTTTTTTTCTAAAAACGATTTGTTCACTTGTGTGTCAGAAGGTGGTTATCTATTTAAAACAAAAACCTGGATTCCTTACATGAAAATGTGATTTTATAACTTCTATTCTGTAGTATTGAATTGCAAGAATTGCCTGTCTTTACAAAATCTTAACTGCAGAATACAAATACTAGGCTCTTAGGATAATATTGTGTCACCCTTCCCATCGAAAGGGGAGTATGAGAAGGAGGCAGCAGACTAAAGTTTTAATGGCATGATTTAGGAAACTGAAGATGAACAAGACACTAACAAATGGTAATGAAATTTGAGAGCCTGATTGATATTTTTCAGGTCCCACTAGATTGAAAAGTGATGGACTTTGAATTGCAGATCTTGGAGTCTGATCTAGTGTGGCAAAATGGAATGAACATGAGTAAGGGGTTATTACAAGAAACCATTTGGAAAGATACTAAGATGTATTCTGGGGCTCACAATGGATTTGTGGTTATTGATGATGTAGTAGTCTGGTCCCCAAGGACATGCATCATCTAAGGTACTTGAGTAGATTTGTAGCTCAGATTGTGGATGTGTGGTTGGTTGGCTCACTGAGCTGGCTCGTTGTTCTGCAGAAGCGCTGCTGTGTTTTCCCACCTGGTATTTAAACTCTGTAGAATTAGACCCTATACACACACCATTGCGAAGAAATACCAGGAAAACATAACGGTGCTAGCTCTGATGATGTTACCCAGCAGGGTAATGAAATGTCTGTGAACTAACGAACCAAACACAACTTGCATCATATTATCCTGGATTAATACAGCTGAAGGATAAATACTTCCCACGCTGTTTGTGTTTCAAATGGTTGACCATGGAGTTCAGTGTAAGTATGTTTATAGAGTTTAAACGTAGACAACCCAGAGTATGTTTCTGTTTAATAATTTTGCAGAAGACACTTTGAAATGTTGATGCACGAGTTGCTAAAACGGTCACGTTCAGCCTATAAAAGGAGCAAATGAGGTAGCTAAGTGGTAATGTTACAGCCACGAACAAAATCCTGGAGAAACTCAGCAGGTCTGTAGTGTCTAAGGAGAGAAATAGTACAAAGGTTTTAGAGTAGATTTGTAACTTGGATTGTGGATACTGTGGTTGGTTGTTCTGCAGACGTTTCATTACCCTGCTGGGTAACAACATCACTGCAGCTTCTGATGAAGCGCTGTTGTGTTATCCTGCCTGGTATTTAAACTCTGGATTACCTCACTTCCGGTTTTCCTTTTGCAGTGGAGTGTATGGGGGGGGGGGGGGGGGGGGTCGGGTCAAGTTCTATGTGTTTGTTGATGACTTTCTTCGTGGGGTACCAGGCACTCCCGTGCTTGTCCCAATCGAATTGGTGGTTCTCCTTATCCATGTGGATAGAGATGAGTGAGTATTGGTTGTGTCTTTTTGTAGCCAATTGGTGTTCGTGTATCAGAGATAAAACCCTTGTTGTTAATTTCCTTCCTGTTTGTCACAGTCTCTGCAGGGAATCTTGTATATGACATTGGTCCTGTCTGTAGTAGGTCTTTGGTTTGGGTGAGGGCTTGTGCGCTATTCTGATGCCCAGTTCCTGATGTGTGTAGTATCTTCTGACCCAGTTTCTTAGATATCCATTGTCCTTGAACACCTAGAAGAGGTATTCTTCTTCTGTGTAGCCCATTTAAACAATGTTCTCACGTAGCTTCGTTTGTGTGTGTATGGCTTTCCTGTGTACCTTCATTAGGAATTCCCCCTTTGTCCTGTGCCTCTACCATGACATCCAGGAATGGGAGCTGTTTGTGTGTCTCCTCTAGTTTGGCCCATTTAATAATGACAACAGCAGGGTAATGAAATGTCTGCGAGCCAGCCAACCAACCAACCACAAAGAACAGTTCAAAGTTTTGAGTCTGATTGTGACTTCTTCAGAATTGCTTGTATTGATGATAGCACATCTAGAGTATTGGTCTGTATTACAGTAAAACTGTAGATGTAGGGATTCCTTCTGCTAAAAGTGTCTGCAGAACTGAACTCTGAACATGGAGCATTCCAATTGAAGAACTAAACTAAGGGTGAGGCAAAGGCCTAGTGGATGTTGTCACTGGAGATTTCGGTTTAAATCCTGCAATGGCAGGTGGTGGAATTTGAGCTATATTTCAGACATATCCAGTGGTCACCAAAATAAGATTTAAATTCATTTGCTGAAAGAAAAACATCTGGTTTGTTAACTGTCTGTAACATGCAATCTCGTGGTTACTATAAACTGTTTAATCCACTGTATTACTTCTGAAATTCTAAACTTTAATGTTTCCCTTCAGGATTCCCTGCTGATCTCCTCTCCATTGAACAAACAATCTACATACATTTTCTAGCATTAGGTAATGGGACAGAACACTGATAAATCCAAGAAACCAGTACAAAATTTTGGGACTGCATATCCCATAGCTTGATACCATGCTCACATGTGAAGTGCAACTCTACAGGAGACTGCCCTGTGGAAGTAATAGGGATTATGTCAAAAAAAAAACCACACTTTGGGGACATTCTTTACACCCAAATTAAATGTGTTTTTTTAACAAAAGAGACTTTTAAAAGGTGGTTCAGAGAATTTGGTTGCAAAGGTTCTAATGGACTTCGATTGTTGAACCAGGCTTGTGCTTTTCAATCAGAAAAAATATCTATTGTTAATGAGACCTTAACATGAAACTTGTTGCTGCTTTGTACAGTCAAGCACACAAATGGCAGACTGTCTGCTGAAAGCTGTGTAATCAGTAATACCCCTATTTCTACAGGACTTTGTGGCACAGTGGTAGTGTACTGGAGATCTAGGTTCAAGGCCCCTGCTCCAGAAGTGTGAGATATCATCTCAGAACAGGTTGATTAGAAAATATACCCACTTCTGACGTTACAGAGGCAGTGGTGCTGGCTCGAATGGCCTACTCCTGCACCTATTGTCTTCAATGGAGGGAATACCTGCAGAGATATCTTGGAGTTGAATGACTCCTTGATGACATACTCACCTCTTTTGTCTATGTCTATGTTTAAACTAAGGCTGTAATGAGGTCAGGAGCTGAGCAGATGCTGTTTAATAGCACTGATTGGATTTTGTACCGCCTTTTATGCACAGTACATACGTAGGCAAATGTCAGTGGTGAAGCTATACTGTAACAGCTTGCATGAGGATGGAAGTTGGAAGCTCCCTTCACTCAATAATTACTTTCTTCCCAAAGACTGAAGGAGGTATACATTGAATGGGAATAGTAGCACTCTACCTATGGCCAAACCTCGTTAATCTACTGGCCTTGTGAGAAACAAGATACTCTTGATAAAATAAAGCCAACCAATTTAATAAAGATCACTGGACAAGAATCCAAACCATAAATGGAAATTTCCGCAATAAACCTGTTACATAGTGTGTGCCCAGTCACTATATGTTTAACAAATTAATATATTCATTGTTTAAAGTCTCTTACTCTTTAACTATTAGCCGCCAGGAATATTTTGTAAGAATTTTGTCTTTTTTCTTCACTAGACAAGTGTAGGTTCCTTGATTGATTGCATTGGCAACGATGGTGAGCTTATTCCGGTTCATGTAGATATAACCAGGATATGAAAATTCTAATAGCTCGTCATCTTTATACCATCTGAAAATGAAATTTATACTCATGAATTTGTAGTGGTACAGTTTACTCCAATAGACTGCTCCTTTTGTGTATAAAACCTTCACAAAATTCATTTCAGCCTTTCATGGAGGTAGACATAAAGGATTCAGAGAAATAATTGCTAGCTTGCATTTGCAGAAATTATCTACATATTCACTTTGCCCTCGTCTTTAACAGCTAGGAAACCAAAATAATAGGCAACACTTGCTCATTTATTAAACCATTTTGAATGAAGAATAAGGTGAACTTTGTAGTAGCTCCCTCTTCTGGTGGAAACAATACAATTGACAATAATCAGCCTGTTAAATCCTTGATGCTGTAAAGATACAACAACACCAGTTTAGCGAGATGGGTGAGTTCTAAACCACTGAAAGATGGCAGGGCAATGAAACCTCCAGAAATGATTCACTTTTACGGCCCACCTTCAGCATACCGTTAATTCAGTTTTGTGATTACAAATGTATTTGAGTCCACTAATGTACAGCACAAAGGCCACTTGGCCTAATAAGCACATTGTATAGAAATCCAAGCAGCTAAATTTAACAAAAAGTTATTAATTTATGCTAACTGTAACATAACATCTGTTGCATTTTGTAGCAATTGATATTCTACATGAGTGTCTGATGGGATAGCCAGCCAACACTGAAACTGGAGAAAGCCAAGTGTCGTGAATTGCAAAGAATAGTACTAAATTGTGTGAAATAAGGGGCTCTAATGACAACACATCTTGTTATCTTTCCAGATTTCTACTCAAAACAAGAGGTTTCGAATCCCTACAGTGTAGAACCAGGCCATTAAGTGCAGACCCATCCACCGAGCTTGCACAGTCGGCTGAGAGTGGAATTGAACCCAGGTCTTTGGCACTATGAGGCAACAGTGCTAACCACTGTCTTTCCTTAATTTCTTTTTTAATTTCTAATTGCTGTTTACATAATATACCACTTGCATGCCTAGCCAGCAAACATTGGATTCTTGAGAAACCACAAATATTATTTGTCTTGGCTTACGTCTGAAAAGATACACAAGTCAGGCCAATGACGTGAGCTGAATGAGTCCCTCCTTTAGTTTCTGGATCTCTGGTTCTGTCAGTGGTAATGAGACAAGCAACCTGTCCAAACTTCTTACACATGTCTCAAAACAAAGACTTTGGATTGCAGGAGTACTCTGGATCTTGTTCACAGTATATTACTTATAAAAGCAAAATGAATATTTAACAGCATTAGATATAGGAACTGGAGGAGGTACTTCAGCCTATCAATTCTGCTCTGCCATTAACCGAGATCATGACTGTGACCTGATCATTCTCAACTCCGGTTTCCAACCCTGTCCCAAAATGTCCTTCTGTACCTCTTCTCACACAATCAGGACATCCCAAACTGTGTCATAGCCAGTGCATCATATTTGAAGTCTAGCCACTGTTTTGTAATGATGGTAAGACGACAGCCAATTTGTACTCACAAAAAGCAATCTGATAATGACCAGGTAATCTGTTTAGGATGTTGGTTGAGGGATATATATTGATTATAGGAATGCCACATAATGCCATTTGAAAAGACAGCAGTGATCTTTTATGTCTACCTGAGAAATACCCCTCACTACATCTGGAACACAGTGCACATATTCAAGACCTCAACTAGCCAGGGGATGGTTATGGCAATAAAGCATCAGTCAGGTGAGGATATCAATGGCTTCCCTAGCAGCTGCTCTATTCAGTTCAGGCTAAGTTACATGGGACATAAAAGATCCATTTGGGGCAGCATGGTGGCTAGCACTGCTGCCTCACAGCACCAGGCACCTGGGTTCAATTCCAGCCTAGGCCAACTGTCTGTGTAGAGTTTGCGCTTTCTCCCACAGTCCAAAGATGTGCAGGTTGGGTGGATTGGCCATGCTAAATTGCCTGTAGTATTCAGGGATGTGTAGATTAGGTGGGTTGTAGGGGAATGGGTCTGGGTGGGATGCTCTGAGCATGTGTGGGACTTGTCGGGCCAAAGGGCCTGTTTCCACACTGTAGGTATTCTATGATTTAGAACCAGGCAAACCTTTAAGCCTTTGCTGTCAAAGGTCAATAAGATGCAGGTGCAGGGGGCATTATCTCTGGAGAGTGGCCTTCAGCAGCTTCCTCAAGAGCCCTTCCATTTCCTACACAAGGGAGTTTCAAACATTAGTTCAGCTATTTTTACTACTACAAGTGGAGGGCTGTCTTTGGCCACACAATTTTTAAAACATTTCTATGGAACGTGGGTGTCACTGGCAAGGCCAATGTTTGTTACCCATCCTTTAATTGCCCTCGAACTGTGTGGCTTACTGAACATGTCTGAGCAAAATGAATCAACCACCTTATTGTGGACCTGGAATCACATGTAGGCAAGCCTGGGTAAAGATCTTCTGCCCTGAAGGACATTAGGGAACCAGAAGGGACATTACAATGTCTGATGGTAGTTTCATGGTAATCATTACTGAGACTAGCTTCATCTTCCAAATTTAATTTAATTAAATTTCTATTAGCTGCCATGGTGGCATTTGAACTTTTGTCCTCTAATCAACAAGCCTGGATCTCTCAATTACTAGTCCTAGTGACATTACCACTATGCTAACATCTTTCACCAAACCTAACTCATTCATCGAGGTTAAACTATCCACAGTATTTAAATACATTTCTACTATTTATCATTCATGATTAAAGACATAATTGTGCAAACTACTGCATGGGATTCTGATGAGCAAGGCATCTGGCTCCTGGGGATTTGATAATGCCTTGATCATGTGCAAATTAATCATCATTTAAATCAAACTCTTATAAACTGATTAATTTTCACATCAATTGATGTGGCCTGGTTCCACAGATAGTTCACTTCAGGGACAATACTGTTCAGCTCCATAAGGAACGTGAATAAATCTGATCGTAGAGTCCCACAGCACAGAAACAGAAACAGACACTTTGGGTCCAACTCATCTGTGCTGACCAGATATTCCAATCTGATCTAGTCCCATTTGCCAGCATTTGGCCCATATCCCTCTAAACCCTTTCGATTCATGTAACCATCTAGATGCCTTTTAAATGTAATTGTACCAGCGTCCACCACTTCCTCTGGCAGTTCATTCCAGACACACACCATCCTCTGTGTGTAAAACGTTGCCCCTCAGGTGCTTTTTAAATCTTTCCCCTCTCACCTTAAAACCCGTGCCCTCTAGTTTTGGACTCCCCCACCCTACGAGGAAGACCTTTGCAATTCACCCTATCATGATATTATAAACCTCTATAAAATCATCCTTCAGCCTCCAACGTTCCAGACTATTCAGTCTCACCCTGTAGCTCAAACTCTTCGGTCCTGACAACATCCTTGTAAATGTCTTCTGCACCCTCTCAATTTTAACAACATCCTATAGTGGGGAGACCAGAATTGTATGCAGTATTCTAAAAGTGGCCTCACCAATGCCCTGTATAGCCACAACATGACCTCCCAACTCCTATACGCAATATCCTGACCAATGAAAGCAAGCATACCAAATACTTTTTCACCACCCTGTCAACCTGTGACTCCACTTTCAAGGAACTATGCACTGGCATCCTGAATCTCTTTAAATAAAAACCAAAAGAACTGTGGATGCTGTAAATCAGGAACAAAAACAAAGTTGTTGGAAAAGCTCAGCAGGTCTGGCAGCATCTGTGAAGGAAAAAACAGAGCTAACATTTCGGGTCTGGTGACCCTTTCTCAATCTCTTTGTTTGGCAACAGTCCCCAGGGCCCTACTATTAACTGTGTAAGTCCTGGGTACTTAGATTAGTCTCAACTGTGCCAGCAGATCAAAACATGGGATATACGGGTCTAAGAGATACTAAACCAACACAGACCAGTAATGTTTTCCCACTGAGGACTGGGCAAGCAATTAATGTCATGCTGATTTTAAAAATTGGTGGATTAGATGCCAAGTATGTTGACACTGATCAAAGTTTTAAATTCACCACAAAATTGTCTCTGTTACTGATACATCTTCTACAAATGAATCTCAAGCCTACTCCTAGCAGGCATGTGCCCACAGGAGTTACCTGCACCTGATTGTTGGCAGTGCGTTTGTAATCTCACAAGGAGAAACCATATAGATTGCTTGCTGAAATCACGTTTACATGGAGGTGCTATCCTCAGGTTGGAATGAAAATATGTCCCTGCAGCAAAGTAAAAGGAACCGTAACAACTTGGTCATTCTCAGTGCTCATAATGGCTGCCCAAGTGAAAAGTAAATTATATGACATTACTGAACTATAGATTATTTGAAAAAGCATTACTTACTGCAATATCCCTTTCTTATGAGCAACCTTTCGTCCACATTGAACTGTAACCTTCCGTCCTTTGGAAACTCGCCTAACCTTAGTCCTGGGGGGTACAGGTGTAGGTGCGTTGGTTGGAATGGGTGGATCTGCAGAGCATTTAAGCCATTATTCATCACTTTTATTAAACATCAGATTCAGTGTATTTTTTGAACAATGAAAATTAGAATAATACTTAACAGCTGGGATTTCCAAGTCCTAGAATCCTCTCAAATCTACAATGACAGAACTTGTGATGAATTTTGCAAATCCTTGGCCAAGTTACAAAGCAATGTTGAACAGCATATGAAAAACAGACTGTATACATCTGTATTACAGGAAACTGCTATATCCCACATCTATGCTTTTTTCCCTCTAAACGTGACTATTCCAGTGCTTTCCTAGATGGCATGCAACGTTCCACACTCCATAAGCACGAGATCATCCAAAATGCTGCTTCCTATGTCCTTACTGGCACAAAGTTCCACTGACCCTTGCATTTCCTGACCTACACTGGCTCCCAGTTAAGGGGCATCTCGATTCTAAAATTCATGTTCTTGTTTCAAATCTGTACTTGGCCTTGCTTCTGTGTAACCAGCTCCAGATCTACATATAACTGCACCCATCTCTGGAGTATGGCTGATTTGTTTCAGCATTGGTGCCTGTACCTTCATCACCAAGGCTCTAAAAGTTCTAGAATTCCCTCCCTGTGCCTCCCCACCCTCCACTTCACTTTCCTCCTTTAGGACACTACTTGAAACCTACCAATCTACCTTAATATTTCCTGATGTGGCTCATTATCAAATTCTGTTTTATATTCTTCCTGTTAACTACCTTGGGCATTTATTACAATGAAAGGTGTAAAAATACAAGAGCTTGTTGGTGAATAGCTTTTCTAATCTCACTAATAGTAATTGGTTGCCCATTTCACAAACAGTTTTTCTTACCTTGCATTGAAAAATACTTCAAACCTGTGCCAGGGATAGCAATAACCCAAGTCCAGGCAGGTTTACTCAATAGACTGATAATACCACACCTTCCTCACTTGAGGTTTTACATTTCAATTCAAACAGATAATGCAATCAGATGTGGAAAATGCTTACCAGGGTTGTCTTTTCTCAACATTTAATGATAAAATTCTGGTCTGAATTGGTAGTTTTCTATCTAAGGCTGAAAGTCACTCGCACATACATGGAACGGCTGATAAATGTGAAGTTATCAAGACAGATACAGCACACAACACCCTGTGCTAGAAGGTGATTTTGTAATTTCTAACTGAGACCTAAACCCCTACAGGATTTATGTTGTTGTAGTGGAATTTGTGTGTTCACAATCAGAAAGAGAAGCTCATTATCATGCAGTAAATGTCAATGATTTTACGCAGCCCACTGCCCCAACCTTGAGTTAGAGTTACTGCAGGCTCACACTCTTTCTGAGTATGGATGAAAACACGAAAATGGAAAGAAGTGGTAAGTGATCGGCATCGGATGCAACTGTACCTCTGCAGAAGTCACAGCTTAAGGGGCAATGCTTCTTCATGAAAGAACGACGTTTTTCACAGAAACCCATCTGTGCCCAGGAAGGACATTCATCAAGTCTGTCTAGGCAACCTTTAAATTAAGAAATAAGTTATCAGTGATTATACCTTTAATTACTCAAGCATGCCTTCACTCTTCCCTTACCCCCGCCCCCCACCCCAATGTATTGCTCACAGGCTAATTTTCTTCACCTTCCTGTTTAGACAATAGACAATAGGTGCAGGAGTAGGCCATTCAGCCCTTCAAGCCAGCACCACCATTCATTATGATCATGGCTGATCATCCACATCAGTATCCTGTTCCTGCCTTATCCCCATAACCCTTGATTCCATTATCTATAAGAGCTCTATCCATCTCTTTCTTGAAAGCATCCAGAGACTTGGCCTCCGCTGCCTTCTGGGGCAGAGCATTCCATATATCCACCACTCTCTGGGTGAAGAAGTTTTTCCTCAACTCTGTTCTAAATGGCCTACCCCTTATTTTTAAACTGTGTCCTCTGGTTCTGGACTCACCCATCAGCGGAAACATGCTCCCTGCCTCCAGAGTGTCCAATCCCTTAATAGTCTTATACGTCTCAATCAGATCCCCTCTCATCCTTCTAACCTCAAGTGTATACAAGCCCAGTTTCAGGAAATTCCCACTTTCTTCTTAGCAGCATATTAGTGTCATAAACTGTGTCACAGGTAACAACCCTGAAAAGTCCCCCAGAATAGAGAAAATAAATGGATAATGTGAACTAAGTAATGAACATCACAACTGATTGGGAATAATCTAAATATTTGATAATTGAATATGAATGGTGCAATATCTGCAGGCATTCTCACACAATTATTCAAATAGATTCGTACAGTCATACATCACAACCCTTCAGCCCAACCAGTCCACGCCGAACATAATCCCAAGCTAAATTAGTCTCTCACCTACTGGGTCCTGGCCAATATTGCTCCAAATCTTTCCTATTCATGTACCTATCCAAATGTCTTTTAAACATTGTAATTGTACCGACAACCACCACTTCCTCAGGAAGTTCATTCCACATTCCAACTACTCTCTGTGCAAATTGCTTCTCATGTCTTCTTAAAAACTGTCTCCTCTTACCTTAAAAATGTGCCCCCTTGTCTTGAAATCCCCCATCCTAGGGAAAAGACAACTCTTATCAACTCTATCTAGACCTCTCATTATTTTATAAACTTGTATCAGGTTGCCTCTCAACCTCCTACACTCCAGTGAAAAATGTCCCGGTCTTTCCTTATAACTCAAACCTTCCATAGCTGGCAACGTCTCATCTGAACCCTCTTCAGCTTCGTAATATCCTTCCAATAACTGGGCGACCAGAACGGGACGCAGAATTCCAGAAGAGGCCTCACCAATGTCCTGTATAACTTCAACATGACTTCCCAAATCCTATATTCAAAGGATTAAGCATCGAAGACAAGCATGCCAAATGCCTTTTTAATCACCGTGTCTATATGTGATGCAAACTTCAAAGAATTATGTACCTTCACCCCAGGTCCCAATGTTCTCTGACACTATCCAAGGTCCTGGCCCTGTCTGATGTACCAAAATGCAATACCTCACATTTATCCAGATTGAACTCCAGCTGCCACTTTTCAGCCCATTGACCCATTTGATCAAGATCCCTTTGTATTCTTAGAAAACCTTCTTCACTGTCTACAAAGCCATCAATTTTGGTGTCTTCTGCAAACTGACTAACCATGCCTTCTATATGCTCATCCAAATCATTTATATAAATGTCAAACAAAAGAGGACCCAGAACTGATCCCTGTTGAATACTGATGGTGACAGGCCTTCAGTCTGAAAAGCAACTCTCCACCATCACTCTGTCTCCTGCCATTATCAGATCGAATTGGCAAACTCACTCTGAATCTCATGTGACCTAACTTTATTAATTAAAGTACCATGTGGAACCTTGTCAAAGACTTTACTAAAATTCAAATAAATGTATATTGCTCTGCCATCAAGCTTTTTGGTAATTTCCTCAAAAAACTCATTCAAGTTTAAAATCACACACCAGGTTATAGTCCAACAGGTTTATTTGAAAACACAAGCTTTTCAAAGCATTGCTCCTTCCTCAGGTGTTAGTGAGCAAGGAGGTATCAAGACACAGAATTTATAAGTACGTGATCAAAAGATCATACAACAGATGTGAATGCATTCAATAAACCTAAAATAGCTGGCTGAATCCCTGCTGTTAAATCTTTAATCAGTTAGAAGGGAGATGCAGGTTTCAATTGATTAAGATGCAAATCCCAGAATTTCTTTCAAGTCACTGCCCCAAAATAACTAAAGGTTTTGCCAATGTATACACGAGGTGACATCTCAGGTCAGACAATGCCTTTTAGGGGTGGGGACTTGTTTAGAATCTGTATTTTAACCTGGACTCAGACTGGTTTTATTTCCAAAGCGGGGATTTATAAAATGTCCCATTGACCGACTGTGTCTACAAATTGTGAGCTTTCTGACCAAAAAATTGATTGTATCTGTAAAAACAAATGAGCAAATGCAAATCCACCCAATAGATTTATATGTATGTGTGAGTGAGGGAGAGAGCGTGTGTGTATGTGTGTGTGTGTGTGTGAGAGAGAGAGAGTGAGTGTGTGTGAGAGATGGAAAGAGTGCGAGAGTGAGGGAGAGACTGTGTGTGTGCGCGTGCGTGTGCGAGTGAGAGAGAGAGACAGAGACTGCATGTGTGCGTGACTAAGAGGGAGACTGTATGTGTGTGTGCATGTGCATGTGTATATGTTTGGTACCCACGAGGATGGCCTCAACCATCATCTTGAGTTCATTTTGCATGACAGGTGACCCCACCACCATACTGTCTCCCTCCAACACACACACACACACACACACACACACACACACACACAGTTTCTCTCTCTTTCACACACACGCGCATGCACAGTCTCTCTCTCTCTCTCTCTCTCACACACACACACACACACACACACACACACCCTCACAGATAAACATACACACACACACAGTTTCTCTCTCTTTCACACACGCGCACACATACAGTCTCTCTCTCTCTCACACACACAACCGTCTCTCCCTCACTCACACATACATATAAATCTATTGGGTGAATTTGCATTTGCTCATTTGTTTTTGCAGATACAACCAGTTTTTTTCAAAAAGCTCACAATTTGTAGACACAGTCAGTCAATGGGGCATTTTATAAATTCCTGCTTTGGAAATAAAACCAGTCTGAGTCCAGGTGAAAACACAGACAGATTCTAAACAAGGCCTCTCACCCAAAACCATTGTCTGACCTGAGATGTCATCTTGTGCATACATTGGCAAAATCTTTAGTTATTTTGGGGCAGTGACTTGAAAGAAATTCTGGGATTTGCATCTTAATCAATTGAAACCTGCATCTCCCTTCTAACTGATTAAAGATTTAACAGCAGGGAGTCAGCCAGTCATTTTATGTTTATTCAATACATTCACATCTGTTGTATGATCTTTTGATCATGTACTTATAAATTCTGTGTCTTTATACCTCCTCTCTCACCACACCTGAGGAAGAAGCAACGCTTTGAAAGCCTGTGATTTCAAATAAACCTGTTGAACTATAACCTGGTGTTGTGTGATTTTTGATCTTGTCTATTGCTGATAGTATAAGGTAGGGGTGAAGGTTAGATAGACCTTAGGATTAGGGTAAAGGTTCGGCACAACATCGTGGGCCGAAGGGCACAGCATAGAACTGTGCTATACTGTTCTATGTTCTATGTCCTATGTCCTACTGCAGTTCAACCCTAGCACCTCCACATCAATCAAGTTTGTGAGACACTATTTCCCTCACACAAAACCATGCTGACTATCTCTAATCAATATTTGTCTTTCTGAATGTCCATAAATCCTATCTTTTACAATTACCACCAAAAATTTACCCACAACTGAAGTCAGACTCACAGGTCTATTGTTCCCAAGTTTCCCCTTACAACCTTTCTTAGCCACAGTTTCGTAGAACAAAAAGTAGATCACCAAATGACACAAATTCCATCTATCAATCACTCAGATTTTATAGCACAGAAACTGATCATTTGGGACAACAAACTCAAGCTGGTCTTTACTGTCCAGACAAACTAGCTCCGATTTTCTTTTAGCTAACCATGTTGGTTAAGCTGAATGAGTTTTCTCTCACATTGTTACTATTCTGTCGGTAAAAAATGGAACTAAAGGTTCTACCTTAGCCCCCTCCTAGCTCTGGTCTCTACACTACCCCTCAGTGACAGCATCTGAAGGCATGCTGTTAGTTTCCACAAGTAAACTGACTACACCTGCTCCATACCACCACCACCATATTCTCAACTTCTCCAACATTGTTACTTTATCAGACTGCTCATTCGACATCAGGTACTGGATGAGAAATATCCTCAGTTAAATTTTGAGTAGTTTGAAGTGATTGTTTTCTATCCCCGCTCCAAACTCCACTCCCAAATGACCAACTCCATCCTTCTCCCTGGCAACTATCTGAAATTAGCTAATCTGTTTACAAACTAAGTGTCTTATTTGATCTTGAGATTAACTTCCTAGCTTGAGACACCTTGAGAATGCTTATTTCCACCTGAGTAGCACCGCTTGGCTTCAGTCCTGTCTCAGATCTTTTGCTGCTGAAATCCTCATTCATGCTTTTTCTACAGATGCCTGGCTCTAATCCACTTCAGGCTGGTCTCTCACGTTTTATCCTCCACCAACTTGAGGTTGTCCAAAAATCTGCTGCCTGTATCTCAACCTGCTGGGAGTCCCATTCCCCGATCACTCCTGTGCTATATCAAACAACAACTTTAAAATACTCATCCTTTGTTTTCAAATTATTTCCCAGTCTATCCCCTCCCTGTGTTCGTAATCTCCAACCCCACAACCTTCTGAGATCTCTGCACTTCTTCAATTTAGGCCTCTTTTGCATTGCCAACCATAATTACTCCATCACAGGTAGCCATACCTTACATTCCCTCGACCCTAAACTCTGGAATTCCCTTTGCTACACCTCTCCGTCTCACTTTCTTCCTTTACGATGCTCCTTAAAAGCTAGCTTTTTAACCAAGCCTTTACTCATCTGTCCTAATATCTCCTTACATGGTCCAGTATCATACATTCATTGTAAAATGTTTCTGCAAAGTACTTTGGCATGTTTCATTACATTAAAGATGCTCCATAAATCTCAGTTTATGTTCTTGTAACTCTTATCATTATCTTTCTCTCCTACATTCTTATACAGCTTCCTCATGAATACATCCTGGCTATTTCTTCTTAATTACCATTTCTGGTATAAGTTCAACTGTCTGCGTAAAACGGTTTTTCAAATTCCCTACTGGACTTATTAATGACGGCTGTCAATGTTTTGTTTTAATTTTGGAAGAACTGAAGAGCTCAGTATACAGCATCTTATTACGAAGGCGCTGTAAGATTAGTCAGATGAGAACTAACAGTCCTTTCTCTGGAAGGATGCCATGTGTGCTGCAAGACTGAACAACCCAACTAAACCATAGGACACTGAGAAAGCACTGAAGCTGTAGGTGGATGGGAACCTGGGGGAGATTGTCGGCATTCTCAAAGCACAAATGTTGAAGCCTGCTTTGAAATGTACCTAACTTTGCTGCTTTGAGACTGCAGCTAAAGTGAGAACTGATGAATCCAGAATCTTCAGTTCAATCTATAGTGGAATCATTTCCCTTATTCAATTCGAAAATGCAATATGGAACTATGCTGGTAACTGGAAATCCCAGCTTTGTATTTTCACCTTTAAAAATATCAATGCAAAGTTTGAATTTTTTTGCAAAATAAAACTATCAATAAAATACTAGCCATTGTTCATCTCATGTATACTACTTGTCCCTTGGTGGCACAGCCTGGAGGTTGTTTGACCAACATCAATTAACATTGAAAGCTCAGAACTGACTTCAATGATCTGAAATGACATTGGAAAAACGGATGTTGAATATTTCCAGAGTTACAGTACATTATTAGTATCCTTCAATTTCCCTGGTGCTTAGTTTGTTGTCCAGTCACTGAAGGCTCAAGTTAGTTCCTCACGGGGCTTTCATCTGCAGAATTCTTCATCCACACTTGGGATGTCACCTACACCGCTAGCAGCTTGGCTGAGTGGGCAGAGGTTTCTTAGTAGCAGGATGTTTCAACTAAAGGAAATAGTTGGGTATTGGGATTTGTGCATGGCTTCCATTATTCTTTCCCTGATAGTGAAGCCTAGACATCAAACCTGCTACGTGGGAACCAGAACTGTAAATCTGTATCACACCTGCACATGATACTGTCACTGTTCACAACTCCACTGGTACAGATGAGGGGAATGCCACAACCTCCAGCCTTACCATACAGCCTCCAAATCCCCCAAATATCGTCCTGACTGATTTTATCTTTTCCTGTTAAAGTAGCATTTTTGTGCATAAGTGCATTCGAGTTCTGAGAGTGCATTAATCCAAGGCTGTGTCCAATCTCATGGGCTGCAACGTGTACCAGATCAGTGAGCCAGACAACTGTGGAAGAGAACAATCACATTTATAAAATTAAACTAATGTTTATTTTGGAATCATTAACATTTACTAAGCAATATTGTTTTACCAAAGATAAATAGGAAACTAGAGGTTACTCAAGATCTACAAAGATCAGAAACACCAACGAATATTTCCCTCTGCCACCACACAGTGATACTGCACTTTGCTTCTTTCAAAACACAAAGCAACATAATTGCTACTTCAGTTGGGATCAGTTCACTGGATAGACTAAGTATTGATCCTGGTCTGGGTCAATTCTGCCTTTAGCTATCGAGAATGGTAAGTTACCTGGAATTCCAATTTAAGCAAAGATATTACCTGAAGTGTTAGCAGCTGATTGAGGGAGGATTAGCATTTCAGTCAAAGCCTGCATCATATATTACACCTCAACTATAGAGGCCAGCAGCTTTTAAAGGACATTCACAGTCTAAATCTCACCTTCAGTTTTAAATGAGTTGGTCCATTTTATAATGTGGGACGTCATTATTTTGAGTGTGTGTTAAAGCAGTGAAGTGACAGAAACTCTACCGTATGTACAAACAGACAAAATGTATAATTTGCCACAGTACAAACTGCAGGGTAGAATGTTCCCATTTTCAGTTAAACGGATTTTTTGAGCAAGACTTGTGATGCCTGGTCATCTGTGGTGGCTTTGCTCTTAGAATCTTCAACTTTCTCCTCATTAATTATGCAGCTGGGCTATTTGGGTAAGGTTTCAAAGCATCATGTGACAGGATAGGCAAACATGATGGCCCATTGTCAGGACCCTGGAGTATTAAAGCAGCTGATACCATACTTTCAACCCCAGCTGCACACCACTTCAGATACTGCAAGCCAGGAACTGGTGGAATACCTCACTGGTGCTGCATTGTCATCACTGAGGGCATGACCAAGAAAGGGAAACTTGAACCCTCCTTCGTGGGCAGGGCCCTGGAGGTGCTGGTGCATGGGGTGATGGAGAGGAAAATTGGAAGTGGTGTAGAAATGAAGGGAGATGGGCTAATGATGAGGCGCTAATACATGGAAATAGGTGGCTGCTGCGAGTATCTGATTAAGAATGCAAAACCTTTACTTTTTTGACATGAAAATTCTGATTTCTTTCATTCTTGCTGTATTTTCTTAACTTTCTGCTGTTGCCCACGCTACACAAGGAAGGGGAGGACTCTGCACATTTATTTAATCAAGTATGCAGTTAGCAGAATAAAGGAGAACCAACGAACTATATTTCAGAAGCAGAAACAGAAATTGCTGGAGAAACTCAGCAGGTCTGGTTGCATCTGTGAGGGAGAAACAAAATTAACACTGAGTCCAGTAACCCTGCTTCAGAACTTAACTATATTTCAGTACTTTTCACTTTGCTCACAGATTAATTTTATGCAACATACTTTTCTTCCAGCTGAAGCGAGTTTTACCCAATATCCAATGTTCAAAATCATCAAAATGGATTTCTCCATGGGATGGAAAGAAAGCATGTGCCAGTTCTCCAGTTATCCCATCAAAACACGGATGTGAAGGATCTTCCAAGCAGTCAGTGTGATTTATGGAATAAAATCCTAGCAAGGAGAAGAATAACATAATATCAATGATTATATTCATCAAATTCTCTACATTTATCCTGTTGCATCCATAAAAGAAATCCAATTTGCAGCTTGGAGTGACTAGTTAAAAGTGCTCAGGTTTGGTCTTAGTTTCAGATTCTCTTTTATTGATCTATGGTTTAAATGAACTCGGATGAGTATTCACTTCTGAAAATATCATTGTAAACACCTTTAAGAAAACAAAGTGAGACAAGACTACATGTTGCTCAGTGAAGTTTGGAAAGGCAGCAGGTGACCTAGTCAATGAGGTAAACATTGAGAAGGCTTTTGAAGGAGGAAAGGTAAACCAGATGGAGTGTCTTCAGATTTGAACTGTGGTGAATTCAGTAAGTTTATCAATGACATCCTCTATTTCTATATTGAGTATTTTCATCATCTTTGATATCAATAAACTACAAGAGCAGGTCAGAGGCTATGAACCTTGCAGCAAAGTAACTCACCTCCTGACTCCCCAAAGCCTGTCCACCATCTACAAAGGCATAAGTCAGGAGTGTGATGGAATACTCCCCACTTGCCTGGACGGGGGCAGCTCCGACAACACTGAAGAAGCTCGACACCATCTAGGACAGAGCAGCCCACTTGATTGGCATCACATCTACAAACATCCACTCCCTCCATTACCGATACTCAGAAGCAGTAGCTTGTACCATCTACAAGATGCACTGCAAAAATTTACCGAGGCTCCTTAGCCAGCAAGTCCAAACCTATGATCGCTATCACCGAGGACAAGGGCGGCAGATACATGGGGGCACCACCACTTTCAAGTTCCAGAACTGCAGCAGGTCACGGAGGCAACTCACGGGGCAACTAGAGATGGACAATAAATATTGGCCCAGTCAGTAAGGCCTTCATCCCGTAAGTGAATAAAAAAATCCTCTCACTTACCGATTTTAATGTCAGCACTGACATTTGCAGGAACTTCAGTGAAATTGAAAGGAGAAACCTCGCTCCACATTTGAAAAGCAAGTGTAATTGCCTTTTCCGTGTCCTTTTCATTCAGGGTCTTTGGAAAGGACAGAATTCTGTGAATGGAAGCAACTTCATTCATGGACGATATTACAAACAAAATACACAAAAAATTATGTGCTACATGTAATTTCACCGCACACTCTCCCATGGAAAGTTGTGGCAAAGTTTACCAATCACTTCCAATGTTATACCGTGTTCAGCCTGTGATGTCATGGTTAAAGTTGGGTCAATGGAGCACAGACCTCTGCCTTTTGCCCTTGGAGTTGGAATGTCACACTATAATAAATATTAAATGGCTCAAAGTGACAAAACCTGAACTTGTCACATTGTGGTTGGAGGTGAAATATTCAATGAAGGAGTTACAACATTGCCTGTTTTTTTAATCACCCATTTTCCACTTTACCATTTTAACTCTGTCCCAGTAATGCTGGATATAAAAACCGACCATTAACAGGATGGCTTTAGACCTCTAGGACTTTGTTGTTGACACTCTTAAGTCAACTAACGCTACAGAATCTTCTTCCCCATGAAAAGACACTCCCATATAGAACATAGAACATTACAGCGCAGTACAGGCTCTTCGGCCCTCGATGTTGCACCGAACTGTGAAACCAATCTGAAGCCCATCTAACCTACATTATTCCATTATCATCCACATGTTTATCCAACGACCATTTAAATGCCCTTAAAGTTGGCGAGTCTACTGCTGTTGCAGGCAGGGCATTCCACGCCTTTACTACTCTCCGAGTAAAGAACCTACCTCTGTCATCTGTCCTATATCTATCACCCCTCAGTTTAAAGCTATGGCCCCTCGTGCTAGCCGTCACCATCTGGGGAAAAAGGCTCTCACTGTCCACCCTATCTAATCCTCTGATCATCTTGTATGTCTCTATTAAGTCACCTCTTAACCTTCTTCTCTCTAACAAAAACAGCCTCAAGTCCCTCAGCCTTTCCTCATAAGACCTCCCCTCCATACCAGGCAACATCCTGGTAAATCTCCTCTGCACCCTTTCCAATGCTTCCACATCCTTCTCATAATGCAATGACCAGAACTGTACGCAATACTCCAAGTGCGGCCGCACCAGAGTTTTGTACAGCTGCAACATGATCTCACGGCTCCGAAACTCAATCCCTCTATCAATAAAACCTAACACACCATACGCCTTCTTAACAACCCTATCAACCTGGGTGGCAACTTTCAGGGATCTATGCACATGGACTCCAAGATCTCTCTGCTCATCCACACGACCAAGAATCTTACCATTAGCCCTGTACTCTGTATTCCTGTTACTCCTTCCAAAGTGAATCACCTCAAATTTTCCGCATTAAACTCCATTTGCCACCTCTCAGCCCAGCTCTGCAGCTTATCTCTGTCACTCTGCAACCTGCAACATCCTTCCGCACCATCCACAACTCCACCGACTTTAGTGTCATCCGCAAATTTACTAACCCATCCATCTACACCTTCATCCAGGTCATTTATAAAAATGACAAACAGCAATGGTCTCAAAACAGATCCTTGTGGTACACCATTAGTAACTAAACTCCAGGATGAACATTTCCCATCAACCACCACCCTCTGTCTTCTTACAGCTAGCCAATTTCTGATCCAAACCGCTAAATCACCCTCAATCCCATGCCTCCGTATTTCCTGCAATAGCCTACCATGGGGAACCTTATCAAATGCTTTACTGAAATCCATATACACCACATCAACCGCTTTACCCTCCTCCATCTGTTTGGTCACCTTCTCAAAGAACTCAATAAGGTTTGTGAGGCACGACCTACCCTTCACAAAACTGTGTTGACTATCCCTAATCAAATTATTCCTTTCTAGACGAATATAAATCCTATCTCTTATAATCCTTTCCAACACTTTACCCACAACCAAAGGAAGGCTCACTGGTCTATAATTACCAGGGTTGTCTCTACTCCCCTTCTTGAACAAGGGGACAACATATGCTATCCTCAAGTCTTCTGGCACTATTCCTGTAGACAATGATGACAAAGATCAAAGCCAAAGACTCTGCAATCTCCTCCCTAGCTTCCCGGAGAATCCTAGGATAGATCCCATCCGGCCCAGGGAACTTATCTATTTTCACACTTTCCAGAATTGCTAACACCTCCTCCTTATGAACCTCAATCCCGTCTAGTCTAATAGCCTGTATCTCAGTATTCTCCTCGACAACATTGTCTTTTTCATGTGTGAATACTAACAAAAAATATTCATTTAGTGCCTCTCCTATTTCTTCGGACTCCACGCACAACTTCCCACTGCTGTCCTTGACTGGCCCTAATCTTACTCTCGTCATTCTTTTATTCCTGACATACCCATAGAAAGCTTTAGGATTTTTCTTGATCCTACCTGCCAAAGACTTCTCATGTCCCCTCCTGGCTATTCTTAGCTCTCTCTTTAGGTCCTTCCTGGCTAACTTGTAACTCTCAAGTGCCCTAACTGAGCCTTCACGCCTTATCTTTACATAAGCCTCCTTCTTTCTCTTGAGAAGAGATTCAACTTCTTTAGTAAACTCCGGTGCCCTCACTCGACCACTTCCTCCCTGCCTGACAGGTACATATTTATCAAGGACACGCAGTAGCTGTTCCTTGAGCAAGCTCCATATTTCAACTGTGCCCAGCCCTTGCAGTTTCCTTCCCCATCCTATGCATCCTAAATCTTGCCTAATCGCCTTTCCCCCAGCTATAACTCTTGCCCTGCAGTATATACCTATCCCATTCCATTGCTAAAGTAAACGTAACCGAATTGTGGTCACTCTCACCGAAGTGCTGACCTACCTCCAATTCTAACACCCGGCCTGGTTCATTACCCAGTACCAAATCCAATGTTGCCTCGCCTCTTGTCGGCCTGTGTCAGGAAACCCTCCTGCACACATTGGACAAAAACTGACCCATCTAAAGTACTCGAGCTATAGCGTTTCCAGTCAATATTTGGAAAGTTAAAGTCTCCCATAACAACTACCCTGTTACTTTCGCTCCTATCCAGAATCATCTTTGCAATCTTTTCCTCTACATCTCTGGAACTTTTCGGAGGCCTGTAGAAAACTCCCAACAGGACGATCTCTCCTTTCCTGTTTCTAACCTCAGCCCATACTACCTCAGTAGACGAGTCCTCATCAAACGTCCTTTCTGCCACCATAATACTGTCCTTGACTAACAATGCCACACCTACCCCTCTTTTACCACCTTCCCTGATCTTACTGAAACATCTGAACCTGCAACAACCATTCCTGTCCCTGCTCTATCCATGTGTCTGAAATCGCCACAACATCGAAGTCCCAGGCACCAACCCATGCTGCAAGTTCACCCACCTTATTCCGGATGCTCCTGGCGTTGAAGTAGACACACTTCAAACCACTTTCCCGCCTGCCGGTACACTCCTGCGACCTTGAAACCTTATTCATGACCTCAATACTCTCGACCTCCTGTGCACTGGAGCTACAATTCAGGTTCCCACCCCCCTGTTGAATATGTCAGGGACCACCTTTTACAGCCCAGAAAATCATTGACAATTTAGCTTGTAAGCATGATGAGCAATGACAGACATCAGCCTTCACCGATATGAGTAATCTTTTGTACTACAGACAAAATTGTCAAAATCAAAAATTGGTTATCCTATATTTGTTATGTCAAAATCCTGGAATGCTCTTCCCTTCTAACAATATGTGTCTACTCTCTACGGATTGCAGCAGTTCAAGGTGCATCACCATGTCCTTCTTTCCCAAAGATAATTAGGGATGAACAATAAATGTTGATGCAGCAAGCAATGCCCACATGCCATGAACAAGTAGTAAAATTAAATGTAGTAAAAATCAGAGTAGCATCTACATGCTAATGGATTTGTCCTATTTAAAAATGAAGGCTCCATAGAATAGGCTTTTAGATTAAGTTTGAAAAGGCTTCCTTTGCATTAATTGTCATGATACAGTAGCTTTTGCAAATCTTGGAGGGAACAGAATAAGATTGCTGGCCAGACTAGAAGACCAGTGTTGCAGTAATATTTACTGTAACACAACATGAAAGTCATGCAACATTGACACCAAAATTGCAGAAAATTGGGTCAGGGAATTTATTGAATGGAATTGCTCTATTCATACAGAGCACTGCAAGAATTTAGTTGACTTAGCAGAACTAACATTTTCTGCAACAGATTTAATTGGCTTTAATGAAACACAGGATCCATTAAAATAATTTATGAACACTTCACCGTTGCAATCAATTAAGATAGTGTTAATTCATATCGTTATAAATTCCTCCACAAGATGACATTTACAGTTTTGTTTTAAATTTATAGTGGTCAGATAATAAAGATTTTAAAGTTTGACAGGGAGATAGGTTTCTGAATTAATGATGGTGCTATGAATAAAATATGCATTTCATAACATAGTTAAGATGAATATTGTGTGTCCAAGTGTTAGGATAAAAAGGAATAGTATAACTGAGCAGGTCAATGGATAATTTATTAGATGGCTACTTTCATGTTTGTTTCACAGGTGCAGCTTTGCATTTTCCTCCTGGTAACAGAGTGGTTTTGTTACAGGAATGGCTATCCAGAAACAAGCGTTGAATTCCTACTTATGGTGTCAGGGCATTTTAATTCATTTAATGAAATAATGTACAATAAAGAATGTGTATCATCAATTTGGGCCATGAAATTACCAGTTTGTTGTCAAAACCCATCTGGTTTACAAATATGCATTAAGGAGGAAATTCATTGGCTTCACCCCTTTCTGGCTGATGTGAGTCCAAATCCACAGCAATGTGGTCAACTCCTGATGTCTCCCTCAAACTACCAAGTTGCACTGGTTCAAGAAAACAGTTCACCATCAGCTCCTCAAGAGCATTTAGAGGTAGTGCAATAAATGGTGGTCTTGCCGGCAAGACCCACATTCCATGAAGGAGTTAAAAGTGAAAGCTTCCATTGCTAGCACTGTGTTATCATGCGTAATGTACAGAAGGTGGGCAGGGAAGTGGAACTGAGGCCACAGACCAATCAGCTAAGATTTTACTGAATGCTACAGCAGGTTAGATGGGCTGATGATCTTTTGCAGAGGCTCCTTGTGGAGGCAGTGTGTAATCTGCCTGAGGGATATTGTCTGAAGCAGCCAGCTGTCAGACAGCAGGGTGGCCCAGTCCACTTCCTCTCAGTTGACAAAGGTTTTGATGGGAGAGGCACTGACAATAGAGAAAAAGTGCCTCTGATGCAGTAAAACATGCCAAAGCAGTCCACAAAAGCATCATCACAGACTGGCACAGAGCCAGACAAGGAGATGGTAAGTCAGGTGACCAAAAGCTTGGTCAGTTATAGATTTCAAAAAACATTTCAGAGACTGAAAAATGAGCAAAGTAGTCCGTTCAGCCATCAAAGAGAGAAAGAGGTGGGGACAGGGTGACATAGGGAGGCAGTTCCAGAGCTTAGAGTATGGGCAGCCTGTCAATGGTGGAGTGATTAAATCAGGGATACTTTAGAGGTTAGAATTGGAGTAGCACAGACACCGGAGTTAGAGGAGATTACAGAGATAGAAAGATGATGAAAGAATTTTAAAATCAAGATGTACGTTGACTGGGAACCAATGTTGGTCAGGAAGCAAACGGGGCGATGGGTGAATGAGACATGGTGCGAGTTAGAACAAAGGCAGCAGAGGTTTGGATGACCTCTCTCCCACTCAGGTTTTAGTTGTACATTGAGTATTTGTGAATTACTTTGTTTGTTTCTGGTCTTCCTGTCTTTAAGAGAGGAGCATAAAGTAAACAGGAGCCAAGGACGAAGTAAATGGAGGGTGCTACACTGGAGGGTAGCCAAGATGGTGTTCGAGAAATCGAGTCTGGTTGACAAAGGCCTGCAGAGGGTTTCAGCAGCAGATGGGCTGAGACAAGGGTGCAGGTAGGTAATTGCATTGAATCATTTATTGTCATGTGCATTCAATGGAAAAATACAGTGAAAAGTGTGTACCTTTGCCGTACATACATGGCACCATTCATATTAACTTAGAATACGATAAGAAAAAAAGATAACTTAAGAGAATCCAACTTTCCTTTCCACTGCTGCAATCCCACTCAGGGCTTTCCAGCCCTTGCCATGCCCCTGCCAAAGTCCCCTGGGTCAGCCAGCTCGGAGGAGATTCCAAATCTCTTCATTATATTGGTCAGCCAGAGGCTTTCCTGATTGGTCCAGGTTTGCAAACCCAATGAAGGGTCTCATAGTCCACAAGGTCCTCCTGGTTCCAATCACTACATCCCTCCTCCTCCTCCCCCCTCCCCAACCCCCGCAAGGTCCTGGTCTTTCTCTTGTAGCTTTTCCTGTGACGTTTTCGCCCCAGGTCCGGTTCCTCTGGCTCGGACTCTGACACGCACGGCGCGTACCGGACTGTAGCCCAGCTCTTGTGTCTGCAACATCTCGGCAGAGTTACCATCTCTTCTTCTGGTGGCAGTGGTATTGAGGCTGCATCCGTCTCAGCCTCTGAAATTTCCTCAACACCAGATGGCAGGGAGAACCCTGTGGTTTCTGACAGGTCTTTCTGGCTGTTCTGGAGGTGCCAGGTTATGTTTTGCTCCTGCACTGTTTGCAAGGTAACTGCTTTCTGCTGATCCTTATGTTTGTTTAGGACTGTATCACCTACCAGAACTTTGTATGTTGCAGGATCTGACCTCACGTGCACTTTGCCTCGTACCCATACAGGGCCGTTCCCATGGTTCCAGCACCAAACTTCATCCCCTGAATTAAATTGTCTCTCTTGCTCAGGGGAGGCATGTGGCCAGCATTAGTGTTCCTGATGCTGTTTCACCCTGTCCTTCACAGGTCTGGGAGTTTCAGGTTTAGCCTGGGGCAGAGTCTTCCTTTGGCGCTATCCCTGTTGTTGCATGCGGGATCGTCCTATAATCGAACAGGAACTGGGGCAGTTTGGTTTTGAGTGACACTGTAAGCTGCTTCTTTAAGCCTGCCTTCAATGTTTGGACCACTCTTTCTGCTAGACTGCTGGACTGATTATGTGCATTATTTAAAAAGGAGATTCTAGATAAGCATTTATTAACCATGTGCCCAATAGCTGCACAATGATTGATTTCTACTTTGGCTACTTCTTTTCATAATACTGTCCAAAGAGATTGGGCTTTGCATGTACTTTTGGCAATTAGTAATCTAATTTGATCGAATATGCACAAGAAACTCACCTTCGCTAGTATCTCTGTGGCATATGATAGTTTGGGAAACTTGGTTGGCATGGACAAGTTGGACCAAAGGGTCTGTTTCTGTGCTGTATGACTCCAAGAGTCTATGACAATGAACGGTACAGAGCTGTCCTTATGTGACAAATGCCACTTGACTTTAAGAAATACTCATATTCCCTGCTGGTAAATGACGTCCCATTGTCCGTGACCAATACGTCTGGGAGGCCGTGTATCACAAACAATGCTTGCAGCTTCTCAGTCATCATCCAAGTTTACCGAATGGAATTTATCTTCTAACGAGTTTAATCCGGTTTTATTGACTTAGCAACCCAAGTAGGTCACTTGGGGCACCTGGAACACATTTTTTTTCCTTCTAAGGCATATGGGAGAAATGTTTAAGCACAACGTCCAGGTTCTAAGTGCTCTTCATTGGTCTTCCCCGTTATTAGCACATCATCCAGATAAATGACAACCTGGGGTAGCCCTTGTAAAACGTTCTCCATGGTCCACTGGAAAAGGGCACAGACTGATTACACCCCAAATAGCAGCCTTGAATATTGCTGTAAGCTCTTATGGGTATTAATTGTAATGTACTTCTGAGAATCCTCATCCAGTCACAACTCCAGGTAGATGTGACTCGTGACCAGCTTCGTAAAGGCCAACCCTTTCACCAGCTTTGCGTACAAGCCGTCTATGCAAGGGACCGGGTATTTCTCCAGTTGTGAGAACCGGTTTACTGTTTGTTTAAGATCCCCACAAAGGCGAACCGAGCCATCAGGCTGCACAATCTGTGCTGCCCATTCCACAAACTGCACTGGTTTGATTCCCTCGCTGTCCAGCCTCCCTGATTTCTACCTCTACCTCAGTGCAACAGGCAAATGGAACTGGGCGGGCCTTGCAAAATCTCAGAATTGCTTCCTGGTCAACATGTAGAGTGGCTTTGGCCCTTTTGATAGTCCCAAGCCCTTCCTGAAAATCTCCTGGGTATTTACCTAGGACTTCACTGAGGCAGCCATTTTCTAATCGAAAAATGTTGAGCCAATCCAGGTGAATCTTGCTCAATCAATACCGCCCCAATAGGCCTGGGCCCAAGCCTTTCACTACCATCAACAGTAACTCTAAAAACTGCTTCTCACAGGAAACCAGAACTAAAGTTGTACCCTGAACCTGTAACAGGTATGTTGTCAGTCCAGCTGAGGTCTTGTGCAAATCTTGTTAAAGACGGATTCTGCAACCACAGATACAGCTGCACCAGTATCGACCTCCATGGGAACTAGGTAACCGGTTAACCACACATTAATTTTAATTGGTTCCAATTTGAATGTTGCTAGGCCAATACATCCCCAATTGTTCCAAGCCATATGTAGGGGGACTTCCAACGGTGTGCACTCTCCTGGGTACCGGCCTGTGGGTTTCCTTACTCAAGTCAGGCTTTATAGGATTCCTTTGCTGTCTCGAGTCCACATACCGGCAGCAACTACAATGGCTTTGCCAGCCCAGATCCTGAAGAACTGTTTAGTCACTTGGTCAAGGCTTGGCTTTGTTGTGGGGTTCTGTTGTGGGCTGACCTAGGGTCCCTCTGCTGAGGACATGCCCTCCATGAGGCTCCGTGGGTGCCTTCACTCAAGTATTGCTCCCTCACTTCAGTCAGACAGGTGAGGATGTCCACTTCCATTGGGATGCCCTGTAGTTCCCATGCTCCATTTGCTGCATTTTCCAGAGCCAGTTGCAGTGGCTCTTTGAAGTCCAGTTGGGCTTCAGCTAGTAGGTGCTTCTGCATGGTTACATCATTAATCCCACATTCCAACTAGTCTCTCAGCTTCTCATTCGGAGTTAACCCAAAATCACATACCTCTGCCAGTTGCCTCAGCCTCGTTAAAAATTCTGATACAGATTCCCCCAATTCTGTAATAGCTCAATAAAACCGATAGTGTCTCAGAAGTAGATGTGGTTTGGGGTCATAAATCAACTCCATCAACTCTTGTAAGGTGTCTGGTGCCGCTGAGAAAGTTAAGCCCCTTATAACCGAAAATGCTGCAGGTCCGGAAGCAGTCAGAAGGATTACTTGTTGCTTTTCATCTGTCCCAATGTCATTTGCCTGGGAAAAAATATCACATTCTTTCCACATACTGGGCCCAGTCTTCAACAGCAAGGTCAAAACGAGTCAAGCTTCCCAAACAAAAGCATGATGCCAGAAATGTTTACGCCAACTCCAAGATGACTGTTGCAAGCGAGAACTGTTTTCTCCCATCGCCATGAAAATAACTGCACAGAGCCTGGTATCCCATCACCAAGTCACCCTTTATTTACTTGTACACAGTACACTGGCTTGGCCAGCCAGCTCAGAGCCAGCTCCCTGAACTGAGGAGATTCTAAATCTCCTGGTTATATATTGTTTTCAAAAACGGAGGAGATTCTAATCTCCTTGTTATACTCTTTTATTCAAATTTATGTAAGTTACAGCATCACAGACACAACACACAACATCAATCATAGTACCTCAAAAACAAGTCACCAAAACAGAGACGTTAACAGAGAACATCCGACAGAAAAGCTTCTCAGTTTAAACAGTAGGTTCAAGTCCATATAACGTAACAGTGTCTCAAACATGACACACGGCAAGGTCACTGTACATCAGGCAATTTGCCAAAGAGCAGAGATGTTGATGTAAAATTTCATATAGAAACACATCTCAGTTCAAACAGTAGTACAAGATCTCACAAACAAACAAACATACATTCCCCAGGGCTACCGGGCAGCGTACAGACACAGGCTGGCGGGGATACACAAAGGCACAATACATACACAAAAGCAAAGTCCAAACATGAAAACACAGTACGCACATGAAGGCACAGTATACTCACAAAAGTTCAGTCTAGGACCCATACACTGAAACAGTGGTACAAAGGCTGGGTCCTATAACTAAGTCACCCTGTCATTTTACCAGGTACAACAGTACACCAGCTCGGAGTCAGTCCCCTGAACTGAGGAGATTCTAAATCTCCTGGTTATATTGATCAGCCAGGGCTTTCCTGATTAGCCCAAGTTAACAACCCCAATCAAGGATCTCGTAGTCTATGCAATCCAGCTGGTTCCAATCACTACACTGGGTTTCTTAGTTCAGTTCAGGAATTTGACAGGAAAATCTTTGGTTTCATAGATTGTCAGAATGAGCAAACAGGACAAAAATTATCTGCAATATTAAGTTTGTTCTAAATAATATTCATCTGTCTCACTGCATGTAAGGGGGAGTTTTGTCAAATCAAGAGATTTCTAAACCTCATGTGGAAAGCAGAGCAGCCCAAGTGTGCTAAACCAGTCTTCTGGCCGTCATGAGGTATTCAGAGCAACTCTTTACGGAAGGAAATGCTAAGTAATTTTCCGTGCAAGATACAACTCAATAATTTGTCTACATGTTTAATATAACGAAATTTCAAAAGAATCAACTTCACAGGAATTCTAAATCAGATATCTCAAAAAAAAACATGCAGACAGACTGGCAAACTCAATGGTTAATCTGTATGAACAGTCTGAACTGCAGTGCACATTCTGTACAGCATTTAAATCTCCATAGCAGTCTAAATTCTAATTTTCCTCTAACTTTCTCCATTGCTTTCCTGAAGGCATTCATTCAAACTGGAACATGGTTCATGTTTGGCAGACATCCTGTGCCTCACTTAAGTTGGCATTCTTCATATGCGAATGTTGGCATGCCTTGCCGTCATAAGGTCACCTCAGCTCAGCTTGATTCGATTTCATCCCAAATCCACAGATGTACACTTCTCAGCAAAACTTACCAGATGGTCATCATACGTGGCTGATTCCTTCCCACCCAAGTCCTCTGCTGCCAACTGTACAATCATGCTGACAGATCTCCATGTTCTGTATATTCTAACTAGTTTTAATCACTGCCTCACTGGTGACTAAGCTTTTAATTCTCTGTGCTTGTAGGCCATTTTGGGTCACCTGTCCAACTATCTCAAGCATCTTGGTGACATGTCTTTTTTTCAGTCACTCTCCTGAATGACCTGAGATGGTGTAGGGAATACACAGGGGTATAGAGGTGGCACAGTGTTAACTAAGAAGCCTTGGGCTGACAGTGGTGATTTTTTTAAAAAATAAAATTGTTCCTAGCACATGGGCCTCACTGGCTGGGCCCGCACGTATTGTCCATCCCTGCATTACATTTCCGTGGGTCTGGAGTCACACGTAGGCCAAACCAGGCATGGTGATTACATGGTTGCCTTTAAGCTAGCTTTAAATTACAGATTTTTCCAACTGAATTCAAATTTCATCATCTGTCACAGCGGTAGGCAAACCTGCGGCCTCAGAACATGAGGCTGGGACTCGAGATTAGTTGGTCAGTGATTTATCACCTGCCCATCTAATGGGGCATGGGTGATCTGAGGGGCAGGTGCTGGGTATGGTGGGAGAAGAGTTCAGGGGAACTTTGTACACTGTTAAGAGCTGGGATACCGTACTGGAGAAGCAGATAAGACACCTACACTGGTTCACACCTCACAAACCGCATTGTGAAACCAAAGAGGCATGGGAAATTTACACGTGGGCTGAGTGAATTTGTGAGGAGTCAAACTGCAGCTTCCTCCAAGCCCAGAGGAAGATTATGGCCCTAGAGTTTCCCCTGGGGATAACATGCATGAGAAACCCTCTGTTCCTCCTGATCAATTCCTATCAATCATCTACAGAGCATTAAAAGACCTAGTAGTGATATGGATTTCTCTCCTTGTTCAGGGAAAAGGGCAGGATTGGGTGACATTAAAAATGAGATTGGAGCTTGTTTTAGAATAGGAGATGATGAAAAATGGAAATTAATCTGTTCAACTACTGAAAATATTTATAAAATAACTGAATAACAGTTTAATCAGAAATACTGGGACGAAGGATTAGCTCACTTCTGCCTCAAAACTAAGCATCAGTAAGTAACACAATAGGGTATAAAGTCAAATAGCTACATTGCAGAGTAACTTACTGTTTAATTCCCCCTCATTCTCCAACTGCATGCAGGCACACTCACAGATAAGACGAATTTCAGAATAGTCAAATATTCATTTTACAGCATTCTCTGGATTCAGAACATCACGGGGGAGAAAGTGTGGACTTTTATATTCAACACCCCTTCGTACTTACTTGTACGTTAAGTTGAAATGATCCCATTTCTGCATTTGCGGAGTTAACGTGTACCTCTTCTTTCTTGCCTGATGCTGGAACGTGGAGTGAACATCGAACACCAGCAAATTGGAAGGTACAGTATTTCCCTAGAAGATGAAGCATTAGTTGTTTATAGAATTGACTGTTGAACAGAATTTTTATAAAGCAATCCCTATAGGGTCACACTGATTATGGCATGGTATCTATTTGGTTAATATTCAAATTTCAGTTAGGTTAAAAACCACAGCATAAAGAGAGAGCAGGCATCTGACAGCCTATTAAACACTGTCATGATGTATACGATCCCCGAGAACTGCAGGTTGTGTAAAAAGCATTACACTTTTATTTTTATTAGCACTGAAAAAGAGCAAAATATCCCATTGAACATGAAAACATTAACTGATATTTAGGTGGAAGTGCAGAGTTTCGACATGGTTTACCTGAATATTAGTGTGGAGACCAGCAGTGTAATTTATTATGTCAGCTCCCAAAGCTGCAGATTTTCAGACTATAAAGGATCACTATATTTATAGAATCACCATAGAATCCCTACAGTGTGGAAACAGGCCATTCGGCCCAGGTCCATACTGGCCCTCCAAAGAGTATCTCACTCAGACCCTGCCCATTACAGATTGTCATTCAGTTTCATAAAACACCTTGAAGCATCATGATGAACTAGAAAATCTATGCACTGAAAAATCAAACCAAATTATGGAATTCATTCACGTCATTGAACTGAGTCTCCACCCCAGCCCCTGTCCAATGGTCCCTCTTCACTTTCACACAACCTGCTAGCAGCAAGAAACAGAAGTAAAGCAGCAAAAAATAAAAAAAAATTTCTAGGCTTGGGCTAACTCACAATAATGAGAACAAAATGAATTATTTGCAGTTTAGATGTACATCCCACTGGAAAATAAATATTTGTGATAGCATAGAAGGAGGGGAAATTACCCTGAAGCTGCGATTGCTTTGGGTTTATTCATTTTTCCTCTTCCACAAAGCCACTCTGATCTCTGTTTGGTCAAGTTCTTGTGTTTATGTTGCATTTGTTGCAATCTCAGTTTCATAGTCAATTTAATCATTGCCCTACTGTCGAAAAACATGGCAGCCAGTTTGCCTATAGCAAATTCCCACAGATTCCTTTGTTTTAGTATTTTTGGTTCTTCTTCAATTAGTGCCTTGACACTTTGCTTTAACATTCACCTGAATATACCTGAGGGGCAGATGGGCCTTGATTTCGTGTCTCATCCAAAAAGCCAACATCTCCAATAGTGCAGCACTCACTCACAATTGCACTGGATTATTTGAAATTCAGAGGACAGCATTACCCACTGAGCCAAGTATAACACCTGCCAAGAACAGAAATAATGTGCCCTTTCAGACCAACACACTTTTGCTAAAACCTTTTCTCAGTAAATCAAATTTCAAAGACCACACCAAACATTTTTAACAACAATTGGATGTTCCTCAGAATAAGTAATAATCAGAGGTCGGTGACACATCACATTGATACTGCACTTTGTTAGACAGATTAGCTCGGACTTTACATCCAACATCTCAAGATCTGGCTAGATCCTGATGTAATCTTATCCGTGAGAACAAACAGTGAATGAATTTTTAGCAAATCTTCATAGGAAAGAGGAATAATCACTTATACAGTATTGGCAGGAGCTGAAGGTTCCTTTCACTCTATTGATTCCTTGGAACAGAGGAAATGAGGAGAAATTGAGTAAAATGGGCTTATGTTATCTCAAGTTAAAAAAGGACTGTAATCAATATCATGTGAAACATATGAAATGCTTGTAAGGTTTGAAAAGGTAGATGCTGACTCTAGAACCATTCCCTGGTGGTCTAGTTGTAAGGACTTGATGTTCTCACCATTGCAGCCTGATCCAATTCCCAGTCAGGAAACTATCTTTCTAGTTTTTTGAAGAAGTGATGAAGGGGATTGATAAAGGCTGGAGCGGACGTGATCTATTATGGACTTCAGTAAGGTGTTCAACAAGGTTCCTCATGGTAGACCGGTTAACAGGTTAGATCACATGGAATACAGGGAGAACTAGCCAATGGATACAGAACTTACCCAAAGGTAGAAGACTGAAGGTGGTGGTGGAGGGTTGCTTTTCAAACTGGAGGCCTGTGACGGCGGTGTGCCACAAGGGTCGGTGCTGGGTCCACTGCTTTTTGTCATTTAATGTAAATGATTTGGAAGTGAATATAGGAAGTATGGCTAGTAAGTTTGTAGATGACATCAAAATTGAGGTGTAGTGGACAACCCAGAAGATTATCTCAGAGTATAATAGGACCTTGATCAGATGGGCCAATGGGCCGAGGATTGGCAGATGGAGTCTAATTTAGATAAATGTGAGGTGCTGCATTTTGGAAAGGCAAATCAGGGCAGGACTTATACAGTCAATGGTAAGGTCCTGGGGAATGTGGGTTCATAAATCCTGGAAGGTGGAGTTGCAGGTAGACAGGATAGTGAAGGTGGTGTTTGGTACACTTGCTTTTATTGGTCAGTGCGTTGAGTACAGGGGTTCGGAGGTCATGTTGCTGCTGTACAGTACATTGATTAGGCCACTTTAGGAATACTGCGTTCAGTTCTGGTCTCCCAGCTGTAGGAAGGATGTTGTGAAACTTGGAAGGGTTCAGAAAGATTTACAAGAATGTTGCCAGGGTTGGAGGGTTTGAGCTATAGGGAGAGGCTGAATAGGCCGGGGCTATTTTCCCTGGATTGTCAGCAGCTAAGGCGTGATCTTATAGAAGTTTATTAAACCATGAGGGGCATGGATAGGATGAACAGCCAAAGTCTTTTCCCCAGTGTCGGGGAGTCTAAAACTAGAGGGCTTAGGTTTAAGATGAGATGGGGGATGATTTATAAGGGACCTGGGGGCAACGTTTTCATGCAGAGGGTGGTGTGTGTCTGGAATAAGCTGCCAGAGGAAGTGGAGGAGGCTGGTACAATTACTACATTTAAAAGACATCTGGATGGGTACATGAATAGGAAGGGTTTAGAGGGATATGGGCCAAATGCTAGCAAATAGGACTAGATTAATTTAGGATATCTGGTTGGCATGAGCAAGTTGGACCAAAGGGTCTGTTTCTATGCTGTACATCTCTACAATTCTAACTAGGAACAATTTCGAAGGGATTTCCATTTATAACTGTGATAAAAAGAAATTTCTGCACTCAGCTGGTTGTGAATCTTTGTAAGTCTCTGCCCCAGAGGGTTACGGGTACTCAGTCTTTGAGATCACTGAAGATTTGGATTTATACACCCTGTTGGGCTGTAAGGGAATTGAAGGATATGGGGATAGGGTGTGAAATGGGGTTGAATTGTCGACTCCTGCACCTTTTACTGCTACAGTTTCTGCAGGAAAATATTGAACAGAACTGTGCACTAGGCAAGGCACCAAAAAGAAACATTACTATCAACAAAAAGTTCATAGCAAAGGAAGTCAAATTGTGGAAATCGTCTAGCTCTGATTAGTGTTGCATTACACTGTTTCAAATCCTGAAAGAGAGAGTGAGCACAGTACCTACATTTTTGCTAAACAACTTTCAACTGCAGCACAAAAAAATGACTTGCTAGATTAGATTAATAAATTAGGGTTTCCAGTTTTCAGAGATAGCCCTTTCTTTATTCTTTGTACACCAGTTTAATTTTAGGTAAAATATTATCAAAAACAGATGCAGCAGGCTTTAAGAAATTCCAGCACTTAAAGGTTTAATAAAGTTTATACTCACTAACTGAGGTCTCCAAGCAGGGAATGCATCAACAGATTTATCTCCAACTATGAACATGAACGACACTGCACTGCATATTAAAAATTTAATATTTGTCAAATCATCTTCAGATCTTCGAAAAGACTCCATCATGGTCAAAGTGATGACAGTTCGTTTTCCCACGTTCCCTTCAGTGTCTCAGACTCAGGCCACTCTGTCCAGGAGCATGTCCAGAGATCATTGTCTGCTTGCAGTTCAATTTAAGAAAGATTATTAAGGAAGTGGGTTTTCAATGACTCTATTTAGTTCAGTAGCACTTACATAAACTGCATTTCTGCGTGGCTGTGACAGCCAAACAGTATCACGTTACTTCAAATGTACATCTCAAAAATCTCCATCCATCAGTTTGAAATTTAGCCAGGAACAGCTGGGCACACTGCAACGTCTCTGCTATTGGACTTCATTCAGCATTATAATCCATTTCAGATGTACAGTCATTGGTGTAGTACATAGCAGAAAATTGCAAAATGAGCATATGCTGGAATTAACTCCATATTGGACAACTTACATGACAAAGCACAACATACTTGTCTTGAAGCTGCATTTGTCAACAGAATCTGTGCCTCAATGCAACAGATTCAGTGAAAGACTTTTCCTATATAATGGTACCTGCTGCAATGTATTGAATATTTCTATTAGATATTGGTACACATATACAAATGTGTATATCAAGAGTATGTGTGTGGCTGTTAGTCTGATCTCCTTAGAGAATATGTTTAACAAATACATCCCCAACTTCCTTCCACTCTCCAATTATAAACAAACACACCAAAGATCGGAAACTTGATAAAATAGCTCCAAACATTTGAAGTATTCATAAATGTTCATCATGTCAGGCAGCATCTGTAGAGATATTACAAACTCTGAAACATTAACCCTTCTCTCCCCACAGAGGCTACTTGACCTATTCAGCATTTCCTGAATATATTTCAGATATTCAGCAATCAAACCATTTGCCCTTTGTTCTTAGGAGCATGGTGGGTTTAATCTCGAGCTGACAGGCAGGTGCCAGCAATAACAGTTGCTGTAGCAACAATCCTCCAACACACATTTATTCCTGTCAAAAGCTATTAACTTTAAATACTATTAAAAGGTGTCTTAAACCCCACAAAGATTCATTTCGATAGGAAACATACATTTCTTTTATCAAATTGTCAACTTTTTTGGTCATTTTCCTACTTCAGTTTTACATTAATTGTGAGTTTTTTTCCCCAAATGTTATGATTTGCAGCCACAGTGGTTTATCTCAGTTGGGAAGTTGTGATGATATGCACCACAGGCTTCTTCATAGAAGCTGCCAGTGACAGTCTGGGATTAGAGCCTTTCTTCCTGCATTGCACCTTCTCAACAGGATGCAGAGTTACAGGCTTCAACAAAATATAAGACAACAGGACGGAGGCCCGAGAAAACAGAGTATGGAGCTGGAGGAACACAGCAAGCCAGGCAGCATCAGAGGAGTAGGAGGGTTGACGTTTCGGGTGGGGGCCCCATCAGACTGGGTAATTATATTGAAGGTAGCTCCTCTTTATGTTAAGTAATTTTCAAATACTGTCAGTTTGTATGTCTAAACTGAGCCAAAATCCTGAATGTGATTGGATCAACGCTCTATATGTATTCCTTACTTTCAACACAAACCTCCATGGTAATCTATACAAATATCCTACAATTATTTAATCAAGGTATTTGATATCTTAACAGATGTATTTTCTTGTTGTTGCCAAAGGGGTGTATTACTCCTTCAAAGTTAACAATGACTGACCACAAAGTAGGATTCAGCTTCACAACAAAGAATTCTGTATTAAATTTGTGTAGCAGTATTTTATTCACAAGATAGTTTGTATACTACGAATAAAACTTAAAATACAAAGGAAGTAAATGAACTATCCATGAACAATAAGAGACAATAAATAATAAGAGAAATTAAGAGATAATGCTGATTTGCATATGACTGATCCTATCAGACAAGACTGAGCTCGTAGCCCACTTGATTAAACAATTGAGTGTCAAAGCCATGTTTATGCCAGGCCTCCTGAACATCCCATTGAAAAGGTGGAGGGACATTTAGTAGATCCACCGTGAAGCCCATCAATGCTGCAAAATCATGACAAAGGAAGGTGGTTTGGGTGGCCTGCAGCAATGCATTAATGACCGCATTATGCCAAATATCAACTTGCAGAGTGTGCGGCCCACCCTCTGCTCATTGCTGCTTCAGAATTTTATCAAAGTTCTACTGATACGATCCCAATTTGCACGGTCTATTGAGCCTTGTTGCAGACAGCCATCTCTAGGATTCCCAGTTCAACCCCATGACAGTAGGAGCAACCAGGGTGGGGGGCAACAGGAAGAATGGGTATTGAGTACTGACCACCATTTCCATCATCTCTTACAGTTTGCATTGTTTTTTTCATTTTGCAGGAGTAAATATTTGCAATGTTTCTAACTGTCTACTGAAAAGCAGATTTTATCATCTAGAATTGGTAAGCTCTCGCTGTTCAGTTGACAGAGAGATATTGGCTTAAATTGGGAAACTTACAAACAGGGACATCGGATGGGACATGGAATAGGGTCATCAGTTTGCAGGGTGACAGGAGGGAGAAAAATTAATTACCAATCTTCTTGTAATTCAGCACTGAACTAGTGAAAATGAAAAGAAAGCTTGAAAACATCACAAGTTTTATTTTAGAGAGCATAAATGTGATGTTTTAATTAAATCATTTGCTTTAGAAAGGAATGGGATCAAAAATCTTCCAAAAGTAAACACAATCTCAAACACTAAAAAGACCAAAGGCAATATTTAAAATGTGAAACTAAATAAGTGCATGTACAACCGAACACATTCACAAACACCAAACGAAATGGATCAGGTGTGATAGACCAGACACACTGGACTGAGACTGACATATTCATTTGGCACAAGTTCACTTCCTGTCTGTGTTACCTCAAACTGAAACTCTCGAGTGTTAGGGATTGGTTATTGTATGCAAGGAGGACACTCTGTATGCCTTCAAGAGGGAGCTGGACCAGTTCTTGACAGGGATTAAGTTTAAGTTTAACTGTCTTTGTAGCCCTCGTGGCCTCCTGCAAGGGAGGGGACAGAGAGGAATGTTATGGAGCTTTACTTTCCCCTTTGGTCCTGGGTATTTTTTTTTGTAGAAGGCTGTGAGGGAAATTGGGAAGGGACAGAGGAAAGAGAGGTAGTGCATGATGCTCCAGCCATGGTGAGGGGTGGGGCAGCCTTGGTGGACCAAATGGCCTTCCCCTGCCCATGATTTTTGTTCACTTGTACATCAAAAGAGGAGGAACTGTGTCAATTATTGGAAATCTGGAAGGAAAATAAACGAGGATGAAGGGAATGTTATGATACAGTTCTTTACTGGATGGGGTGAGGAGTAGGAAGGTGTGGTACATTGGATTTGTTTAGCTGTATCTGCAGCTATACCTTGGGACAGATGTGGCATTCCTTGCTTTATTTCCAGGCACACAAGAAAACAGGGAGGTATTTTCTATGTGAAACTTGCTTGGTTAAAATTATCTTTGTTTGTTCAGGAGTCAACAGAAAGAAAATAAAAATAAATAACTTATCTTTCTTTCAGTCTTTGAATGGACTGAGCTTGAATTTGCCTTCTGGAATAAAGGAGCGGGGATGATCAGGAAGCTAGGCTTGCATCATCCAGCTAGAATTCCAACACAGTCATGACAGCTAGTAGACAGCCCTAATCCATACTCCTTCTGGCTACCCCAACCACTAACTCCTATCCTAAACTTGTCCTGAATGTGTGACCATTCTACCTGTGTCAAAGTAAAAGTACCATCTTTTGCAGGATAAAACAAAGAGGAATGGCAGGTAGAGTTTAATGCAGATAAATGCCGGGTGTTGCATTTTGGTAAGACAAACCAGGGCAGGACTTACACAGGTAATGGCAGGACCATGGGTGGTGCTGTCGAGCAGAGACACCTTGGGGCACAGGTATATAGTTCCTTGAAAGTGGCATCATGGGTAGACAGGGCAGTGAAGAAGGCATTTGGCATGCTTGCCTTCATCAGTCAGAGTATTGAGTACAGGAGCTGGGACATCATATTACAGCTATACAAGACATTGGTAAGCCTGCATTTGGAGTAGTGTACAGTTCTGGTTGCCCTGATATAGGATGGATGTTTTTAAACTGGAAAAAGGTGCAAAAAAGCTTTACAAGGATGTTACTGAGACTGGAAGGTCTGAGTTAAGAGGAGAGGCTGGATAGGCTGAGATTTTTTTTCTTTGGAGCATAGGAGGCTGTGGGGTGACCTTATGAGGGTCATAAATAAGATGAATAGGCAAGGTCTTTTCCCCAGGGTAGAGGAGCCCAAAACTAGAGGATATAAGTTTAAGATGAGAGGGGCAAGATTTAAAAGGGTAAGATTTAAAAGGTATTTGAGGGGCAACTTTTTCGCATTGACAGTGGTGTGTATATGGAATGAGCTGCCAGAGGCAGGTACAAATATAACATTTAAAAGATATTTGGGCAGGCACATGGAAAGGAAAGGTTGAGGCTATGGGCCAAACACAGGCAAATGGGACTAGTTCAGTTTAGGAAACCTGGTCACCATGAATGAGTTGGGCCAAAGGGCCTGTTTCTGTGCTGTATGACTCTATGAATCTGATGTCTGGAGATCAGTAAACTTGCTGTTTGATTACTTCAAATACTTGTGGATAGTTAGAATTTATGCAAGGGTTAAAAATCCCTAAAATGAGATATTGTTTGGGAAATTTAACAAAAAAATGCACTGGACATTATTTTGGGAATTTTACTGGGATCAAGAAGAAAACGTCACAATGTGATTAAACACAACACATAGGACAGAAGGGTTCAAGGAACTGACTTTGATTATCTCAAATATAATAAATAAGACTATTTGAGGCGATTACAGAGCAATGGTTTGTACAGTGCTCTTTCAGTAATTCTTTGCAGTGTAAGGGGAAATAAACAATGTGCAGAAGGTACTGACCAAGTTATAAGCATAAAATGAGATATTTGAATTGTAATACGCACAAGATGCTAAAAAGTTAAAAAGAAGTGGATACTGCTTTATCTGATCATTCCATCAATTAACAGGGCTTCTTCAAAAGAAAATCCCCGGCAAGTGAGATTAACAGGAAATATTCAGTGGGCAATCAGCTAAACAATGGAAATTGGTGAAGAAAAACAAAATAATTAAGGTTTAATTTTTCCTAAATCTTGGGATAATCCTGAACGAGCCACAAACCTCAGTTCTCTTTTTACGTAAAGGGAAAAGAAAGGGAACAGAAATTGTAATTGGCATTTTGGATACGAAAACAAAATGATTAGATATTTATCACTGTTGGGATCTGTGGTTGACTACCGGTCTGGGAAGCTCTTGAGAGTATTATCTGATTCATGGTGACATGAACCTCTACAAAAGGGAAGTGGATATTTTAATGAAGCAATCTCCCTTTGCATTCACTTGATAGCTGGAAATCAGACTGTTTTGCCTTGTTTGGTGCATTTGAGAATGTTTACTATGCACATTTTCCAGTTTAAATTTTAACAGAAACACCTCACTACAACAAAAGTCATAAGCAATAAAATATACTTACCGCTACAGATTCCATAGTAAAAGGTTTGATATACAGCAAAAGCTGTCAGCTTCTGTGGCTCCAGCCCTTACATCTTTTCTCCACATCACTCATTCTTTCAACCTTTAAAGGTCTCCTGGGATCTTACCTTTGCAACTCTATTCTTCAATTCTCCAAAGGCCTGGGAATACTTAGTTCATTGAAGACACTAAATGCATGTTGCTGATAAACAGAGGCAAAATATGATTCACGCTAACCAACAACAGAGTTAACTGAGGGTAGAAAATACACTGTTTCGGAGAGGAAGAACGCATGTGATGTTCAATCTTCATTTTTAAAGTTTTTTTGTCGTAATATGTTACACGAAAGAGCAAAAATGTATCTTTATTCCATAAATTTGGTTAGGTAACAGATAAGTTCATTATTAAAATAGCTCAAATTATGTTGAGTTCAAAGGCTTTTGTCTCTGCAGGTGATTCATCTAGGTTGCAGACAGTGGCTAATGCCTACTGAAAGAAAGGCCTCAATTCACATGTAAGGAACAGAGAATGAAGCAAGTAGACTACTGACACTGAAGATCTCTAACTCAAACTCAATAGATGCAGAACATTCAAAACGCTTATAGATTGACTGTGGCACTGTTACGCTTGTGCAATCACTTGAAGCATATTGAGCCACAGGCAACCAAACAAGGTGGGTCTCCAATAATCCAGACCCTGTAATTGTTCTCCATTCACCCGAGAAAGCCACACCACACATGCTTTGTCATCCCTATAGGTTAATTTTAGGGATTGTCAGCTAAATATCCATGTAGTTAAACTAAACACCCAACAGTTAAAAGACTTCTGTATTCTTAAATGATAAACCTTTCGGTGGTGTATACTTGTATTGTTGCCTTCTTCCAAAGTCAAACTATATAGAGTATGTGATTTTATACATAAGCAGTAGATGTGTGAACTGATGGTTGTTAGTTTCCACCGTCTCATTTATAAAATACCCAGCACATAATTCTGCAACACTTCTTGCCTTACATCCCTTTTGCCTCTAATATTGAAACTGTAGTTATATATTAATTTAGTAATTTGACAGTTTTGTTTTCTAGCTTGTAAAGTATATGCCTTTACCCATTCCCCAACTTCATAACATTAAGCATGTGTAATGCACTTTGCCTCATATCAATTAACAGGTCCTTTTAGTACAGGTCAACCTCATCTCCCGCTTTCTCAACATATCCCTCCAGAATTGCAATTAATTGTCTTTTGATCGCCCAGTTTAAATGAACCTGCTTCAAAGGCCTTCATTCTGAATCTGCACCAACTCTAAGTGATAAAGCTCCACTGGTTTCTTTCATTCCTCATGATATAATTGTTCTTCTAGTTTCCATACCTTGACTAGAGTGAACAATTTGCCTGAAGCAATTAGATAATTCCCTTCAATATCTTAAAAACTCCAACTGCATCGTTTACTTCGCCCGAAAGATGACAAGGTTAAGTTCCTGAACATTACTGCATGACTTAAGTTCTAATATTGTGCAAGAAAGGATAACAGTCAAATGAAAGCAAAATACTGCAGATGCTGGGAACCTGAAACTAACATAGAAAGTGCTGCAGAAACTCAGCGGAGTTGGCAGCATCTATGGAGAGAGAAAGGGAGTAAATGTTTTGTATCTGATATGACTCTTCTTCAGAATAGTTTTGATGAAGAATTACATTGACTCTAAGTATTAAGGGCAGCACGGTGGCTCAGTGGTTAGCACTGCTGCCTCACAGCACCAGGGACCCAGGTTTGATTCCTCCCTCGGGCAACTGCCTCTGTGAAGTTTGCACATTCTCCCCGTGTCTGCATAGGTTTCCTCCCACAGCCCAAAGATGTGCAGGCTGGGTGGATTGGCCATGCTAAATTGCCCCTAGTACTCAGGGATATGTAGATTAGGTGGGTTATACGCGGATGGGTCTGGGTGGGATGCTGTGAGGGTCGGTGTGGACCTGTTGGGTCGAAGAGCCTGTTTCCACACTGTAGGGATTCTATTAACTCCATTTCTCTTTCCACTGATGCTGCCTAACCTTCTGAGTTTTTCCAGCATTTTCTGTATTTGATAAAGAAAAACAGTATGCTTAATGAATTGCATACATTTCTCTGGACTGTTGTATGTATTAGGTGATAGTCAAACAAATATATGGCACACAAATAGGTGATTTGCCTCAATCCATGTTTATATTCCATTTGCACCTCCTCCTGGCCATCCTCATCAAACTCATAACAACATAACTCTCTACTCCTTTCTCCATCATCTGCTTAGCAGGATTCTCCTGAAATGCATCAATACTAGTGGTTCACAAAGTGCGCTCCTCTGAGGGCTTGACTCACAGTTCTATGGCTGATACGACACAAGAGAACAGGCCAGTACAAAATTGTAAGACCACACCACTGGACTAGCTCTACAAAGCAGGGTACAAGATGTCGTGACAACAAAATGGTTTTATAAGCAAAATTTCTCGTTTGCTTCAACATACCACTGCAAGATCAGATTTTAAACACCCATGGGGCCAAAAACAAAGAGGAATCAGTCAAATGAAGCGCCTGGCATAAGACTGAGACTCTCTAGCTTAGAACCAGGACACTTTGTTAATATTTATCAAAGCAGCACCAGTCTTCCCTTAATTTCTGGCAAGTTTCTATGCAGTGGCAGGTGAAATTGGGTGGGTGAGGACAAGTAGGTGATCTTCAGGGTCTTTTCACCCCACCTAAATGGCCTGTAGACTAAATAATGTGTGAATAATGATCTATACCATTCACCCCAACCATTCCCCATGCTAGCAAGTTCCAAATTTTCACCACTCACTAGGTTCACTTTAACTTTCTGTTTGATTTCTTGGTGATCAACTTATAATTGATGACCTTTGGTGCTGCCCTTCCTACAACTGGAAACACTGTCTGTCTATTCCATGAAAACAGTAAAATCTCTTTACTCTTGTCCCCTATGCTTCTGTGAGCTAGTGTATTAATGCCTGCTTAGCCAACACACATTTTCATGAGACCACAAGAAATAGGAACAGGAGCAGCTTGTCAGGCCTTTAAAGTAGTTTCACCACTGAAGATTATGGCTGGTCATATCCCTTAGCATTCAAAAGTCTCTTCTTCTTTCCCCACATACAAGGGAAGAAAATAATATATTGAGGCTTCCAAACACAATACATGTTTCCATTTACGAACATTCCATGGTGTGATTTGCAGGTTGCTAGAATATATTTTTAGTTTGACTAATTTCTTGGAGTGGGATCTTACAACAGAAAAAACATTATGGACTACTGGAACACATGGGATTTTTCCTTAAGTGTTATTAACCAGTGATTCTCTTCATTGGAGTTTGTTCTATATTAAGTGCAGCTGAGCTCTGAGTTGTCAGTTTTATAGACTTATCTGCTGTAGCATGCGGACCATTTCAATTTCAGCCTGCTGCTCTATTTAACACATACTCGTCCCTTATTTATTCCTATCACACTAAATTATTACAATTAATGCATCTGCAATCGAATGGCTAGGTGGTTAAAATATCAAAATTTGGTTGCATTACTTTTCCTATTACCAATCCATATTGGAATACAATCATTACTAATACGCTAATTGTCAAAAATATCACAATGCAATAATGTCATGTGTAATAAGAATACACCAGTTCTTGGATATCTGAGGCTATCCTGGTCATTAATTTTAGTTTATTCATTATTATTTTAAGAAAATAATGCTTGTTTGGGATTAAATACAGCACGAAATACAGATTGGCAGCAACAATGTACAAAATTGATTTATCTTCATTCATTCACAGGATGTACTGGCTGAGCCACATTTATGGCCCAGCCCCAGTTGCTCTGGAGAAGGCTACCTCTTGAACCCCTGCAGACCATATGTTGTAGGTAGACCAACAATACTCTTCAGGATGAAATTCATTCCTGGATTTTGTCCCAGTGACACTGAGGGAGCAGTAATATGCTTTCAAGTCAGGATGGTGAGGGGCTTAAAAATGAATTTGCAGATGGCAGTGTTACCATGCCTGCTGCCCTATATTCTTCTTGATTGAAGTGGCCATGGCTTTGGCTGTCTAAGGAGCCTTTGTGAATCTCTACAATACACTTTGTAGATGGTACACACTGCTGCTACAGAGCGTCGGTGGTGGAGGGAGTGGATGCTTGTGGATGTGGTGCCAATCAAGTGGGCTGCTTTGTCTTGGATGGTGTCAAGCTTCCTGAGTGGTTGTTACAGTTTCAGTCATCCAGGCAAGTGGGGGATTCAGTGATGGTTATGCCATTGCATATCAAGGGATGATGGTTAGATTGTCTCTTTTTGGAGCTGGTCATTGCTTTGCACAAATGTTACTTGCCACTTGCCAGCCCAGGTCCTGATATTTTCCAGGTCTTGCTGCATTAGTATCTGAGGAGTCATAAATGGTGCTGAACATTGCACAATCATCAGTGAACAATCCATTTCTGACATTATGATAAAAAGAAAGTCAATGAGAAGCAGCTGAAGATGGTTGGGCACTACCCTGAGAAACTCCTGCAGAGATGTCCTGGAGTTGAGATGACTGATATCTTACAACAACCACCATCTTACGTTGGGCCAGGTACGACTCCAACCTGTGAAAGACTTCCCCCAGATTCTCATTGACTCCAGTTCTACAATGGCTCCTTGATGCCACATTTGGTCGGATGCAACCTTGATGTCAAGGGCTGTCACTCTCACCTCACCTCTAGAATTCAGCTGTTTTGTCCATGTTTGCACCGAGGCTGTAATGAGGTCAGGAACTGAGTGGCCCCTGGCAGAACCCAAACTGGGCGTCACTGAGCAGGTTATTGCTGAGCAGGTGCTGCTTGATAGCACTGTTACTGATACCTTCCATCACTTTACTGATAATCAAGAGTAGACTGTTGAGGTGGTAACTGACCAAATTGAATTTGGCCTTTTTTCTGCATAGAATTTAATATCAAAAGAAAACATATAAAACAGCATTTGCGAAAATAACAGCAAATTTTGCACAAGGAACAACTTTCCATGTTTTGGGGAGCAGTCAGGGGAACTTACAGAAAGGAGGAGCTCAGTATACCACATCATTGCTCCTTCTCATTTCTTGCTAAACCCTGTGGTATGCTTCTGCCTTCCCACTTGAGTGCCAGTCACCCAGAGAGTAACATTTTTGAGAACAGCGTTCACCAATAAAAATAGCTCAGTACCTCCTAGGTACCATTCCAGGATAACGGAGTATCTTCATCACCGACATCACCAACAAAATCATAGAATCATAAAATGATAGAATCATATAGCACGGAAACAGGTGCTTTGGCCCAGCATGCCCACGGCCAACCACACATCCCAATCTGACCGAGTTCTATTTATGGGGCTTTCACCTCTGATGTTAATCTTTTGGATCATTATTAATAACAATACTCATTACCGTGACTATGTCACCCACCACAGCTTGGATACATTTTCAGATAAAGCTAGAATATAGGAGAGATGTACTTTTTTCAATACAAATACCTACCCTGTGAATAAGGGCACAATGTAGCCATTTCACATGGGTTAAATTTGTAGAAAGCCTTTCATTTAAATCAACAATTTATACACAGTTAGATCAAAACCTGTATCCAACCAAAACAGAAGAAGAAAAGCCGTGAACTTGAAATAAAAACAAAATGCTGGGATTGAAAATAAGACTGATTCCATAATAGAGGGACAGTGAACATCAGACATCCTCTGGGTTTTGGGTGCAGTGAGAATCCTGCCAAAGACTGCTCCCCTACACGTGAAGAAGCAGCACAGCCACTGGAAGACAACGCAACATGCTGGATGCTGCCTGGATGGGTTGTAAGTGCAAATACTTTGAATGGCATCCACAACCCTCTTCCATGTCCTCATACATCTCACACTCATGCTGAACTTCATTTCTTCCATCGAGCTGGAGAACACACTGATGCAGATCGATGTGGTGGATCAATAAGGCTGAAGATAAGGCATCTGTCAACTTATCTAAGGTGACTGGTTGGCATCCAGAATTTAATGCCATAGCGAAGGCGTGCAGGGATGGTCAATGCTGCTGACCACTCTCATTCATGCAGGAAGATATAATTTTAACAGGCAGCAATGTAAACCGTGACAGAATTGCTCAAGAGCAATTCCAGTCATCACACTGCAATCATGGTAGCTCCACTTTGAAGGCTTCATGTTGTCCATTGCACAGTGATTCTCTTCATCAGTCACCTCCAGGATACATCTAGGTCTGGATGCACCAAGCTGTGTCCCCAGCACGGACTCATTGTTGTCTCACGTTCTTTTGTAGCCACCAGGTGAAAATCCAACTCTCGGAATCCTCGAGTGAGTATGGGGTTGATTCTGAACTGTTCTCTGGGCAATTAGGGATGAGTAATGAATGCTGGCCTAGCAAGTGACACTCCCATCCCACAGAACATTAAAAATGAATTGGCGTTTTTGTCTAAATGAAGCAACTTTAGAAGGACTTGGTTGCTTTGTAGGTTTGTTACCAGCCACATTTACTTTCTCTCACTGCATGTGAAGACAGAGGGAGATAACAGAGGCAAATTAATCATAGTGGTAAAATGTTCGAAGGCATCACGATGAAGTCAAATATACTTCACTTATGGCTGAAATGAAGTGAATATGATCATGGGACATGAATAGCTTTTAATTAATTGTGAACAGGTGATTGAGAGTTCCTTAACTTTGACAGCCAAGGACACTGTAATGCTATTACTTTTCGGCATCTCCTCTTTTGCAGCTGTGAACTGCTAAATGTTTGGAAATACTCCAGGACTGTTTTGCAGATGGGAAAGGCAGCAGCAAGAGGTAGTTTGGTGACAGAGGGGGAGGCAACAGGCAGGATGTGGCAAAGTGTAAAGGACAGCTATCAGGGTGGGGTAATATGTTTTTCTTAAAATAGCTGCCTTCAAAATCCTCAAAGGATTTTTAAAAAATCCAAAGCCAAGGCAGCTCACAATCATTTTCCGCAAGAACAAATTTAAGGGGAGAGAGTTACTAAAAAGAGAAATCTGTGAGGTGACTGTG
>JAHRHZ010000004.1:3131934-3167967 GCA_024137785.1 Ginglymostoma cirratum
GCATGGGGCTCGATGAACACAGCAGGCCAAGCAGCATCATAGGAGCAAGAAAACTTGACATTTTGGGCCTAGACCCTTCATCAGAAATCATTTCTGATGAAGGGTCTAGGCCCGAAACGTCCAGTTTTCCTGCTCCTATGATGCTGCTTGGCCTGCTGTGTTCATCCAGCCCCACGCCTTGTTATCTCAGATTCTCCAGCATCTGCAGTACCTTTTATCTCAGGAATCTGACTGTCCACTCTTTATCACATTTATTGAAGAGAATGAAGGCATTTTGAAAAAAAATTATTCAGTGATATAAAACACTTTCAATTCACTGCATTGGACAAGATTCCAATTTAACCAATAATCAACTCTGTAAGAATCTGATAACAAAGTGTCGTCTTCAGAAGATGCGGAATAGGAGGAGGGGGCTGAGAGTCCTTCTAGCTTGCTCTGCCATTCAATAAATCAGGGTTGATCTGATCACCCTACCTTCTGGTCTGTTCTGCCTCACCCTTAACTCCCTTATCAATCAAAGAAAAAAATCTAACTTGTGTTTGAATGTATTCAAAAACCCAGCCACCACAGCTCTCTAGGAAAGAGAATTTCAAAGACTAACTACAGATGAAGGGTCAAACACAGAAGTTGCTGGAAAAGCTCAGCATCTGTGAAAAAAAAAATCAAAGTTAATGTTTCTGGTCCAGTAACCCTTCCTCAGAATGGATGGTAGCTGGGAAAACGTCGGTTTATATGCAGAAAATAGGAAGGGGAATGGGTTAGAGAGTAAAAGAAAGGATAGAGCCCGAAGAGAGAGAAGAACAGTTGGATAGACAAAGGAGTTGATAACGATCTGGCTTGGAGGGTGAACAGCTGTTAATTGGGACTGTTAGTGGTTAACAATAGGTGATGTGCAATGGCAGGCTGTGTGATAACAACGCCTAGTGTGAGAGGTAGGGGGCTAGGACATGGGAGAGTTTAGGCCCTAAAATTATTGAACTCGATATGGAGTCCAAAAGGCTGCAGGGTCCCCAAGCAGAAAATGAGGTGCTGTTCTTTCAGCTGGTGCTGAGCTTCACTGGAACACTGCAGCAAGCCAGAGACAGATGCTGGCCAAGGAACAGAGTGGTGTGTGTGTTAAAAGTGGCAGGCAAAAGGTAGCTGAAGGTTTATTTTGCAGACAGAACGTAGATGTTCTGAGAAGCGGTCATCCAGTCTACGCTTCGTTTCCCCAACATAGAGGAGACCACATTGTGAGCAGCGAATGTAGTAGACTAGATTCTGGGAAATGCAGGTGAAGTGTCTAGTCTACTGCATTCACTGATCACAATGCGGTCTCCTCTACGACACTGGGGAAATGAAGCATTGACTGGGTGACTGCTTCACAGAACATCTATGAGTGAGAGTGAGAAAGACAGCGCATGAGAGAGAGTGCGCGTGTGAGACAGAGAGAGAAACAGAGGATAGCACTACTTTTTAAAATCTCTGCATTGAAGTAACCAATATCTAAAAGATAGCTAATGTTCGCTACCAGATGCCACCTCTGCCAAGTAAATGAAAGGCAGACCAGGAAAATTTACTGAATGTCTTATCTACCCGGAGAATCAAAATTAGCTGACAATTTTCAGGATGGTCATGAATGTAAATCAGTAAATGCTCTAATGTATTAAAAAAATCAGTTCTGTTCACAAATGGATATGATCCAACAATAAAAACTGAAATAACTGTGGATGCTGTAAATCAGAAACAAAAACAGAAGTTGCTGGAAAAGCTCAACAGGTCTGGCAGCATCTAGAATTAGAATTAGAATCCCTACAGTGTGGAAACAGGCCCTTCGGCCCAACAAGTCCACACCGACCCTTGCAGCATCCCACCCAGACCCATCCCCCTATAACTCACACACCCCTGAACGCTATGGGCAATTTAGCATGTCCAACCCACCTAGCCTGCACATCTTTTGGATTGTGGGAGGAAACCAGAGCACCTGGAGGAATCCCACGCAGACACGGGGAGAATGTGCAAACTCCACACAGACAGTCACCTGAGGTTGGAATCAAACCCAGATCCCTGGTGCTGTGAGGCTGCAGTGCTAACCACTGAGCCACCGTGCCGCCCTAAGTTCTTTGGAGCATCTTTGGAGAGAAATTAGAGTTAATGTTTCGGGTTCTGAGAAGGGGTCACTGGACCCAAAACATTAACTCTAATTTCTCTCCACAGATGCTGCCAGACCTGCTGAGCTGATCCAACAATACTGGTGTTCTAATAAGCAGCATTCTTGACAGAATTTCACTATTATTTAACGGTGCAGCACCCACACAGTAATAAAGGAAGTAAATAAATTCTCCTTATTTTAATGTAACCAGAATCAGTAATCACAACCGTAATTCAAAATAATTTATTCACAGTTTGGAACTTCAACATGAGGATACAGTAACCCAGCAGGAAACAAGATGACCATGAGAACAAAACTCCCAATGTAGACGGCAAGCTAAAATATAATAACAAAGTGCTGGAGTCTAACATTTTCCATTCTATTTGCAGTAACACTTTTTGCTCATCTTTCTGTTCAATTCTTCCATGCATAAAAATTCTCATTGTTAAAGTGTGCAAAGGAGCAGGCACAATGCATTAACACGCCGTCTCTTACTAATCTCTGAAGCCCACAAAGATGGTTTATTGCACCTTTCCTCCACTATCCCACAATTAAAGGATCTGTTAAACATTACTTCCAGAAATAACAGAGCTGAGGTTTTCTGACCCACATGTGATGCATTAGAAATCACTGCTCTCAAATCATCTTCACAACACTGCCCACGTTTTCCTAATTGGTTGATCAATTTCTGAAAAAGTTGTTTCTTGCTAAAAAGTCAAATCCTGAGTTCATACGCCTAGTCTGCCTTCACAAATAGAAAACCAAGTTCAGCAATGGCTAGAAATATTCCTGCCACTCCTTCCCCAAAACAGACTCTGGTTTACATCTTCCATCAACTCCAAGAAATGACACAGCAGAATTGTCCTTCAATGATCCAAGATTCGAATATCAACTTACAGTACGCACCTTCTTTAATTTTAAGAAAGATTTTAAGATCAAGGAGGAATGTGCACAAGAAAGCCAGGTATTTAGGAACTGCAAGTTTATTTAAACAGCAATTCCTGACCATACACTTTCCACAGTGATACAATCTGTTTGGCACATGTAACCTGTTGTCCCATATCTGTAAAATTCAACTTCATGAAGGCTGTTGAGCTAAGCAACATTTTAGCTAAATGACATACTAATAATTTCATCAGGTTAAAGAAAAATGGACTGCATACTAACAGATCAAGCAACATTATCTAAACACCAAGCAAATTACATGAAGTCTACTTTGCTTTTCTAATTTGTGGTTGCAAATTTGTTATCTTGACCAGAGTCATTAGTTAAACTTGTACCTTTATGGTTTAAATTGGTGGAATATATCTCGCAAAAGTAAACTCACAAAATGCAATAATCATCTCCAAATGTTGGCATGGTCTTCTTCAAATCTCACTTTTCACTGTTAAATCACATTCTTGATCAAAGTGATGCTAGCCAGAGTAGCATTTCTTCAAAGTCTTTCAATTTAAATAAACAAGCAATTTAGTCCCGAGATAGTGGTACATAAACATCACATTGAAAGGTAGAATCTCTTGTCAATGCAATTTTCTTTGAATTTTATTTTTACAAATGAAAACACCATATGTATATTCTAGCTTTTTCAACAAATTTATGAAAATCGTGAACTTGAGATCTTAATCTTGGCTGACGAATTGATTGCATTTTCTAGGTTTTCCTCAGGAGTTGAATTTACTTAAACATTGTGATTCAATGTAGCAACTTTCCCTGGTAAATAAAGATCTTTACTACACAATGATATCATCACAATCTGGCTAAGTCTTAAAATCTCAGGTTGAACCACAGGCTCACAAATCTAATGTACAATTTACATTCTAATTAGACACCAAAAGAAAACCATAGTGAAGGGTTTGCTAGCATTAAGTTTGAAGTATTTAAGCTCTGCTCTCTTGCTTTCACTAGCACATCTAGTAATAACACTTTTACGAGGAACACACTACAGTAGTTATTCAGATTCAGAACCTCATTACTACACTAACATCACCTCTGTATATTGTACGCGAGGGAGCACAACAATGTGAACATTAGACCAGTGAATGTGAATGGTCTCTTAGTTTTGGAATCCTTGATACAACTGTGACCAATTCATATTTCCATTGATTTTTATTTTCCTGGAATATTTAAACATAAACACATTAGAATGTCTGGGTGAGAAGATTAATTGTTCACAGATCAAAACAAGCATTAATTCCAATTATTTTCTATGAAACTTGAAATTTATCTTCATTACTGTTTTACTTTGCTGTGTCACTTTGATATAGTGGCTCGAATCAAATCACCTAATTATGGTTCCAGGCTATTAACCGTCTATTTATAAATGGTGAGTTAAACATTGAGCTTTGTGCTGTAAGTGTAAATGTTTGATTAATCAGTTTAATATTCTAGCTGTTACCTTCGCTGTTCAACCATCTGCCATTTTACCACATATCCAGGACTACAACATTCAGTATAATATTTTAGCTGTCCAATCAAGCTGCAGTTGCAGAAACAAAAGTGATAAGAAGGTATGTTTTAAATGAAGCTTTCAAAAATTAATGATTTTATTATTTGAAATAATTTGTTCTCTGATGCTGAAGCTGCTGTTTTGTTGCTAGATAGAGATGCAGATGTAAAAAGCTAGCATTGGTTGATTGGTATCATATGTGAAGATTGTTGAAGTGTCATTTTATATTCCTGGAACATTTAAATATATACAACTTACCATAAGCCACAGTTGTCAGATTATGGATTATATTACACGGTAGTTTTTATATAAATACATACACAGTAAGGTTAGTTTTACTGCAGCTTTGTGCATTGCTCAAGCAGTTGCAACTATTAACAGGGCTGACATCAATGGCTAATAAACACGCTTCACGTTGTTAAGTGCAACCTTGCTGTTTTGTTGTTGACATTATCAGCCACTGAATCTGCACAGTCGGCATGTGAGTTATCAAAAATGCAATTCTAGTCACTTGCCGGATAACAGCACATACAGACCTCAATCACACGGATTCTGATTGCACTGATGCCAAAGTGCCAAGGACTAAATCTGAAGATGATTACAAACACAAACACAACGTACCACAGAAAAGGTACAGTACTTAGAATGTTCCGAAAGAACATTGTTATAGAAAAGAAGGCTCGCCATGCATCAAACAAAAATCTGTATGCGTTCCCGAATGTTCTGACGACAAATAGGGCACGCTTTCAGGGCAACACTGCACCCCAGACAGGAACCATGGCCACACTGGAACACCAGTTTAATCTGGCTGTCAATGCATATAGGACATGTTATCCTTTCTTCCATCTGTCTGTATCGAGACTGCAGCTGTTCCAGCAGTTTTCTCTGGTCTGGAGGTTCAGCATTGGAGCTGCTTTCAACTTCTGTGTTATCTGCCATATGAAAACATTCTGTCAGTCTGTTATTAACATGTATACCAACAGCCCTAGCGTGACAACAATGAGATTTGCACAAATGAAATTGAATATGGTGAATTTTGAAAATGACTTGGACAGAATCAGTAATTCAGACTTTAATACAGACAAAAGTACAAGTTACATGTTCCTCCAGCTCTGTTATGTAGGGCCACCTGCATGAGTATCTGCCATCCTTCCGTACTAATGGCCAGATCGAATAATTGGCTGGTATCAGAGACTACTACCTAGATCTGGACACATTGGACTTGAGTAATATTTGATTAATTTCTTATGAATAAAGCTACACATTCTTTAAATAGCTTCTAAATATAATCAAAATCCAAATAATAAGTCTATTGAATCAGAAAGATGCTGTAATATCAAATGCCACTTTAATACTTTTAAACATTTCTATAAATAAGTATAATTAGGGCAAAGGTTCACCTTACTATGGAACATCAGTATCACAAACCGCTTACTGTAATTATTTGTTCCATGTTTAACAATAGATTCTGTCTTCCTGATCCTCTCTATAACAAGACCAGATCTAAAAGGTGTAGCTTGGCATAGCTGAAAGATTCTGCTTGCTTCTGAATCAGAAAGTTGTAGGTTCAAGTCCCACTTCTCACTTTAAGCATGGGAAATCAGACCAAACTGCTCCGTTAGCGCTGTGGCCGGCCCTTTCTGCAATACACAGGGTGTACGAAAGGCACCTCAGGATGAATTTTCCTGTTGGAAGCAGGAATCAAGAAGTGGATTCAAATCTGGCTTGTGACCCTGCCCTGGATACAAAACAGGAAGCACCTGCTATTCTGACTGAATTGGGGAGTTAATTGGCTAAGGGATAGGTCTATCATCTGATGAGCCAGCAAAGACACTGGAACAAAGGCAAGTCAGTCAAAAAGCAAATTTTGCCTTCACCTGCACAGGCAGCTGTGTAAGAAGAAAAGTTGTCAAAGTTGAAATTTCCACATTTCAGAGTAGACTGGGAGCCTAGAAAGCAGGGAGGGGTAGTCCGGTGATTTGCTATTGAAAAGCTTCACATTTTTGCATTGTGGTGCAGGATTGCTCTATCATGTTCAGGCTTTTCAGCACCATTTCAAACTGCAGCTTTTCACACAAATTTACAGCTGACCCTGCACCCACCTTCACTCAGTTGGATTGGCACCAGACAGGTGCTTGAGTCCTGTTAAAATCTTTGTAACAGATTTAAAAAAAAACTTACAGGGCTCATTTCTTCATAAGCCCAAAATGGCATTATTTACCTAATTAGGAGTTTTATTTATCATTCATGCGAGAATTGTGGGCATCATTGGCCAAGGCAGCATTTACTGCCCATCCCTAATTGCCCAGAGGCAGCAAACAGTCAACCACATTGCTGTGGGTTTGGAGGCGAGATATGTAGGACAGACCAGATGACAATGGAGGATTTCCTTTCCGAAAGGAAATTAGTGGATCAGATGATTTTTCTTTATAGCAATCGACAGTCATTATATGGTCACCATTGGAATAGCTTTTTAACTCCAGATTCTTATTGAATTAAATTTTCACTATTCATCACTTTGGGGTTTAAACCTTTGGCCCCAGAACACTGGAGTTCTGGATTACCAGATGAGTGACATGAACATGATGCCACTGTCTCCGATCTATGTCACAGCGGCTGAATATATCTTGTCTCATTTCATTATTCAGAGAAAAGCACAGATTTCTCTCAAGGCCTTGACAAACATTCTTTCTTCCAACCAATACCACATCAAAATCAGATTACATTGAAGTACTGCTGTGTTGGCAGCAATGACCCTAATTTTGGATAAGTATCGCAGTGAAGCTGTTTGTGCCCATCACAGTCAAACAGTAAACTGAACAGCAAGCTCTGAGTCTGTGCACGCGCAGTTAAATGACAGAATTAGAAAGATCCAATTTGCCTTGCTCATTGTGATTTAATTTCTTGTCAATGAAGTTGGGAAGTTGTGGGGTGTTTATCCACTATAAATTCATGGAAACACGCCAGAAATGTCACAGCTGGACTGTTCATTTTGAAGTCAATGTTTAATTAGTTTGAATAAGTCTTAATCACTCCCAAATAATTTCTCTGCCACTGAACGTATGAAGTCTGATTCCTTCAGATTTCCTTATTGTTGAAAATCTAAATAAAAATATAAATAAAACATTTTTGTCCATTTAATCTCTCTTTCTTAACCATTTCTTTCCCTTTCCTTCTCTCACTTTCTGTACATGATTTTACATTGAACTATTCTTACTTTTATTTATTGGTTTAGACTCCACATGGCTCAATTAGGAGTCTTCAATATGATTGGGTGAAGAAACAGGTTGTTGCATGTCCTGCACACACAAGTCCCAGATCCTCTACTGATTTCTCCAAAACAGATCGGACTTTCGATCACTCCAGTGTTCTACAATGGGGCCTGGGGAACAGTGTGCTCAGACAGCCTGGATTCACATGATGCGAAAATAATTTGTAAGCAGTTGGTTTGCAATGCCCTCCTCAATATTGATCACGTGCCTGTGGGCAGCGAAAAAGGATAAAGAATGGATAGTGCTGCTTGCCATTATGAGACAGCATTAGGTACAGTCCTAGGCCTTCCCTCAGGAAGGTCAGGCTGCTTCTGTTTTTGGATATGAGACTTTAAAACTGTCTCTTTCTCCTCTTTAATCTTACTCTTTTAATTATTCTCATGGGAACATTCTGGTTACCCCTTCTTGCTTTTCCTACTAGTTCTACAATTACTTTGTGTTCTCCTTTACACTTTTCACATTGGTGATATCGTGAACTACTGACCTCATCCCTTCATCTAGGCTGCCACTTTAAAAAAATGCTTTGGCTGGAAGCTCCACAAAAAAAGTTGCATTAACATCCAATTAAGAAAACAATACCGAAATGACAAGTGTTATCATTTTGATCTAATGCAGCCCCTAGAACAAACATTATCTTCAAGCCGATAAGAAAGATAAAGGATCCAATCCTCTCTTTACCATAAATAAGGAAGGAATGTTCAATTCACGTGACATTGTAATTTTTCTTACAAACAGTCGTTCATCGATTAGGAATATCACCTACTCTTATAATGACTATATTATTCTCACTTGTTAGAATTTATAGATCAAACTTGTTACAATCTTGGTAGAAACCTTTTTTAAAGATTCCAAAAACACAGATATTTACTGAAATAAATGAAACCACAAGCTTCACTGTTTAGATCAAAATAATTTTTCTATTCCAAAATCAAAGAGCATGGAACCTTAATAATTGCTCTATCTTAATAGTTAAAGACATTAGAAGTACAATAAACTCAGTCATGTAATCTCAATCAAATTCCTTAAATTCACCTTCCCTCTTCCACCATTAGACTTGTGGCCCAACACTTGAGTCAAATATTTATCAAAAATTGAAAGATTAACTATTTGGTCTGAATACCGAATTGAGGATTCCTAGAAGAACTGAGATTGCAAGGGCCTTCTGATTATTTCTAACACATTTTCCCAACAATCCCATGGTTTAAAACTCCCCACTTAACATAAATTTCACTAGCACCTTAAGTGTAGCTGCCTCTGTCAGAACTCTTCTGGTTCTAATATGTTTTAATTTGGAGTTTTGCATCTAAAACTTGCCCTTTGCGGTATTATACCAGAAATTGTTGGCAGAATCTTTTGGTTAACAAATTTTAACTTTTTTAGCCGACATCCAAGATTCCAACTAAATCCCTTGGAAAGAGGAGTCTCCTTCATTCCAGCCCAGGCGAAACTAAAACTGAGTTGCTTGAATACATAATAAGTAGGAACTTATTTACCCTAAAATTAACTGGTTAACCCTTTTCTTCTTTTGTTTAATTCTGTGGCAACTTGATCGCATGACAATTTACCAAGTACCAGGTGATTTACCAAAAAATCCTTTTCATGGAAACTTCAATATTAAAGGGACCATCAGCTCAATATAGAGTCAATTATTTCCTCCAAAACAACACAAGCCTTCAAACTTACCCAAAGGCTTTGTTGTCACTTCTGAAGAAAAACAGGTTGTATTTATTAAGCATCTTTAATAAAACATTCCATGGATCTTCACTGGAGTGTTATAAAACAAAATTTGTCATAATCACATGAAGATATTGGAGGTTGAAGACCCTCTCAATGAGATAAATATTAAGGAACAACTAAAGAGACAGAAGGGTAGAGGGGTACAGGAGAGTACTGTGGGGTTTTGACCCTTGGTTATAGAAGGCGCAGACACCACTGATGGAATAATTAAAACTGGAACACTCAAGAGGCCAAAATGGACCGTGGTGGTGGGTGTGTGGGGGGAGGAGGAGACTAATTTATATTATAGCAATAGCAGGGGCAAGACTATGAGGATAACAAGAACGAGAATTCTAAAAATCAAGATGCTGCCCAACTGGAGACAACATAGATCAGCAAGCACAGGGATAACTAGTGAACACAAGCTGGAATAAGAATGCGGGTAGCAGAGTTTTGGATGATTTCATGTCTATGGAAGGAAGAATGTCAGAGGCCAGCAGGTTGTGCAGGCGAATAGTTAAATCTGGATGTAACAGAGGCACAGATGAGAGGTTTAGCAGTACGTGAACCGAGGCGTGGAGGAGTTGGTGATGTGGTCTTCATGATAATACATATTAGGCTGAAAATACATCTTCCAGCTTAACGGTTTTTTATTGGTTCATTCATAGGAATGTGGGCACTAGCTAAGCCACTGTTTATTACCCATCCCTAATTGCCCAGAGGTCAGTTTATGAGTCAACCACTTTGCTATGGATCTGGAGTCACATGCAGGCCAGACCAAGGACAGTACTGTCCTTCCCTAAATTACTGAACCAAGTGTGACACAAAGGTTGCAAACAATCTTGTTCAAAGTTTGAGAAGATTTGTAGCCTGGGTTATGGATGAGGTTGTAGATATGCCCGCCGAGTCAACGGGTTTGGTTGCAAATGTTTTGTCACCCTTCTAGATGCCATTGACAGTGTACTCCGGTGAAGCGTCGGTGTTCTGTCCCGCTTGTTATTTATATGCCTCGGTTTGCTGGGGCGGTTGGTATCACTTCCAGTTCTGTTTCTCAGTGGTTTGTACACAGGGTCTAATTCAATGCGTTTGTTGATGGAGTTCCGGTTGGAATATCAGGCCTCCAGGAATTCTCTGGCGTGTCTTTGTTGGGCTTGTGTGATTATGGATGTGTTGCCCCAGTTGAATTTGTGTCCCTCTTTGTCCGTGTGTTGTGAGACAAGTGAGAATTGGTAGTGTCTCTTGGTGGCTAGTTGGTGTTCGTGTATCCATATCGTCAATTTTCTTCCTGTATGGCCTGTGTAGTTTTTCTCACAGTCCTTGCACTGTATTTTGTATGTTACCCCAGTTTTGCTGGTTTTGGGTATGGGATCCTTTATGTTCATCAGTAGCTGTCGTAGGGTGGTTGTTGGTTTGTGGGCTACCCTGAAACGTCAGGATCTGAGTAGTCTTGTGGTCATCTCTGAACTGTCCTTGATGTACAGTAGGGTGATCAGTGAGTCTGGTCATGTTGCATCTTCCTGTTGTGGTCTATCTTGCAGGTAACGGCAGATTGTGCTTTTTGGGTATCCATTCCTTTTGAAAACTCTGTATAGGTGCTCCTGTTCTGCTTTGTGTAGTTCCTGGTTGCTGCAATGCGTTGTGGCTTGTTTAAATAGTGTCCTTATGCAGCACTGTTTGTGGGCGTTGGGGAGGTTGCTAGTGTGATTGAGTATCTGGTCCATATGTGTGGTCTTTGTGTGTACACTAGTCTGAAATTTCCAGTTGTTTTTGCATTCTACCATCATGCGCAGAGACATGCCAAGGAATTCCTGGAGACCTGGTATTCAAACTGGAACTCCATCAACAAACACATTGAATTAGACCCTGTGTATAAACCACTGAGAAACAGAACCGGAAGTGATACTAAACACCCCAACAAACTGAGGAATATAAATAACAAGTGGGACAGAACACCGACGCTTCACCGGAAGTGCACTGATGACGTTACCTAGCAGGGTGACCAAACGTTTGCAACCAAACACAGTGGCTCAGCGAGCATGTCTACAATTTTGTTCAGCCTTCAGTAGTCACCAGCGAGAGGTTATAGATGGTGGTTTGCAGATAGGGACCAAAGACACTGGGCAATATTTGGTTGATGGAAATTACTATGCATCCAGCAGTGGATATCAGACAATCAGCATGGGAATTACCGGCAGTGGAAGGGCAGAGACAGGAAGTGGTGAAACAAATACATTTGCTGAGGGGCAGCAGGTAGATAAGTAGGAGAATAGGGCACTGTATCATTCAATGTTCAGATTTAAAGAAAGAAAACACTGAATAAGTCCACTCTGCCATACTATTAATGAACTGATGTCCTGTTGCAAGTACATAAAGTGTTCAGGGATCGATGACATCTAACACCACTATTTTGCTTTTAACTTTTTAAAAAATAAGTATGGCACATGTTACACAACGACACTTGCTTGTGAAGGAAACATTTAATTCAGTCACAGCTTTGCTGACGACTGATACATTCTCCTTCACTTTTGGAAGCACTCATTAACTTCTCAATTCTTCTTTGTTGTTAATTTGTTTCTGTAGTCAACAAAGTTTAAAGGAACTGATTTTTTTTTTGAATCCTTAGGCCTGATTAAATCAAAGCTCCATCAATAATAACACTGACCAGATGCTAATTCGGACCAATTAATCATTTCTTAAATAAGACCAATACAATGAAAAACTACTTCGAAGACTGCTGTAGATAGCTCATTTTATCTTAAGAAAGGAATTTTTGTTTGCATTAAGAACTGTACTTATACTGTGCCAAACTCTCAAACTTGGAACATATCCATTTTAAACTTCTGCCGTGACTGATATTCAAGCACACCCACTCTCATTCGGGGAGATTGCTAGCCTGGAGATGGAGATGGATTGCAACACAACTGTGGTGTGTGCCATTTTGGGTGGAAAACCAGACAGATTCCACAGAAATCCTCAACCTGCTAGCTATTATTAATGGAGAACTCTATGGCTAAGTCCATTGATCTTATAAAATATATACCACAATGCTGTCCATTTCAATATGAAAATGGCAGTCATTGAGTTGGGGGTGTTGGCTACGAGAACATGTGTTCCTGGTCATCAGAACAGAACACACCTAAGTTATTACAATCGTGTTGCTCTTCAAAAAGAGACACTTTATTCTCTCTGGGCTATATACAAAAGTGGTGCTGCAAATAATATTTCAATAATGAATGATTTAAATACATTACCATGTCTAATTTTCTTTGTAATAGACACTTGGCATTTGATGCATTTCTTCATTCTTACAGAACACTCTGTGAATGAAAGAAATGTCAGAAATCAGAACCTGCAATACATTTACCATTTCATTTAACTTTTTTGCCACACAGTGAATAAGATTAAGTAGATTAGAGATTAGCATGCTGTGTGCATTTGAAGAGTTTCACAAAAATACCTTTGGTTGGTACTTCATACAGTCCAGCATTACTATCTAGTTATCAAGTTGGGTGCGATAATGGTTGGTCATTGTGCTCTATTCTTTTTTGGGTATTGACAGTGCTAAAAGCATTCTCTTTTCTCTCTGAACAGGGTAGCTCGTGCAAATAGAGTAATTAACATTCTTTATTTGGAGATTGTACTGATGCATGTGCAATTACGCACTTGGACATCATCAGTATTTGTGAATGAACGATCCAACACACCATGAAAACCAGACAATAAGTGATTAATTTAACAGTTACCATACGGTTCACCCTTTCCTTCAACATTCATAGTTCCAACATCATCTAAACCATAGGCTGTACTTTCCTCCGCTAAACTGCCTAAATTTAAAACTGGAAGATAGACAGGAGGAAACTTAGGCTGGAAACAATACTGTTGTAGCCCCACTCTGCCCTCTGTTTTACTCTCCTGTCTCAGCTATAAAGCTTTTGAAATCCTTATCGCTACCTTGTCTCATGTAATTGGCAACAAGGAGGAAGAATCTAGTGACACACCACTGACACTGTTGCTCCCAAACAGCACCAAGACAGGGAGTGATGGTGGGCCTGAGGGCAGTGGAGGACGGTCTGCTGAAGCCCTTTTTTGAAGGAGACACCAGAAATACTGGATCATAGTCTCTTAATCCAGAGCTTAAACTGTACATTTCTTAAACCTCAGCACTGTCCCTTTGACGGTGGGGATGCTGAAAGGAGCTCATCTTGCAGCGATCAGTGATACTTACTAAGGCGGCAGACTTTGGGGGGGAAAAAAAACAAATTAAACATTATCTCCTCAAATGAAGTAAACTCCTTAAGATTTCAGACTCCTACATCTGTGTCATACTCAGTTAAAAACAATAACTTTGTTGCATCTTAAACTATTACAGACTGTGGCATGGTGATTTCATTCAGTGACATTCTTTTCTTCAGAACCTTCTCTCATCTTGACAGGTGTGGTGCAGTTTACAGAACCAGGCTATTTTCTATTCTCATGGCACCTTTCCTTTCATCTCTCTACATCGAGAAAGCACTTTTTTTTACATTTAACTTTGAGTTATTCCTTCTTTCCATATCCGTAAATGCCCTGAGCATCATTTTAAAATACAACCAAAATACTACCTTTGTATTTCTTCTAATTTGTCGACGCACCTCCAGATTTGCAGTCAGGTGCCAGGGACAGGAGGCAGTCGTGACTCAGTCACATACTGGCACACGTTTTGTCTCCTTTACAAAACTGTTTGTGTGAGACTCCATGATCGTGCTTTCCACTACTTGCAAGATCTAGTTGTTAAATTGTTTTTTTGTCTGTCAAACTACTGGTTATAGCATCAAATTACTATTTAGGCAAATGTGGTTGGCTGTCCCTTTTTAGTTGCAGTTAGAAGGCCATAAGACCATAAGATATAGGAGTGGAAGTAAGGCCATTCGGCCCATCGAGTCCTTTATTCAAATCCCAAGCTTGCAACTTGTGCTCATTAGACACGTTTTTCTGTGGTTTCAGTATCATTTCAACATTATTGAAGACATATGTAGGGCTTTTGTGGTGCAGTGCTAATATCCCTACCTCTGAGCCATATGGCTCAGGTTCAAGTCTCTCCTGCTTTAGAGGTGTGTAATAAGACGACTGAACAAGTTGATTAGAAAATATCTTGAACACAAATATAGCCCCTCTTCACAGGATGCTCACAGAGCAGGAGGAGGTCATTCTGTCAATCACGAACCTAGCCCCCTGAAGGAACAATTTACCCAGAGACATTCTTCTGCTTTTCCCATATAACCTGCAAATTGTTACTCTTCAGGAAATGATCCAATTCACTTGTGAAAGCCTCAGTTGACACTACTCCTCACACACACAGAGCCAGGGCATTCCAAATCCTAACCTTTCAACGTGAAAAAACATTTTTTCAACGTGAGAAAAAGATTTTTCTCATGTCTCCATGGCTTCTTCTGCCAGCCACCTTAAATTGATGCCCTCTGATTCTTGATCCATCCAACAACTTTTTGCTTTGTCTATTCGATCCACACCACATGCTTTGAAATACCTGTTTCCTCCCAACCTCCTCTTCTCCAAGGAGTACACTTGCAAATTCTCCAATCTTTCCACATTACTGAAGTTCTTCAATCCTGGAACAATTCTTCAGAATGGTTCCTGCACCTTCTCTCATACCTTCCCATCCCCCCTAAAGTGTGATGCCCAGGACTAGACACAATACACAAGTTGAGGCTCAACTAGAATTTATGTAGGTTTAAATAACTTGGCTGCTTTTGTACTTTGTGCTTGTGTTGATAAAGTCCAGGATGCTGTAATCTTTATTTGCCACTCTCTCAATCTGTCCGGCCCCTTCAATGAGTTATGCGCGCACGCGCACACACACACACACACACACAGTCCTTTGCTCCTGCATCCTCTTTAGAGTTGCACCTTTATCTTGTCTCTCTATGCTGTCTCCCCATGTTCTTCCAATCAAAACGAAACACTTTACACTTCTCTGCAAAGCTTATCTGCCAGTTGTCCAATTATTCCACCAACCTGCCTACGCACTTTTGAAGTTCTACACTCACAGTACACAATACTTCCCAGTTTCATATAATCCACAAACTCAAAACTGTGCCTTCGTACACTTTAGTAAGATCATGATACACATTAGAGCAAAAGTCATAAAACCGATTCCTTTGGAATTCCACTATAACCCTACCTCTAGTCTGAAAAACAACCATTCACCACTAGAATCATGGAACACTTACAGTGTGGAAGCAGGCCATTCAGTCCATTGAGTCCACACTAACCCTCTGAAGAACATCCCACCCAGATCCACCCCTCCCCAACCCTATTCCTAAAATCTTGCATTTCCCATGGCTAACCCACCTAGCCTGCACATTTCTGGACACTATGGACAATTTAGCATGGCAAATCCACCTAATCTGCACATCTTTGGAACGTGGGAGGAAACCAGAGCACACACAGGAAAGTGTGTCTCAGGCAGACATGGGGAGAATGTGTAAACTTCATGCAGTTGCCCGAGGGTGAAATTAAACCCGGGTCCTGACTTTGAGGGGCAGTAATACTAACCACTCAGCCACCATGCCGACCACTATTTGCTTCTCCTCATTCAGCCAATTTCACATCCATGTTGCTGCTGTCCCTTTTATCCCATGGGGAGGGCTAACTTCGCTCAAGTCTATTATACAGGACATCACCAAGCACCTTTTGGGAGCTCATATACACCATATCAAAATGTTTAATGAAATGAGGCAAATTAGGCCTATCATGTTTAAAATTGGTTCCACTCATTACTCCATTCTCAAAAGCTAAATGATTAGTTCCATCGGGAACTAGAGATCCAATTTACTATAATGTTATTTGTGAGCAACAATACATCTCGATATACTTATCTGTTGTCGTTCACTGTCAGAGATTGTAAAGCATACCTTCACAGACTACAGAGTGTTGACAGGGGGAGAACTGAACCAGTAGGGACAGCTCAGAACACACTAGGCACTCAGCTGGACCCGCTGATGCTGGCAGTAAAAGATTTGTCATAGTATTTGGAGTTGTGTGGACACGCCGCAGAACTGTTGTCCCTGCTGATTGCAGCTGTGATCCCCTGGAATAAACAGCAACAGAAAGGATTAAAGGACTCTTCTTACAGAAAGTTTAAAACAAAATCCCTCACTCCTGGCAATTCTCTCTTATGTAGTTGTTGGCAGCGTGCAATCACAGGAAGATGGATGCAGCCATCCACTCAACAACTTCAAGATGATCATGAAAGTAACACCAAGATCAGCCATTAGACAATGTAACTGTGCCTATCACTTTGGATTACTCCACCTGGTGGCATGGCAGACAGTCAGCTGATCTGAAAGTTGAACTGCTGCGGGATTCAACCTTTGACAACTGCAGAGTGAGAGAGTTGGACTGTAATGATCAATGCTTTACAAATCACAACATACAACAGATGATGTGTTATATAACACTCTTTATAAAAAAAAATTACATAAACACACACTTGGCCATTCACACTCCAGACATCATTAACCAAAGTTCCATGTTACATTTTATGAACAAAAAGTAGAAAGAAAATAAAATGTAGCAGTTGGAATCTACAGGAGAAACTCCACAAACTCAGTGAACAGGAACTGAAATCTCTGCCTTGGAATTGATTTTCTTAAAAGCAAAGCAAAAATGCTGAATCAATTAAAAAGTTTATGAATCATTCAATATTGTGGCTTGAAGGAAAAACAACTTTCCTTCAAGGAAGGGTTTATTCAGAGTGTTGTGTGGCACAGTAGCCCCATCCTTAAAACAAAACAATGCATTCTCTGGATTACTGTGAGCAGCAGCACAGGAAATTTGCTTGTAATTCTATAAGCAATGATATAACGAGGAGTGGTTTTGGTTTTCCAGTTGTAACAGTGAGGGGAATTTACTCGATCTGGGTTACTGTCAGTGTTACAATCAGAAAAGGTAGACCAGTTTGGTTGGAGAGCATTTCCTGCCCATCCCACTTCCAAGAGTCACATTCACGTTTCTGTGCTACACTTTGAAGTTTAAGAAAACACAATAACTCGCTAGGAACACAAAACAGCAAAGGCAGGACGTCTGCAATCTCAGACATGGTATGAACTCACCCAGTGTTTACTTAATGGCAAGTAGACTTTGTAGCCTCAAAGGAACACCCATTCTAGGAGAATAATAAGACTTTATGTGGTATAATGTTTCTATCTTGTCAAACAGTGCATCCTCTGACTAATGACAAGCACCATGACATTTTTATACAGACATACACACACAATTGGTCTGTCAGTAATATTTAACGTTCTGTTAAAACTGATCCTGGAATTTGAAGGTATCCCCAGTCAATTCTACAGAAGTGTCTGACAACAGCAGAACCTTGCAATTCTTCTCACCTGTTTAAACCGCAATGGATAAAGAAATGGGGGAGGGGATGGAGCTTCCAATGGGATAAATTCTAATAAACTAACTTAAAATACTATCACAGATTTAATTAAATCCCCGTATTCTGTGTTATCTGGTTATCGGTCACTGACAAACAGAGTAGCCACGAGTGTTTGATGGTAAAATTAATACAATTTGTTTAATTTGTTAACTAACTGGGAGGCTGGTACCTCTCGATAGCATTAGTCAACATACTTCAGCTTAAAAGAACGCACAGATGAAAAATAATTAACAATAACTGGATAATTTTCCAGATTATTGTGAAAATGTATTATGAATAAAACCATCATATTTCCAGGTTTGACAAGATTGTGTTTCTTATTTGCTGCTAGTAGCATTGAGCTAAATGCAAATTTAAGACAAAGGCTATTGGGCACTGTCTGTGCTTTGCCCTTATGCCCATTTCTGAAGTGAGCTTAAATACTGAACGTTGACAGTTACTTGACAGCATAGCCACCACAGGTAAGTCAAACTTTGTCCAAATTGAGATATCATCAGAAATTGAAACCTTACCACTATGACACGCCCCTCCCCCCACCCATCCATACCCTCTGCCAACTCCCAGTCCTACTGCACTGTTACACAGAAGGCAACTGCTTTCATTAACCATCCCAGCACAAGTAAGTGCCATAAGGAGGGGAGGGCATAGCATAACACGATAGGGCAAGGAACAAACATATACAAGGCTGGTTCACTGGTGGTTTAAGGAACAGTGCTACAGATGTTAATAGCTAGCCCAAATTGACACTGTGAGGTTGGAGGTCTGCCCACCTTTTCTTTCTCAATACTCTACCTTTGCTCATGGTGTATAATGAGATTAATTCAATAAGGAGGATGATCACTGGACTCAAAACGTTAACTGTTTCCTTCTGCACAGTTGCTGCCAGACCTGCTGAGTTTCTGCAGCAATTTGTTTATTTTTTCAGATCTCCAGCATCCACAGTTCTTTCGTTTATTTCATTTGAGAGTTTGTAATGTCTGTGTTAAGGCTCGAATGTAATCAAGACTAAGATAACCAAGATTAAGAGTAAGTGACATAGATGATATTGCTACTTTACCTGAATTTCTCTGCAAAACTCTTGACCATCTGTATAATCCTGCCATTTGTGACCAGATCGAGTGGTGTTTTGCCCTTGTAGTTAGTGTAGTTAATATCAGCGCCCTCCTGGGCCAGGAAGCAGGCAATGGCAGCACCTACGCTAAGGTCTGTAGATCCCAATAACCCAGAAGCCTGCAACTAAACAGCAAAGGAACAAGATTTAAGATGAAACTTTTAACAAGTATAACAATGTAGATTTTGCATTCAAAACAAGTGAAATGCTAAATAGACAGTTGTTTACGAAACTTCATGCAAGGGGCAGATATTTAGTTAAATGCCAATATCAAGGTCATTGTCAGAACCGGAGAAATAGGAGCAGGAGCTGAGCAGCTCCACAATTCAGTACAACAGTGGCTAGCCTTTTACTTTAACTCTACTTTCCCAACTGTGGCTCATTTCCCTCAATTCTGAGAGACCAACATTGTGTCTATCCTGGCTTCAGTACATCAAAGATAGAGCATTCACAATTACTTGGACAGATAATTACAAAGATTCATATCCCTTTGAGTGAAGAAATTTCTCATCTCACTCCTAAATGATTTGCACCTTGTCATGAATTTGTATTTGAGATTCCTAAGCCAGAGGAAACAGTCTCTCAATGTGGCTATCCTGTCAAACCCTTTTTCAATTTTGTCTGTTCCAATCAGATTACCTCTCATTCTTCTAAACTACAGGATTATGGCTCCAATTTACTCAGCCTCTTATCACAAGTCTGCTTTCTCAATGTAGAAATCAATATGGTGAATATTTGCTGCATTGCCTCCAATACAAGCATATCCTGCATTAAATATGGAGACCAAGATAGCATACAATACTCCAGTTGTGGGATCAAAGCCCTGTACAAATGTATCAACACATCCTCACTCTTGTATATCAGTTTCCTTGTAATAAAGGCCAACAGGCCATTTGGTATCCAAATTGCTTGCTGAAAAAAACTGCAGGTTAACTTTCTAGGCTCCTTACCTATGTTCAGCCAAGTCCCTCTGAATATCAACATTTACAAGTTCCATACCTTTTAAAAGATTTTCTGCTCTTACTACTAAAGCGAAAACCTCACACTTTCTCATATTGTACTTTATTAGCCATCTTTGTTGCCAACTCACTTTGTCTGTCTGTATCCCTTTGCAGCCACTGCGTCCTCCTCTCAGCCTGCACTCTCCACGCACACCCACCTCTGCATCTTCAACAAACTAAGGTCTACTAGCTTTAGCAAATTGACATTTCATTTTTCTGCTTCATCACTGAAATACATTGAATATTCTTGAGTTGATGTGAGGGAACAAGCATACTTTTAGTAACTGATACTTGCTCAATGATGACCAATCAAATCCTTTGAACTTAACTTTAATTGCAAAGCCTTGTTCCTTGGACATTAATTAGATAAGATTTTAAAAATTTACAGAAGACTACGAAATAAGAAACTAAGAAATTTTTAAAAAAAAATTAACAGTTCAATTTTCGCTTTCTTAATTCTATCTTTCTTTCGCATTATCTAATTGGACAATGGATTCATCCTTGATTTTTGTTCTGCTACTGTTTATTTCTCAATCTTTAAATGTTATTGCTGAAGGAAATACCCTACTGGTTGCAATTTCACTCAGGCCTCACGTCTTGTTTCTCTCACTGCTCAAACTCTCAGCTCACAGTCAGAAATGTTTCTCCTGCAAATTTCTGAGTGGACGACTGCTGGGTAAATCACACTAATGGCACATAACGTGCAAGCAGCAGGGTATGTATGCTGAAATTATTACAAAATACACATTAATTTTACAAAAATTGTCATTTAAGCACATGGTCGGAAATAGTAGTTCCTTTACATCTTATTTCAATGTATTTACATGCTATTAAATGCAGCGAAGGTGGTGACAGTATAACAACCTCGTTAAAATATCTACCTTTCTTCCCTAGGAAGCAGAATGTGTACTTTTGAAAGCAAGTTAAACTTGAATTGGAATATTGAAAAGCAAGAGTAGAATCTTGATGGTTTTTCAGGACCAGTTATACCAGTTCTCTCTCATCACAGCCCAAACAGAAAGAAATTTAACATATATAAGCAAATCTCAAATATTTTGTGTTACTACATACCAAGACATAATGAGTATTTTAAAATACGTACACTTCTCTTATAGACACTTGTATAAGATCTCCTATATGGACTATTTTAAACCTACATTTGCATAAAGTGAGCTGGTATCGCCTTCCCGTGATAACATGGTGGTTGCCAACTGCTGACGGCAGAGTGCCACATGCATAGCGGTATCGCCATCTTCATCCTCTGCATTCACATCGCAGCCTTCAGTAACCAAGAGCTGGACCATGTCAGTGTGACCCTGCGTGACCGAAAGTTGCAAAGGAGTCTGGTTCCGATTATTCCGAACGTTAGTCTCACAGCGACCCTGTGGAGAGGAAAATATGATGTAGCCTTTTGCAGTCATGTAATCGTTGTCAGTTTGTAACTTCTGCAATGTCTCTAATTTGCAACCAGCCCAAACCTGATAGGGGACAAACACTGGCATCCTGCTCCGTGCAATGACTGTAAAGCCTAATTTCACATGCTGACAGTATAGATAAAGACTGAAGCAGATTATTTCATTGAGATCAAGGGGAAAAGATTACAGCATTGAGTTAAAATGAACCAAGTCTAAAGGATGAACAGAGGCCAGAAAATGAAGTACTACTGCTGGATAACGGCACATTTTATCAAAGCACATTCTCTTCCACTAATCAGGACAATTTGCAGGAAATATCAATTCAAGCAGAAAACCTATATTAACACTCCATGAAAGGTATGCGCTAATTCGTTAGCAAGTGGACTCTGATTGGTGGAAGTACTGCCGTGGAGGATGCATTGTTAAAGCTGATTAACAGTCAAGTGCCAGAATTTGTTTAAATTTTAAACCAGGCAGGCTGACTCTGATTGGTCGAGGCTTTGCCCTGAAAGCTGAACCAGCAAATAGCTGTCACCTATTCTGTGGAGTTAAAACATGCACAGAAAGAGTACATGTTCCTCTGTCTGCAGAGAACATAAATATAATTGGGAAGCAGATTGTGGATGTCAGGATTTCAGGGTGAAAAGACTGCAAATTGTAGCAGAAAGCAAAGAGAGAGAGAAACGGGCAGTTCCATGGCTTTTAGATTCTGCGTAAAAATTACTTTGATTAAGCAGCACTTTTGTGTCTCTAGTATTGTGGATGCAGGGAAAGGGAAATGCACATCAGTGGTGAGACAGTTTATATAAAAATGCAGGTCCATAAGTGCAATGGCTGTACGGCAATATGAAATAACCATGGGAAATGTAGGGTTGTATGGCTGGGATTCTTTTAGGGTGGCACAGTTGCCTTACAGTGCCAGGGATCCGGGTTCGATTCCACCCTCGGTTGACTGCCCGTGTGAAGTTTGCACATTCTCCCCGTGTCTGCGTGGGTTTCCTCCGGGTGCTCTGTTTTCCTCCCATAGTCCAAGGATGTGCAACGTAGGTGTCCAGAGATGTTTAGGTTAGATGGGTTAGACGTGGGAAAACGAGGGGGTAGGGGAGTGGGTCTGGGTTGGATGCTCTTCGGTGGACTTGTTGGGCTTCGTGGCCTGTTTCCACACCATAGGGATTCTACGATTCAAAAGACAAGAATTGCGATGCTGAGGGAAGTTGTACACTGCAGGTGTCAAGCTTTTCCTTATAATATCCTGCACAGGAGAGTGGGAGATAAAAGCCGAGATCAGAAAGGCAAAACAAAATGGACCACCAAGCCTGGGTGTCCTAATCTACTCATTACTTGGGTTTCAAACTCCACAATCAAGTACAAGTTGTGGGCTTCAGCTACTGCACCATGAGGAATGAAGGAGGTTGTGCTGTTGTCTTCATTACTGGCTGTCCCTGGATTTGAGGATGAGACCTTCTCAGGATCTTAAGTTTCTGCCGTGGGTCTTCATGGAACTGAACAGGCCGATCGTCGACCAGCATACCTTCGGGTACACGGGATAGGGCGTCCCACCAGGCAGCGAGATCCAGAATGCAGAATTTGTTTCCTTTTCCTTCCTTCTCGATAACTGCTCTGCCTCACTGTTATGGTGTTGGGACTCAAAGCGTGATGCAGCTTGATGGACAAGATGTTGTCAATTTGAATGACAGGTAGCAAGCTTCTCTCATTCATTAAATTCAATGCTGCTCCACTTCAAGGAGATCTTCAAAGCGTTTTTACAGAGCTTTCGTTGTCCTCCCTAGAATGCTAGTTATTTGAGAGTTGAGAAAGCAGGGCATGGTAGGTGCTGTATTCTCCAGATTCAATGTGAAAATTGTTGAAGAAACACTACTGTCTTTTTTGAAGCCAGCTCTACAAGCTACAAGGCAAAACACCCGCAAAACCAGCTAAAGGCACGGCTTCTGGTAACTGAAATCCATCACCCCCACCAAACCCTGGAGATTGCGTGCACTGAAAGTGATTGAAATTGGAATGTGGACTGAACCATTAGCAAACTTTAAGTTGAGTTTAATTATGACTGCATAGAGGTAGAACAAAGTTCGTGATGAACTGAAAGCATTTGTAAGGATGTGTGACTTTCCTGCTCCTCAGTTGCTGTCTGACCTGCTGTGTTTTTCCAGCTCTATATTTATTGACAGTATTAAAAATATACTTTAGAAAAACAACAGAAGCCAGCTGAAAGCAGTGCTGCTCTCAGGGATCAAACCAATAGTAGGTAATATCTCTGAAATTAAGTCTCTTCTGCATGACATTTCACTTTGGTGTACAAAGCACATATGGCACTAATGAGAGCTTGTCACGATGGGATTTAGCAAAGACCTAGTCTGATTATGAAATGTGTTTTTAAAATAAGATTCAAAGTCATAGCTTTCTATGTGTCACTACTGGCTGGCACGTTATTGAAAAACCGCATTTCGTGTATTTCAGAACAGATTAGATTTAAAAGAAAAATGATAAGTCACTGGAAAAACAGTAAGCATTCACTGATCACTTTAAAAAACAAAATCAGTCCATATCAAGAGATGTACCAGGCCAGTAAATGACTGGAGCCCAACTGGACAGTTACAAATAATGAAACGCTGGTTTAGATCCTTCTGAATCCTGCGTGTTTTTCAAACTGCTCATCCTAAAACATATGTTCTGTATTATATTCGGAAAGGAAATTGTCAATTTACCGTCTACAGCTCTGATAGATTGTGTTGGACTTTCTTCCTTGCAAACCACCCCAGTGTGGTGTTTTATAAAAGATATTCAATTACATGTGTTACAGAGATAAACAAGTCACGAAAGGAACACAGGTATTCGATCACAATTATTCCTCCAGCCTTTCAGACATTTACAGTATTTCCTGAAAACAATACACTTGACAAATAATCAGCAGATTGCAATTATTAGAAATATTTGCCAGCGCAAAGTATTGACGCATGGCATTCAGCACTAAGAGCATACACTGACATAGACAAAACTGATTCCATAGTATTGAAATATTCCATAAATTTAAAGCATTGGCTTATTACAATTCAAGTGCAATATGTGGAGGGTCAACCAAAACATTAGATCCATTTCTCTCTCCACAAATTTCACCTGACTCTTTGAATATTTCTAGCATTTTGTGTTTCATTTCAACGATTTCCTATAAATAGCTGCAGATAATGTTTAAGGGCAGGGCTAAATTGTATGGAATGCTTTGCAATTGATTTCCATCTATTTTTGACCCCTAAATCCTACAGTGCAGACAATGTAAGGCACAAGGTCTAACCCACCACAAGGGAAGCTAGCATCCACAGTTTGCAGTGAGCTCAAGTGGGTGATCACTTGAACGTTTTCTTGTAGACATTGAAGTTTACTTCAGCTTTTATACTATTTATACTTTTTTGTTCTTTGCATCACTACCATATCAATATATCTCCCAGTGGAAACCCTCTTAGCTAATGACCCATAAACAGATGCCAGGAAGCCTCTATAGTTGTAGTTGCTTGGTATAGTTCTGTGTCGTCTTATCGGGATCCACAGATCTGGATTTGCAATAAGTAGTGAAATTACCATACTTCAGCAGATGATCAAAGCAGCCGTAATACACAAAGAGAGACATCTTTATTGCTAGATGAAACAATTCTGCAGCAAACATCACAACAGCCGCCAATGAACAAGAATTGTGATTATTAATAGATATAACTGAAGCTGCTCTCACAAAAACACTGTGAACGAAACAGGGCCCCCACCAAAAAAAGTCTCCTTTCCTTTCTCTCCCCACTCCCTCCATAACCCCTCCCCATCTCCAACAGGTCTGGTCACGGTAATTGACAAATGCCAAAATGGGATCACAATGGAAACATGTTTAGAAAGCACTGATAAAAAGTGTCCTATTTATCTAACATACTGCTGGTGCTGTTGGGCAACATCCTGTTTGTTAAATGAACAGCATTTAAAACTTGCTCATTTGGAGAGAATCTTGTCCACAGTTGAATGGAAAATATGACTATATCAAACGGATGATTCTGTTTGCGTCTGTGATTCATTTGATGTTGTTATGAAGTGAGAAGAATAGACTTTAATCCTAAATAAAACAATCTTGACTGAAAATATTTTTAACTCATTCAGCACAAGGGTCTTTTTTCTTTCTCCTCCAAAATATGGTAGCATTTAGTGATAACAAAGATTCAACCTTGTTGTTCAAAAGGGAGCTGAATGATTATGTAAAATTATGAGGACTATGATGAAAGGCAGAGGCAAGTGGCGAACTGTGTAACAGAGTGCAAGAACAGATATGATGGGCCAAATGGCTGCTTTTTCTGCTGCAACTATTCTATGGTTCCAGAAGACTAAATTAAAAGTTGCGAGCATTACTGTGGTTATCTCGGGGGCTGAATTCCCACTCTAGGTCAGCAGCCTGAAGCGATATCTGTTCACCCAATATCTGGCTACAACATAAAGCGGCAAGAGACAGTAGGAGGTCATGTTCAAGGGAGCAGGTGGTGGTAAGTGACAACTGAACTTTGTTCTTGTGAAGCCAACTAAGTTACCTGGAAACAAATACCGAAACCAACAATAAGATTCAAAACCAGAAACAGCTGTTTTGAAGGAGGATCAGCGGACCTGGCATGTCAACTCCACTTTCTCTCCATAGATGCTGCCAGACCTGCTGAGTTATCCCAGCCTTTTCTGTTTTTGTTTCTAATTTTCAACTTTCACAGCTCTTCGGGTTTTTCCAACATAGAGATCTACTGATTGACTGAATGCATACATTGTTGGGTAAGCAAGTGTAATTTTTCTTAACAAATCTTATTTATTTTGTACTTGACATTAAACTGAAAGCTACATTTTAAATTCTGTAGTTGCCAGCCTTGTGGAGGGTTCTTTTAAGTGTTGGAGTGAAAGAGTGGCTCAGTGCACGAACAGCTGAAACTGGATCTTCATAAAGTACCTCAGATAGTTTTTGTATTAGGAGCAGATATAAATAGACAACTTAGTGTGACTTAGCATTTGAGACTATAACTTACAATAGCATGCCGGAGTTGAGTGTGGGAAGGGAAAGAAATGTTTTGTTGCTTCTACCTAAACTTTTTCAGATTCCAGGAATTGCTCTATGTGAAGAAGCAGCTAATTAATTGGTGAGTGTCTGGCAAATGATTAAGAATTATTCTAAGGCTCAAAATACTATATTTTGAATGGCAGGAGAGCAGGAGAGGACAAAAAGCACCGAGTGAGAGGCCTATCTGCAGTGAGACCAGAGTCAAATTGTGGTTTGTCACATCATAGTGATGTGATTGCAGCAAAAGCAGCTGATTGATGTAAAAGTCTAATCTTTAAAGTAAAAATAAGGTCTTTAGTTTGTGTTTAGGTCTCTTGGCAATTTTAAGAAAAAGAGAGAAAAAAATAGCTCGAGTAAGAATGATACTGGTATAAAAATTTAATTATAATAAAGTGTAAAGAGTGGGAACACGAGAATAAATAACTATAGACTGAGTAAAATACTATAATGAGGGCAGGTTGGGTGATGCTTTGCTTCTACAGCATGTGGGAGGTACTGTACATCAAGGTGGCCCAGAGAGAATAGACATGCAGTAAATAATTCCAGCTTGAACATGATCAGAGCTGAACAGCTGGAATCTGAATTGTAGACATTGCACCACATCTTGGAGGAAAGTTAGTCAAACACTTTTGTCCAGGAATCAATCACACACGTTAAATTTGAGGGATGGGGCTGGGCAACAAAGACAAATGAATAGAAACAAAATAGCAGTAGGGGATAGGATAATTAGAGTATAGATACTGTTTTCTGAAGTCCTAAAGGCTATGTCATCTGCCTACTGCCAGGGTTAAGAATATCTCCCACTTGGAGATAGAGGGAGGGATCCATCTGTCATTGTCCATGCTGGTACCAACAACATTAATAAGGTTAGGTAAGTGGTGGATTATAATGTGGGTAAATGTGAGGTTATGCACTTTGGCATGACTAATAGAAGTGCTGAATTGGTTTGGAGAGGTTGTTTCTCCTTGTAGGAAAGTTTAGGATCGGACGGCATAATCTCAGAGAAACAGACCATCCAGCTAAGGCAGAGATGAGGAGGAATTTCCTCTCTCAGAAGGTAGTCAATCTGTGACATTCTTTACAGTCGAGAGCTTCCAAGGTCAGGTTGCAAAGTGTATTCAAGGCTGAGAGAGGCAGATTTTTAATCAGTAAGGGAATCAAAGATTATGGGGGAAAGGCAGGGAAGTGAAGCTAAGGCCTATCAAATCAGCCACGACCTCACCGAATGGTGGAGCAGACTCAATGGGCTAAATGGCCTACTTCTGCAACTACGTCTAGGTGTCTGTTGCTGAAAGACTTTTATTTTTAGAGACAGTTGGAAGCCCAGTTAAAAAGCAGAACATCCAAGGCAATAATGTGGTACAGTAAAGTCAAGGAGGTTGAGTTTGAACAATATCAAAGACTGGTGTGAGGGGAATGAGCTGCTCTTTGTGGGCCACTGGCACCAGTGCTGGAGTAGAAGGGAACAGTTGTGGTGGCACAGGCTTCACTTGAACCACGCTGGCACCACTGTCCTGGCAAATCAAATAACTAGGGCTGTAGAAGGCTTTGAACGAAATGGTTGGGGGGAGGGGGTAGGGGTGAAGGTTTCTGGGGAGCAGACATGCAGGAGATACAAAGCAAAATCATACGGCAGCATTGCAGGGCATGATATCCAGAGTGGGACAGGAAGGACACAGTGTGCAAACATTAAAAACAAAACATTAAATAGAGTCAAAGGAATGAAAGTTGGTTTGAAAAAAATAGTGGCTCTTTATTTTGAAGTAGTGTTCAGAACAAAAATTGACTAATGGCACAAATGGAGGTTGATGAGTATGATCGTACAGCTATATGGAGACGCTACAGGGAGATTAAAGCTGGAAACTAAATATTCAGAAGTACGTGACTTTTTGAAAGGACAGGCAGGAAGGAAAGGATGATGGGGTACTTTTGTCAGTACAAGATGAAATAAGTACAATAGCAGGAAATGATCTTGGATGAGATGACATAGAATCCATAAGGGTGGAGGAAAGAATTAATAAATGCCACTGGTAGGTGAATACGATAAGTCCCCTAACAGCAGGCATATTGTAAGACAGAATAAATCAGGAGATAATAAGGGCATGTATAAAAGATAGTAAATTAAATCAAGGGAGACTTCACATTGATTGGGAAAATCAGAGACTGCCATAAGGAACAATTATAACGTGTATTCAGGATACTTTGAGAAAATGTTGTGGATCCAATACGGATCAGGTTATTTTGGACCTGGCGATGTTTAGCAAGGCAAGTTTCATGAATGACCTCAGGAGTTTTAAAAAAAAACTCTTAGTAAACTGTGACAACAACATGGTAGAATATAGCATTCAGTTTGAAAACGTGGAACTTGGGTTGGAAATAACTGTGCTGAGCTTACATAAGGGTCATTTCAAAGGAACAAGAACTGGCTTGGCTGGAATGGCCTGGGAAAGGAGTTTAGCAGAAAAGATGGTTGATGAACAATGGTAGATGTTTAAGAAAATTGTTCTTGATTCACAATAAACATATACCCAGTGAAGAAGAATGATTAGTCGTGTTAGTCAAGGAAATTAAGGATAGTACCAAACTGAAAGAAAAAAATTTCAATGTGGCAAAATTTGTGGTAAGTTAGAAGATCAGGAAAGATGAAAAATAAAGAAAGGCCAAAGTGAACAGTGGCCCTTAGAAAACGAGGCATGCAAAACAATAACAGGGAACTGGCAGAAGAGTTGAATAAATATTTTGCAACAGTCTTCACAATAGAAGACACTAGTAGTATTTCAAAACTACTAAATATTCAAGAGGAGAAGGAAATCAACTCAATAATAGAGAGAAAAAAATACTAGGGAAGGCAAATGGAATGTTGGCCTTTATTTCAAAGCCAATGGAGCATAAAATATGGGAGCTAAAACTATACAAAGCACAACTTAGAACGCATCACAAATAGTTAACAGTTTTTGACTGCTTTTCTAAGGAAAAATCATAAACAGTGGCAACAGCCCAGTAGGTTGATCCTGAGTACAGAGGGCTTTTCTTAAAAGAGGCGGAGTTGATTGGGCCTGTACTCATTGGAGTTTGGAAGAATGACAAGAGAACTTAATGAAAAATAATATTTTTAGGGGATTTACTTGTTAAATCTTTTTCCTTTGTGGGTAAATCTAGGACCAGACGGCATAATTTCAGAGTAAGAGGCTGCACATGTAAGACAGAGTTGAGAAGAAAATTCTTCTTGGAGGATAGTGAATCTGTGGAACTCTTTATAGCGGAAAGCTGTAGAGGCTGGGTCATTAAAAACATTCAAAGCCGAGATGGACATAATTTTAATCAGTAAACAAATCGAAGATTATGGGCTGAATGGTTTACTTCTGCTCCTGTGTTATGGTCTTATGATTATTGATGACAGAAATATAGGTCAAAGGCAGAGGATGCAACAGAGGATAAATGAAGTCCTGAAGCTTGACAGGTATTTGACAAAGAAATTTCATGCTAATCAATGTAAAATATAACACGTAGGAAATTAAAACAGAAGCCTTATTATACAGTGAGTGGAACTGAATTTGTACAAAGATAGAAAAGGATCAGAGCATAACAGAGAAAGAAAAGGACTATGTACGAATTTACATGGAGTGCATTAGGCTACTGAGAGCGATTTGCTATCAGAGAATAAGGATTACATGCACAGGATCCCACTTGTAAACAAGTAAACAGAGATCTGATGAATAAAACACTTGAGTTATACCTCCTAAAACTCTACTTTTGAATCTTACTATGCACATTCAAGAAAAATCAGAACTCAGCACTCAAATTACGTCACTAGAAGCACATATTGCATCTGATTTCCAACATCATGTATCCCAATAAAATTAACTGTTCTGCAGATTTCTCCAATTCCACTTCATAACTCAAGTATGAGAAACAATTTTGAGGATATCAAAGTGCATTTGTGTACACTTGACTAAGAAAGACTATTTAGCGTTTAAAAAATTAAATGCTCATTAAGTAAATTATATTTCTACCTCTTTAATTAAAACTTCAGCTACTTCTTTGTGGTTGTTCAGGGCAGCAAGATGGAGGGCTGCAAAACCATCCTCCTTCTTCACATCCACCAGCTGCCGTGCTCTGGCTAAAATTTTCTCTGTGGCTCTGTGGAGAGATGTTCAATAATATTAATGCTCCTCTTGCTCTCTATCAATGTTTAAGTCTTTAATGTATAAAAAGGATCGAGTTAGCTGTTCTGAATGATCTAAGCCTCAAGGTTTTTTAAAAAAATTCATTTGTGGGACATGGGCATTGCTGGCTGGTCAGTATTTGTTGCCCATTCCTTAGTTGCCCTCAATATAGTGATTGTAATGAGGTCAGTCAGGTGGACCTCAGAATATCAGTTCCCTAATCTGGTCCAATCAGGAAGTCCTGGCTGATGGGTATAAACAGGAGTGTCCACTCCACACTCCCCTCCAGCCCCACCTCACCGGCACTTTTCCCTGCAACCGCAGGAAGTGCTACACATGCCCCTACACCTCCTCCCTCACCCCAATCCCAGGCCCCAAGAAGACTTTCCACATCAAGCAGATGTTCACCTGCACATCTGCTAATGTAGTATACTGTATCCACTGTTCCCGTTGTGGCCTCTTCTACATCGGGGAAACCAAGCAGAGGCTTGGGGACCGCTTTACAGAACATCTACGCTCGGTTCGCACTAAACAACTGCACCTCCCAGTTGCGAACCATTTCAACTCCCCCTCCCATTCCTCAGAAGACATGTCCATCCTGGGCCTCCTGCAGTGCCACAACGATGCCACCCAAAGGTTGCAGGAACAGCACCTCATATGCCATTTGGGAACCCTGCAGCCCAATGGTATCAATGTGGACTTCACAAGCTTCAAAATCTCCCTTCCCCCTACCGCATCCCAAAACCAGCCCAGTTTGTCCCCGCCTCCCTAACCTGTCCTTCCTCCCACATATCCCCTCCTCCCACCTCAAACCCCACCCCCATCTCTTACCTACTAACCTCATCCCACCCCCTTGACCTGTCCGTCCTCCCTGGACTGACCTATCCCCTCCCTAACTCCCCACTTACACTCACCTTTACTGGCTCCATCCCCGCCTCTTTGACCTTCTCTCTCCTCTCCACCTATCTTCTCCTCTATCCGCCTCCTCCTCTCTCCCTATTTATTTCAGAAACCCCTTGCCCTCCCCCATTTCTGAAGGAGGGTCTACGCCCGAAACGTCAGCTTTCCTGCTCCTCTGATGCTGCTTGACCTGCTATGTTCATCCAGCTCTACACCTTGTTATCTCAGATTCTCCAGCATCTGCAGTTCCTACTATCTCTGTGTCAGACACCCTGTTCACTCAGAGCTGGCTCTGAGGAAGCTAGATCAGTGTCAAGGACTCTCCATGTGTAAATAAAGGGGGACTTCTTGATTGGATACCAGCCTCTGTGATGTTATTTCACTCAAGGAGGAGGTGGTGAGCTGCCTTCTTGAATCGTTGTAGTCCATGTTCTGTAGGTAGACGCAAAATGCCATTAGGGAGAGAATTCCAGGATTAATGGCTCAGCAACACTGAAGGAACGGTGATATATCTCCGAATCAGAATGGTGAGTGGCTTGAGGGGAACTTGCAGAGGGTGGTGTTCCCACGTACTACTGTCCTTCTAGATTGAAATGGTTGAGAGTTTGGAAGGTGCTGTCTGAGATTCTTCAGTGAATTTCTTGCATCTTGCACAACGTGTACATTACTGCTACTGAGCGTCAGCAGTGGAAACAACGGATATTTGTGAATGTGGTGCCAACCATCCCATAGGGACAGACTCCTAGTTCAAATCAAACATCACTAGTTTCTCAAACAAAGCCAGAACTTCTGTGTTACTTTAACATTGGTGTCTTGCTCCCCTCAACTTTCACTATCCCAGAAGTTTGTTTTTCTTTATTTATTCACGGGATGAGGGTGTTGCTGGCTAGGCAGCATTTATTGCCCATCCCTAATTGCCCAGAGGGCAGTTAAGAGTCAATCACATTGCTGTGGGGCTGGAGTCACATGTAGGCCAGACCAGGTAAGGATGGCAGTTTCCTTCCCCAAAAGAGATTGGTAAACCACATGGGTTTTTACGACAATCAACAATGAATTCATGGTCATCATTAGATTGTTAATTCCAGATATTTATTGAATTCAAATTCCACCATCTGCCATGGTGGGATTCAAACCCAAGTCCCCAGAACATGATCTGGAGCTCTGGATTAGCAGTCCAGTGATAATACCACTAGGCCATCGCTTCCTCTGTATCTCATTGTTAGTGCAGTCCTTCAACTGACAGAGTTTTAAAACTCCTTTATCCAATACTCCAAATTTCAACAGAACTCTGATGGATAGAGATAGTCTTTACTTCAAAGCCGATTGTTCTAAAACTAAACTGCTACTCAAGATCAGAGCCAACCTCACGGTCTAAACTCATTTATAATTAACTTCTTGAGCTACCCTTGCTGTCTCCCAGCCAACTCACTCAGTCACGTGATCGGTTGTTGGAAGGCAGGTGCTTTACTAAAAATCATCTCCTATTAAAACTTACTTCTGAAAGGGTCAATAACTAAAAGACATGGGCAATTTTCCTAAGACCACATGATCCAAACGACAAGTGAGGGTAACGACTAGTTAATCTTTCCAGAGGTGGTAATCCACGACCAATGTTAGCCAGGGCACAGGAGCACTCCTTTTCTCTTCCTCCAATAGCGCCATGGGGAGCCTTTAACATCCACCTGTTCAGGTTAATGGAACTTTAGTTTAGTACCTGATCTGAAAGACAATACCTCTAACAATGTAGTTACTCCCTCAGTATTGGACGGTATCAAGTCCAGGTTGTATGCTGAAGATCCAGAACTGTTGATTTAGGGGCCATTGTCCTTGATCTCTGTCACAAACTCTGCTCCTTGCCACCAACTGCATTCCTTTCCCTGGCAATTCAATGAGTTTGAATCAAACTATTTGCAACCTTGACGTTGTATTTGACACACCAAGATGAGCTTCCACTTACATTTCTGCACTCTCGCTGAGTCCCTTTTTTCCATTTTATCACCACCTAATTTTGCTTTGCTTATCTTATTTGCTGCCAATTCCTCAGCAATGCCTTTATTACCTCTAGACTTGACTAGTTTCCACTTTTCCACCCTCCATAAACCTAAGGTCACATAAAAGCCCATATCCTAGCTCATACTGAGTCCAATTCTTCCATCATCTTAATTTCCTGATGGCCAATCCATCTAACCTCCGTATCTTTGGACTGTGGGAGGAAACCCACGCAGACATGGGGAGAATGTGCAAACTCCACACAGACAGTTGCCTGAGGCTGGGACTGAACCAAGGTCCCTGGTGCTATTAGGCAGCAATGCTAACTTCCGAGCCACCATGCCATCCCTAAACCTCCATGCCTTCTTTTTTCCTCTTTTAAATGCTCCCAAAAATCTCTTCTTTTAGTACATGGTTCTTGGTCCAATATTGCCTAATGTGGCTTGGTGTCAAATTCTGGTGGCTAATATGCCCCTGAAAGTTTTTTTTTAACATTTTAATGCATCAAACACAATGTACAGATGCACACTGTTGTTCAGCCCAGTTAAATCTTTCACTGTGACAGTCCCTGCGTATTTGTCTCATTGGCTATTGCGAGATACCAAGAAGAAAGTATTAGATTATTTTAGAATATTGGATTATGCAAAACCTGTTAAAACAAAAAAATCACCTGATAAGATGAATGCAAATCCGTTGCAAATGCCACTCTTGTGAAATAATTTTTGTTAAAAGTAGTCGTAAAAAATCTTTGATTAAAATATACATTTTGCGACTTGTTTAGGTTTTCCTCTTGTTAAGTAGAGAATACCAGTTTCCACCTATTGCCAATAAAAGGCAAAAGTAATTCTAATAGGAAAATATGAATAGTTAGAATTTTCCTTCAAAGTGTAATAATGATAACTGAAGCAAATAATGCAGGATAAGAAATACCCAAAAATTGCAGTCCAGACCATTGATACCATTATGAATACTTTTAAAAAGACTGCAGTCACTAATGCCATATGAATACAGTAGAGCAATTTTCAAAATAATTTCACATTTTTGCACAACTGTTGCTATAGAACAAAGAACTTTCAATATTGTTTAAGTTTAAAAGATTGAATCATAACCAGATCAGTGACATTAAATTTTAAAATAGCACCTTTTAGCATGATGTGGCTGAAAGGATGCGTGGAGGAGCAGCAGGTAGTAAAGGCAGCAAATGGTATGTTGGCCTTCATAGCGAGAGGATTTGAGTACAGGAGCAGGTATAACTTGCTGCAGGCCCTTGGTGAGACCACACCTTAAGTACTGGGTGCATTTTGGTCTATTATGTGAGGAAGGATGTCCCGGCCATGGAGAAGTGCAAGGGTCTGGCAGACAGATTCCTGGAAGAGCAAGACTTAAGTATGAAGAGAGACTGGATTGGTTAGGACTACATTCACTGGCATTTAAAAGAATAAGGGGGATTTCAGAAACCTAAATTCTAACAGGACCAGACATGATAAAACCAGAAAGGATGGTCTGGGGAGTCCAGAATCAAGGGTCACTGTCTAAGGATATGGAGTAGACCTGTCAGGACAGGGACGAAGACAAATTTGTCCACTTAAAGAATGGTGAACCTGTGGCATTCTCTGCCACAGAAAGCAGTTGAAGCTAAAACATTAAAAGTTTTTTTAGAAGGAGATATAGGTAGTTCTTCGAGCTAAAGGGATCAAAGCAAGAAAGCAGGAGCAGGGGACTGAGTTGGATAATTAACCATGATCATAGCAAATGGGGGGGCAGTCTTGAAGGGCTGAATGGCATACTCCAACTCCTATTTTTCTATGTTTCTATGTCAAAAAAAGCTTAAAAGCCTGAAACTCAATTAACATTTGGAACTATTGCATTTTGGGAACAAAATGAATGTTATATGGATTGCAGTATTTTCTCTGAAATGTTTCAGGATTAGTGCTGTCAATTTCCATAAATTACATATTGCAGGATTTTTAGCAAAATCAGTTTGCAATAAATCAGTTACTCTGCAGGTTCTTACAGTTTATTGCCTTTTAAGGCTGCATGGTGAAGCAAGTTGAAGCCACGATTATTTTGTTGAGTGAAATCGATGTTTGTCACTTCTGTCAGGATTTCAATGATATCTCTGTAGTCTTTTGCAATTCCGTCATGTAAAGGAGTATCTCCATATGAATCCTGGAAAGATCAAAAATAAAGTGAATAGGTTCACTAAACTTGCACATGCAGTTGATTGAAAGAATGTCAATGTTAGACTTTTGCACCATCTTAATAGGAATTGTGTGTTAATATTATACAATCCTGATCGTCACAGGCCACAATTTGTCCTTAATCATTCATACATTTGTCAGGGACACACAGGTAGAACACTTGAT
>JAHRHZ010000004.1:3167977-3226820 GCA_024137785.1 Ginglymostoma cirratum
TTGGACTATCACCTGGTGTCATGTGACTTCTGTCTCTGTCAACGCAGTCCTACATGGGCATCTCCACATCATGTTAGTTTTTAGTTTGCAATGTACATCAAGTGTTCTACCTGTGTGTCCCTGACAAATGTATGAATGATTAATGATTAGTTTTTAAAAGTCAGAAGTCACGAGACACCAGGTGATAGTCCAACAGGTTTATTTGAAATCACAAGCTTTCGACTTTACCTGACAAAGGAGCCGCGCTCCAAAAGCTTGTGATTTCAAGTAAACCCGTTGGACTATCACCTGGTGTCTCGTGACTTCTGACTTTTAAAAACTAACATGTATATGGATTTATATTTTTAATTATATTGGTAGGAATATCTGAAGCACTTTAACCCAGATAAAGTATTTGAGTAATAGAAGCTTATTGATTAATTGATTAACGTTTGAACTGTAATGAAAAGGATGAGGACCGTATTGAAACTATTCAAATGACAAGTGTCTTTAATTCACCATAGACTCAAGGCTTATTAAAGAAAGCCACCAGCCCCTCCCTCCAAACAGGAGTTTTATTATTTTCTCAAAAGAAAAATGAGCCGGCGTACTTTCACTTTGGGAGATTATGATTATATTCAACACAACAGCCTGTTAGGTGTAAAGTCAAATTAACTTGGTTTATTCTCCAACAGGCAGAAAACCAAAATCAGAAGTGTTCATAATTTGAGAACCTTGTTAAAAAGGTCTCAAAACTGTTCATATGTTATCACCTTTGCTTCAATGGCTATTTGAGATATAGTATTCCATGCTACAATAAGCCTAAATCTCTTGTTGCCAACTCACCAATCAAAAGAAACTATTTTTCACACAATCTCCATGTATAAAACCCAGGGAAGTTAATATATTCTAGTGGAGGCAGTATAGAATCTATAAGTGCATCCCAATTGTGTTGATAGGAACATCAGAGGAGAAGTAGGCCATGCAGCCCATCAAAGCTATTTGGCTATTCAATATGGCTGACCACTACTTCAATGGCTTTTTTCCTACATTATTCCTTTACATAGTGACAGATGCTCTACTACAATCATATATAAATAAATACTCAATGATTGAGCTTCCACAGTCTTCTGGTGTAATGAATTCCAAAGATTCACCACCCTCTGAGTTAAAAAGGTTTCTCTGCATCTTGGTTCAAAATGGTGTCACCCTGATTTTGAAATGATTCCCCTTGGTTGTAGAGTCCCCAGCAAAAGGAAACATATTACCTGCATGTACCCTGCACATTCATTTGAATATTTTGTAGGTTTTAATGAGATGACACCTGATTCTCTGAAATTCTAGAGAATACAGGGTGCTTACCCAAACTATTTTCATAGGACAGTCCTGTTATCCAGGCAACATGTCTGGTGAACATTCATTTCACTCTCTCTATGACAATAATATTCTTTCTAAAGTAAGAGGTCTAAAGCTGGGGGCAGCATGGTGGCTCAGTCATTAACACTGCTCCCTCACAGCACCAGGGGCCCGGGTTTGATTCTGCCCTCGGGCGACTGTCTGTGTGGAGTTTGCACATTCTCCCGGTGTCTGCGTGGGTTTCCTCCAGGTGCTCTGGTTTTCTCCCACAGTCCAAAGATGTGCAGTTTAGGTGGATTGGCCATGCTAAGTTGCACATAGTGTCCAGGGATACGCAGGCTGGGTGGACTGGCCATGGGAAATGCAGAGTTACAAGAACAGGGTAGGGTGGTGGGTCGGGGTGAGATTCTATTCAGAGGGTCGGTCGGTGTGGACTTGATGGGCCCTATGGCCTGCTTCCACACTGGAGAGATTCTAATGACTCTAACACTGCAGACAGTAGTCCATGAGTGCTATAATTAAGGCTCAGTACAATTGCGGGAAGACTTCACTACTTGCGTACTCAAGTGCTCTTGCAATATAGACTAACATACCATTAGCCTTCTTAATTGCTTGCTGCACCTCACACTAACCTTCAGTGTCTTATTAACCAGGAGTCCCAAGTTCCTCTGAATATCAACACCTTCTGATCTCCTAATACTGCACATTTGTTCCTTCTAACAAAGTAGTTAACAACACATTTTTTTCAAATTATATATATTATTATATATTATATTACATCTGCCATAGACTCTGAAAGTCCATCCAATCCTCTTCTGGCTGCCTTGTATCTTTCTCACAGCACACAATCCTATCTAGCTTTGTGCCATCTGCAAACTTGGAAATATTATATTTTGTCTCCAAATCTAAATCATTGATATATAGTGAATAGCCAGGGCCCCAAGCACTGATCCTTGTAGTACCCTACCAATCACAGCATGCCAATGTGAGAACAACACATTTATTCCAACTCTCTTCCTAATCAGCCAATCCTTAATCCATGGTAGTCCATTACCTCCTATTATACGTGCTTTAGTGCTCTTGTGGGAGACTTTATCAAAAGCCCTCTAAAGATGCAAGTGTGCTGCATCTACAGAGTTCCTTTTATCAATTCTGCTAGGAACAGCCTCAAAAAAAAATTGAATAGGTTTGTTAAACACCATTTCCCGTTCAAAAATCCATGCTGACGATACTCAATTTGATCATTATGATCCATTTGTCTATTTATCACATCCTTTTTAGTAGTTGAGTATTTTCCTGCCTATTGATGAGACCATAAGACATAGGAGCAGAAATTAGGCCATTCGGCCCATCAAGTCTGCTCTGCCATTCAATCATGGCTGATAAGTTCCTCAACCCCATTCTCCAGCTTTCTCCCTGTAACCCTTGATAATCAAGAACCTAACTATCTCAGTCTTAAATGTACTCAATGACCTGGCCTCCACAGCTTTCTGTGGCAGCGAACTCCACAGATTCACCATTCTCTGGCTGAAGAAGTCTCTATTCTAAAAGGTGTTCCATTTACTCTAAGGCTGTGCCCTTGGGTCCTAGTCTCTCCTACCAATGGAATCATCTTCCCAACATCCACTCTGTCCAGGCCATTCAGTATTCTGTAAGTTTCAAATAGATTCCCCCTCAGCCTTCTAAACTCCAATGAGTATAGTCCCAGAGTCCTCAAACGTTCCTCATATGTTGAGCTTTCCATTCCTGGGACCATTCTCGTGAACCTCCTCTGAACCCGTTCCAGGGCCATCCTTCCTGAGATATGGGCCCAAAACTGCACACAATGTGATATGGGCTAACATATCTGCAGTTCCCTGTTTGATCCCTCCATCCCTTCTTCAATAATGGGTGACATCTGCTACCATCCAGCTCACAGGAACCATTGTAGAAATCTAGAAATCTAGAATATGATTACCAATCCATCCACTATCCCCATGGCTACCTCTTTCATCACTTCGGGATGCAGAATATCAAGTCCTGGGAATTTATCAACTTTCAGTCCCACTAAACTGACGCAACACACAACCTTCTTACTAATCCCAATTTCTTTCAATTTCTCATTCTCCATCGTTCCTTGATCAATAGGTTTTTAGCTAAACTTCCATCTGCAAGCATTGGCATGTTTTTGAAATGATTATCTTAAATAGAGTAGGAAAACTGGACTTACGTCACTGCACTTAACTGGCGATCATTAATATTCCTTAGGAAAGGACGTCTGCCAGCTCTGCCTGGGTTGGCTTAAATTTGACATCAGATGCACACCATGTGCTCTCCAAAATGACCTAGAAAGCCAATCTTAAGGCTAATTAGGGATGGGCTACAAATGCTGGTCTTATGCCCACATTCTTGGGGTGGCACGGTGGCTCAGTGATTAGCACTGCTGTCTCACAGCACCAGAGACCCGGGTTCGATTCCAGCCTCGGGCGACTGGCTGTGTGGAGTTTGCACATTCCCCTCATGTCTGCGCAGGTTTCATCCGGGTGCTCCGGTTTCCTCCCACAGTCCAAAAATGTGCAGGTGAGGTGGATTGGCCATGCTAAATTGCCCGTAGTGTTCAGGGATGTGTAGACTGGTTGGGCTATAGGGGGATGGGTCTGGATGGGATGCTCCAAGAGTTGGTGTGGTCTTGTTGGGTTGAAGGGCCTGTTTCCACACTGTAGGGATTCTATGATTCTTATCAGCGATGCCCCTGTCCCATGAAAGATTAAAGCAAGAAAAAGATTAAAATGTTGCAGTTACCAACATGGGCTGGATACAATTTTTAACCTTCACCCACAGGTTGTCTTTGCTGATGATACATCACCACTTACAGTCGCCATTACTCTTTCAACTTCCGTCCACTTTGCATGAACTTATCTCCAGATATACAGTCATCAACTAACCAGGCAAACCTATTTCTTGCACGGACAGCTTTTCTTCTTCCTAAACAAACAGCGCAATGACTTGTGACTTTCCACTCACCTGCAGATTAACATTGCAATTATATTCGCAAAGGGCACGCACAACTTCTGTAAAGCCCTTGTTGACTGCAATGTGCAGAGCAGAACACGTTGAGGCGTTGAGTAGATTGACATTTGCACTTTTGCTGAGAAGCAGTTTCACCACTTCAGGCTGGTTTCTGTAGGAAACAAGCAAAAATTAGTGACAGACATCAACCTGTTCATCCAGTTATCTCTGCACAAACAAATGGGAGGTAACCATGAAGCTGCCCCTACGCCATCCAACTAAGAACATTACAATTTTTAAAGAATATTCGTAACTTTAGAATTAGTAGTAACAAAAGGCTGTCTTACCAGCTGCTAACTGGCACTGCACAAAGACTGGGAGTAGTGCAGTATGCAAACATAAGCAGCACCTGCTCTCCACAGTCAGGCAGCACTTGCAAGTAGGTACTGATTTCAACTGGAGCTAAAATATATCACCGTTAAATTAAATGGTACAGGCTCACTGCAACTTGCTGGTGACTGTAGCTTAAAACGAAATGGGCTTAATCAGGTAGCTACTTGTATGAAGATAAAACATTTTATTTGCATCAAGAAAGTCCGAACCTTTTGGAGGTAACCTTGTGAAAGCTGGGAATTTTATCAAAATCTCTCAACTCCTATGTCCTGGAGTTGAAAAATGAGTTTTTGAAACAAAGATTACATGATATCACTGTCTTGTTACTATGATTAAAAACACAAAGTTAATAATCAATTATTTAGATGTTTACTCCATATTAATTGTGCAATTTGCATACCTCTACTTTGTGTACTGTTCCTAAAAGGAAGTGAAGGAAGAGATGTTGAGGGCGCTGCAGACATTAAAAGTCACAACTAGATCCAACACAACAGTTATGATTAATTTTAGCAAATATCACAGTTATGCATAGATATTTTCCAGTACGTACATTTGCACATGTACATGTACATGTACCAGCAGGTGGGAACACACTTCATCTGCTGGAACCTAACTTGCCTAACATCTCTGCATTGCTTCCTCCTCCAAAAATAAAGGAGGGTTGGAGTTTAGCCCACCGTCCCAACATGGCAGCTGTACCAGTAGAATATGTTCAACTATTATTAATGTGACAAGACAGAAGTGTATAAAGCAAAACATGGTTCAGGGGTAATTTTAAGACCTGCTTTGGATTTTATTATACAGTTTCTTAAATCAATTTCAACACTATAGTTCTAACAACTTTGAATGATTAGACATACAAATAATTGGAAAATTATTAAGTTTCTAAATTGGGCTTAATTTTGATTTAACAAGCTACAAAGTTAAAGACATTCCCCTTTGATGTAAAAAATCCAATTGCAAAATTAAAACAGAGCAGCATGGAGGAAATTTGGCACAACAAATCACTATTCATTTCATGCTGAGTTATCAAGCTTAACCATTTGGAAAATCAAACCTAAATTAAAAACAGAAAGTGCTGCAGAAACTCAGCAGGTCTGGCAGCATCTATGGAGAGAGAAATAGAGTTAATGGTTTGAATCCAATGACTCTTTGCAACGTTAACTCCATTTTTCTCCACAGATGCTGCCAGAACTGTGGAGTTTCTCCAACAATCTGTAGTTTTATTTCCAAACTTTACCATCCACAATAATTTGCTTTAGATGGAAAGTCTAGCCTTTGGTTTTGAAAATTACAGCAGGGATTAGAAGAAAGAGAACAAACATTATATCTTGTTAAAAAGGAGTATTTAAAAAAAAACTGCTTTTGTAGCGTTCACTTTTCATGCAGGTATTAGTGGTAAAGTGCCCTCCTCAGCTCTCCAGCATCACAAATGGCAGACTTCAGCCAATTTGATTCACTCCATGTGAGATCAGGAAACAGCTGAAGGCACTGGATACTGCAAAGGGTAAGGGCCCTGACAGCAGAAACCTTGTGCACCAGAACTAGATGCACCATGCCCAGCCAAGTTGTTCCTTTCCAGTCACAACACTGGTACGTACCTGATAATGTGGAAGATTACCCAGGTATGTCCTGTCACAAAAAGCAGGACAAATCCAACCTGGCCAATTACTGCCCTGTCAGTCTACTCTTGATAACGAGCAAAGGGGTTCTTGATATTGCTATCGGTGGCACTTGCTCAGCAATAGCTTGCTCACTAAGGAGCAGTTGGGTTCTCCAGGGTCACTCAGCTCCTGACCTCAATACGGTCTTGGAAAAAAAAATGGTACAACTTTGAAAAAAGGGCTGAACTCTAGAACTGAGGTAAGAATGACTGCATTTGACCAGGTATGGCATCAAGGAGCCCCAGCAAGACTGGAGTCAATGGGAACTGTAAAGAAAATCTCTCCACTGGTTGCAGTCACATCTTGTACAATGGAAGACTATTGTGCCTGTTCGACAGTAGTTATCTAAAAGCTCCAGGAGTCCCTCAGGGTAGTGTCCTTGGCCTAACCATCTTCAGCTGCTTCATTAATGACCTTCCCTCCATCATAAGGTCAGAAGTGGGATTTTTTGCTGATGATTGTACAAGGTTCAGCATTACTTGCAGCTCCTCAGACACTTAAGTAGCTCATGTCCAAATGCAGCAAGACCTGGCCAACAATTTAGCATGAGCTGATAAATGGTAAATAACATTTGTGCCACATGTGTCAGGTAATGGCTATTCCAAATAAGAGAAACTCTAACCATATTTCCTTTACACTTAGTGACATTACCATTGCTATCACTCAGATTATGAACCCTTGTTCCAGAGCTCTCCAGCCAGGGGAAGCATCAACCCTGTCTCCATTCTGTACAGTCCTGCCAGAGTTTCGACATTTCAATGAGCTCCCTTGTAGTTCTTCTAACCTCCAGCGAACATGGGACATATCGACCCAATCTCTCCTCATATAATAAGCTCTGCCATCCCAGGAAATCTGTCTAATGATCCTGCACTGTACTCCCTATTCTGTTGGGAAAGGAGACCAAACCTACAGACAATACTCCAGGTGTGGTCTCACCAATACCTGGTACAGCAGCAAGACATCATTACTTCAATAAAAACCAAAAGAGCTGTGGTTAAGTAAATCAGGAACAAAAGCAGAACTTGCTGGAAAAGCACAGCAAGTCTGGCAGCTTCCTTGAGGAAAAGTCAGTTTCGGGTCCGGTGACCCTTTCTCAGAACTGATAGTAGCTCGGAAAATGTTGGTTTGTATGCAGAAGGTAGGGTGGGGGAGGGGTTAAGGAGTAAACGATAGGTGGGGGTAGAGCCCAAAGAGAGAGAAAAGCAGTTGGACAGACAAAGGAGTTGATAACGATCTGGCTAGGAGGGTGAACAGTTGTTAATGGGGACTGTTGGGGGCTAACAAAGGTGGTATGTAATAGCAGGCTGTGTGATAACAAGGTCCGGTGTGCGGGGTAGAGGCCTAGGACATGGGAAAGTTCAGGCCCTAGAATTATTGAATCTGATAGAGTCCGGAGGGCTGCATAGTCCCCAAGTGAAAAATGAGGTGTTGTTCTCCCAGCTTGCACTTCCAGCATTGCTCCTGTATCCAAATCCTCTTGAAATAAAGGCCAACATACCATGTGACTTCCTACGGCACCTGCATGCTTGCTTCCTGACTGGCGTACAAGGACACCCAGGTCCCTTTATACATTAACCTTTCCCCATCTCTACCATTTAAATAATACTTTGCCATTCTGATTTTCCTATACATGTTGTACTGCACCTATCACCCAACTGATCTACATTGTCCCGAAGCCTTTTTACTTACACTCTACCACACACAATTCTCTCTAGTTTTATTTTACCAGCAAACTTGGAAATATTATATTTGATTCCCTCACCCATATCATTGAGATATATTTTGAATAGTTGGGGCTCAAGTATTGATTCCTATGGTACCCCACACAAAAGATTTTCCAAAAAAGCCTTTCCAAAAAAGATCCATTTGTTCCTTCAGTTTCCTGTCTGCTAACTAATTCTCAATTCCTATCAGTATATTACCATCAATACTGTCACTAACTTTTAATGTTGGACTTTATTGAAAGCTTTATAAAAATCCAAATATATCACAAACACTGGTTCCCCCATATCTATTCTAATAGTTACACTCTCAAAAAACACCAGTAGGTTGTCAAACATGATTTCTCTTTAAAAATCCATGTTGATTTTGTTGAATCCTGTTGACATTTTCTGAGTGCTATGTCATTGTATCTTTTATATTAGACTTTAGCGTTTTATCTACTACTGATACTAAGCTAACCTTGTTCACGTTCAGCCTAATATTATTCCTTTCCACTTGCCTGAATGAGCGTAGCTCCAACAACACAAGAAACTACACACTATCCAGGACAAAGCAGCAAGCTTAAACGGCACCCCACACATCACCTTCAAAGGGCCAAATGGCCTACTCCTGCACCTTTTTTCTATGTTTCAACATTTGACATTCAACATCCTACAACACTGACGCACAGTGGCAGAGGTTTGTAACTTTCGACTTGATGTACGGCAGCAACCCCCTGCAGCACCAAAGACAGCATCTTCCAAACCTGTGACCTCTCCCATCTAGGAAAAGGACAAAGACAGTAGATAAACAGGAACACCATCACTGGCAAGTCGCCCTCCAAGCCTAGTACCATCCTGGCTTGCAACTATGTCAGCCATTACATTAGTGTCACTGGGGATCAAGATCCTCAACTATGTGGGCACACATACTCCAGTGAACTGTGTGGTTCAAGAGCCAGCTCACCACTAGCATTTGAACAGCAATTAGGTTTGGGCAATGAATGCTGGCTCAGTCAGCGATGCCCACATCCTAGAAACAAACAAAGATGTTTTCAAAAATTATAAGAACAATAATTCTGGAATATGATAATGTGACCTTGGGAATTACTGATAGGTATTTTAAAATTGATTTTGCTGCTCATTTCAATGGCATTGTTTGTTAAATCCTCAAGTTTCAAATGTATAATTAGAACATCTTCAAAACATCAAGTACTCTCAACGAGCAAGTGTTAGGCAACTATAGCATTATGCTCATTGTTTCATATACATTGGAAAATGAGTTAGCAGCATGAGACATCAGGGCAAGGTAGCTAATGTCACGTCACACAGTAATTAGAGTGTGGGAGTATAGTATGCTAACTGTCCACAGAGTGACATTTGGGTTACATTCCTAGATAGCACAGCTGAAGCGTTGGTAGGCTGGTTGATTCATCACAGTGAAAAATCTATTGGCAGCTTATATTTGGCATTTTTTCCTGATTCAGGACTAATAAAAAAGGCATAGGGACTCCAAAATAAATTTACCAAAATGAGATCCCAGCTTGGTTACACATTCATTAAGATATTCACGAAGAGACCAGCTTTCATACCCAAACGATGCATAATGTAGCGCTGTGTCGCCATCCTCATCATGAATCTCGAGCTTAGCATTTGCCTGCAGAAGAATTTTCACCACCTCGAGGTGTCCCTGATGAGCAGCCACCTGCAGTGCTGTCTTACCTTGATTCTTAATATCAACCTGCACGACAGAAAATATTTGAATGACTTGCTAGTGAATGGTTCATAAGCATCTTTTACTGCAGCATCAGGCATAATTTTCACTCTTTTGAATAAAAGATATATAAATTAAGATTAAAATTATGAGGGGCATAGATAGGGTGGGCGCAGCTAGGAACTTTTCCTTTTGACAGAGGGATCAATAACCGGGGGCATAGATATAAAGGAATTGGCGGGTTTAGAGGAGACGAAAGGAAATATCATTTCATGCAGAGGGTGCTGGGAATCTGGAACTCGTTGCCCATAGGGGTGGCTAAGGCACAAACCCTCATAACATTTAAGTATTTAGATGGGCTCTTGCGATGCCAAGGCATACAAGACTGTGCTGCAAATGCTGGAAAACGGTTTTAGAATAGTCGGTTGATTTTTTTTTAAAATCAGCGTAGACCCAAAGGGCCTGTTTCTGTAGATCTCGATGACATTCTCAGCCAGGAGCCCCAAGATTAAAATCTGACTTTTCACATCAGTGACAGGCGGGTCACAAAATTCCTATGACTTTCAAGAAATGTAGGTGGGTGAGTTAGAAGATTGTTTATAAAAAAAGAAGAGAAAGGAATGCCAATCAATTTTAGGCTCTTTTGGCATCATTGCTGCGTTTAAAGTGGTTTTAAACTTTAGTGTACCATGCTGCACAATCTAATATAGGAATCGGTTTACTGCATTGATACACCTAAATCTTCTATTTGCTATTGCATTCAACCGCAATATTTGTTTAATTTCTTTTATTGTGCAGGAGCATCTTCAGGGAATGTGAAAATACCAGCAACTAAGTATCTGATATCCCTATTGTCTTTGATATACTAGAGGCCTTCATTAAAATTATGGTCGACAAATTAAGCTATGATCTACAATGAATAAATTCTGCAATTTTTTTTCCCTTTATTCGTTCATGGAATGAGGGCATTGCTGGCAAGGCAGCATTTATTGCCCATCCCTAATTTTCCCAGAGGGCAGTTCAGAGCTAACCACATTGCAGTGGGTCTGGAGTCGCATGTAGGCCGGATGGCAGTTTCTTTCCCTAAAGGACTTCAGTGAACCAGATAGGGTTTTTTCCGACAACCGACATTGGATTCACAGACATCATTAGATTCTTAATTCCAGATATTTTATTGAATTCAAATTCCACCAAATGCCATGGCGAGATTCGAACCTGGGTCCCCAGAATGTTATCTGGGTCTCTGGATTAACAATCCAGCAATAATACCACTAGGCCATTTCCTCCCCTAAAGGATCTAACAACACTACCACCAATCCCATTCTGTGCAGCCACTCAAGATCAAAACTATGCCACATTTAAGTAGGATGTGCATTGCAATGTATCAAATCAGACAGTTCATGTGTTAATGTCAAATTAATTTAGTAAACAAGTGATTAGATTGCAATATCAATTAGTTAAGATTAATTGGTAAACAGGTGCTAATGCTGACTGATTTGGGCTCTTGTGGCGCAGTGGCAGTGTCCCTACCTCTAAGCCAGGTGGTCAAGACTCAAGTACTGATCCCTGTGGTATCTCACTTGTCACTGCCTTGAACTCCGAAAAGACCCATTTACTCTCGCTTTCTTTTTTCTGTCTGCTCACCAATTCCCAATCTGTGCCACAATATTAACACCAATCCCATGTGTTTTGATTTTTCATAATAGCCTCTCATGCGGCACTCTGGCAATGGCTTTCTGAAAATGCATATATGTCACGTCCACTGGTGTCTTGCTACCACACCCTTCATAACTGACTCGATTATTTTCCATATTTATGATGTTAAGCTAAACTCTCTGTAATTCCCAGTTTTCTCCCTCCCTCCATTTTAAACAGTGTGGGTCCGGTTGCCAGCCTCTAATCTGGAATCCAGAATCCACTATCAGTACATATACTATTTCCCATGGCCAGTTCAGAAACAAGTTTTTCAGTTCGGTTCAGAAGATACCAGTGCTGGGTTTAGAAGCCAGTTTAGTTTTGTTTCCTAGAAATGTTCAGGGACCATTTACCTTGGCAGAAGGGTTTAATTTGTGAAACTTTTAAATCAGGAGAGTTTGGTTAGAATTATGCTGGATGTTAGAATCAAGAAAGCTAGCCTCTCAGATTTGTGAAAAAAAATCACATCAGCACTTGTACTCATTTTATTACTCCATATATTTTGTAGTTTCCTTTAAGTCTACAATTCCAGATCAAAAACTTTGGGGGAAACAAAAACCTTTTGTCAGTCAGGAAACTTTGGGGTTAAACTGTTACTATACCAATGGCCCTGTAATGTCCTGTGAGTAATTTCTCACAACTCTCTACAGACAGACAAAAATATGGTTTACTACAAAATAAAGCCATGCTATGAATTTAGAAGCATTTTCAAGTAGCAGGTTCACTTGCCTTTTCTGGATATTTCTGAACCAAATCTCGGACCTTTGCAGCGTTGCCATGAGCAGCTTCGATCACTATCCGTCCAGGATTGTTCTGATCTGTCGACTGTGACAGCAATTTTTCTAGGACAGAGATAACTGAACCTACAGTACACGAACAGAAAGATAATTCCTATTGCCTGTGGTTAAACTTACTTGAACCAAAGTAGTTGTACACAGTTTGCAACAATATTTGCCACAACTAATTGGTTAAGAATAAGACGCAAGATTTTAAAACTCTGCTTTAAAAAAAAGTAAAACACAGATACACTTTGTCTTCATGCCTTCCTATTTCTTCCTCCTCGCCACTGAGAAAGGGCGCAGGCAGAGATTGATGGGCATTTTCTAATATTTACTAACACAGCTTTCAACCAAAGACTAGATGAGGATATTACAGTGAAGTCAAATGATTCCTCATGGAATATCCATGAGTTGCATGCTTCAAGTTGGGGTTAAGAAGGAAACTCTGATTATTTCACTCCTCTTAAGGTTATTTCCAGTATCTAACATCACCTGCTGCAGAACAGACCTTGGAACCTCACTATCTCGGACCCGTCAGGAGCATGCGTTTCTTTCAAGAAAATAAAAGCACAAATTTTGTTTCAAGGTGAAATTCTTCAGGGTTGGACAATAGAACACTTTTGCCAATTCTGTTAGCAGGCATCAGCATCAAAATGCCCATGAGAAACAGCATACGAACCCCCAGGGATAAGGGATTTCTACTACAAGGTTAGGTTGCAGAAACTGGGATTGTTCTCCCTGGAGGCATACAGGATTGTCTACTTTACCTAAACCTATCACCAAAAAAAAGGCTGACCCATTAACTGATGGCACAGGACTAGGAGAAACAGATTTGAAGTTTTTGCTAAGCGTAATAATCACTTGGAAATCACTGCCTTTGATGGTGGTGGAAGTGAAGATGACCAATGATTTTAGAAGGTAATTGGGTAAGCATGTGAAGGAAATGAATTTATAGTGCTGCAGAAATAGAATGTGGGCATGGGCCTGACTGGATTGTTTGATGGGCCAAACAGTCTCCTTCTGGGCAGTAACAGAATGTGTAAGTGCACTGGAACAAAAATTGTGGACTTCCAATCTCGCATTTCTTCTTCATTTTGTCCTTGGCTCCCACAAAAATATTTGGTAAACTCAGGCTTCAGTCTGATGCTGATAAATGTTTTAGTTCGCTTAATACGCAAATGAATGTTTTAGTCTCAGACACTTACTATTACTTTAAAAGCTACAAAGCATTTTTAATGCTAGAATGATTACATTTATTCATAAGGTACCAGCTAAAGCAATAACTTCAATCAAGAAGCTACTTTTTTGAACCTCTTACTTGCTGAATCATTTGTGTTGTCTGTTGTCATGAGGTTGGCATCTACTTCTCCCGGTTGTGCTGCAGTTACACATGCAGGATTAAAAGTCCAGGTTTGGCCCCCAACTCCCACGCGTAAATCTCCATCACCATATACTTTTAATACCTTCCCAACCTGTCCCAGTGCCTGCAGGATGTACAACGGAAATAATATCTAGTGCAAGGATTCCAGATTATAACACTGTTCAAATCTACATTATTTTACATGAGGTTAGCAAGGCAGAAACTTCTTACTCAGCAACATTTGAAACTTTTCTTCAAAACTCAAATGATTAAAGTATAATTTGACCATACCTGCTCCAAGCTGAGATAATTAGTTCTACCAAATTACTGACTGGTGCAGCAATGGTGTGCACCCTACTGGGTCATGGGGAATAAATAAGGAACAACAAAAATAGGCTAAACAGATCACAACATGGTCACCTCTGATAGTACTGTCCCCATCCAGTTGGACTAAGTTAAGCTGTAGCTCCACTCAGGGTTTAGTAGTCTTCTAAAACTCACTTTCTTGGCGACCATGTGAAAACTGGGCACTTAGTCTAAGAACTAGAGAGCGTCAGGTACCAGAGAATCACTCTGGCAAGGATTCAACATCTCCTGATGATAAGTGATGGCAGTGGCAGCAATGGGGAGGGGTGGACAGGAGGTCATGACAGTGGCAAACAGCTTATCAGCATCGGTTGTTCAAATGAGAGATCCAGAAGTTGTACAAAAATGCCTGCACAGACATTTGGACTCAGTAAAGTTTGCAATGTCCTTATAATCAATGCTAAGTAGGTTACAGGTCTAATGATGTAGATTATTCAGTTAGCACTATCAAGGAATTTCCAAAAGTCAGATCATATTTCCTGCCAAATATTTTACAAAGAAATAAAAAGGCACTTACTGGAGTCATGCTGTCTGTCCATTCTCCATGACCCGTTTGAAGCCTCTTTACAGTTTCTAAATCATCCATCACGCGAACAATGTCACCGACTGTGAACGTGTCAACCTAAGAATGAATCACAGCTGGACTCAATTCCCAAGAATAAGATGACATTTTATCTAGGGCTTCAATACGAGTTCACAGTGTAGGTTCATATCTCTGAAGTTAAACAGATACGATAACCTCCATTATAAAACTGTTTACAACTTAACCAGGCACAGACCAACATTTTGTACATTGCTGATTTGGAACAAGCTGCTTCAGGAATATTTAATTCTAGTTTTAGTAACTCCTGGAGATTGTTCATGAGAAAGTGTATCTCTCTGTTTTGTGGGTACATGGCTGACAATAATTAAGCCACTGTAAAGAATTAGAAAGTGACGGTACACTGAAGGTGTGTGTTTCATTAAACTCATTGGGAGCAAACTGAACCTAATATGCCAGGTCACACCTCCAAAACAGAAACAGGGTATTGAACATAACTAGTGTAGCTCAGTGTTTCTGCTCCACACAAACCTCCTCCCACCTTACTTTATTCCAGCTAACCAACATATCCTATTCCTGGCTTCCTCATGTACTTACCTCATCTTAACTACCTTTAAAAGCACCTATTCTATTCAACTCAACCATTTTCCATGTGATAGCAAGTTCCACATACTCAGCACTCTCGAGTGCAGAATTTTCTTCTAAGTTCCTCATTAGGTTTATAAGTGACTATCTTGCAGTAACAATCCTTCTCTTTGAACTCCCCAAAAGTGAAACATCTAAAAACTGATTCTTTTGGAACTCTTCTTAATGTTGAAGTCTTCCACCCTGAGTCCTCTCAGTCTTCTTTCTATGACAGAAAGAAGAGCTCTGGCTTGTTCAGTATTTTATGAAAGTTATAACTTCTTAATTCAGGGATCACCCTTGCATTGTTTTTGCATCATCTTCACAACTGAGCTCAGAAACGCACACGCAGAAAAGCAGAATTTCCCCCCCCTCTATTATGAGACCATTCTAAAAGAGTCTTCAAAGCAAGTGGTAAAGAACCAATTGTCCAATTATGAGTCTGTATTGTTTTACAAGTTTCTTCCAAGGTAGACAAATCAAGATTATGACATGAATCTAACAGAAATGAATGATTACAAGTCAAACTTGAGTCATTATACATCACAGCAGTTATTTTATATATCAAAAAGTGTTGCAATAATGCTGGGCAGATTTTGTAACAAAAGCAAAAGGCTTACAGCACTGATTGTTACAATCTGTAAATTACACTGTAACTTCACACATGGTCACACACAGTCACCACTAAATGCGAAAATGAGGAAGTTGTTATCCGAGATGCCTTCCTGCACAAGTTGCATGATGACAGTACCACATCAAGACAGTCAGTAAGGAAAGGCATGGCATGTCACAACATCACTGTACTAAACAGCTAACCTGATCAGAAACAATTAATACTCATCCATCCCAGTGCAAGTACACTTGAACATCATGGTGAACATTCATGCTTGTCACTGACTTTGAAAATTAACTCTATCAAGTGTGGAGTCTTATTCCTTTACATTTAAAAAAGGAAATTCTCTCTCAAGTGGAGGGTGCTGAACTTTGTCAATAGTTAACTGAGAGCGAAGTTTAGTATAAACAGCTTATAAAATACTCTCAAACAAGCACGAGGCTGGAGTGCTATTTATATGTCGGTGACTGCGTAATCCTGTCCAGCAATTCTAAACAGCTTCAGAAGAATCCTGGCCACATTGTTAAAGCTGCTCATGAACAGTGTTACAAAAACTATTGTCTCTGCACCAACTTTTGAGTTGAGCCACAGAAATGATATTTTGAATCACAGTAAATATTCAAATATACAAAAATGTTAATATAATATTACATCAGCTGCCCATATAGTGTTGGCCTAATTGGTTAAGAAAAACCCACTTCCTTAGTCAAATTAACTTCAATTACCAGAAAATCACAACTGGATCTTAAGTCATGTGACTTGAATTTCCAGAGGCTGAAGATTAAGTGGAATTTAGAACACCATGACCTAGAAAGCAATATGGAAATATGCTGCAATACCTTGCAGCAATTTATCATTCCAGTGAGCCAGGTATGTTGAAATCTCCACAGTTATGGAACAAAATTTAGCATAATGATTTGATTAGAAGCAATGGCACATTATTGGCACAGGAGCTGCTAAAGCACCATTGTCTGCTAAGAATGGATAAACAGGTTGGGTCTCAATAAAGAAATTGTTCATCTATTGTCCTACAAAAGAGAACTGTTTCAGTCATTAAATGAGTAATCACCAGTTTGAAGAGTCAAAAGTACACAGCACTGTTACAAGAAGATAAGTGGTTCAATTCATTTTCATCTGTTAGGCATAGCTCAATGAGTAGGTAATTGCAATACATAAAAATGCTTATCAGTATTCGCACATACTGTCCAAACTGAGCAGAAATGAGAGAATGTTGCAAAGAATTATATGAAGAATAGTCCTTCGCTTTAGTGACAGTTAAAGGGCCCATTAGGTTAAGACGCTCTTCTTTCAAGTCTGATGTCAATTTTGATCCCATTCACCCTAAATGCTATATCTAGTCGCCTCTTGAATATATTCAATGTTTTGGCATCAACTACTTCCTGTGGTAATGAATTCCACAGGCTCACTACTCTTTGGGTGAAGAAATGTCTCCTCATCTCCGTCCTAAATGGTCTACCCAGAATCCTCAGACTGTGAACCCTGGTTCTGGACACACCCACCATTGGGAACATCCTCCCTGCATCTTCCCTGTCCAGTCCCATTAGAATTTTATAAATTTCTATGAGATGGCCCCTCATTTGTCTGAACTCCAGCGATAACAATCCTACCCTAGTCAATGTCTCCTCAAACGTCAGACCTGCCATCCCCGGAATCAGCCTGGTAAACCTTTGTCGCACTCCCTCAAGAGCAAGAGCATCAGCATCCTTCCTCAGAAAACGTGCACCGAAACTGCACGCAAAATTCTAGGTGCGATCTCGCCAAAGTCCCGTACAACTGCAACAACACATCCCTGCTCCTGTACTCGAAACCTCTAACAATGAAGGCCAACGTACAATTTGCCTTCTTTACTGCCTGCTGCTCACCTTCAGCGACTGGTGCACAAGGACACCCAGGTTCCGCTGCACACTCCCCCCTCCCAGTTTACTGCCACTCAGGTAATAATCTGCCTCGGAGATAGTAGGAGCTGAAAATGCTGGAGAACCTGAGTTAACAAGGTGTAGAGCTGGATGAACACAGCAGGCCAAGCAGCATAAGAGGAGCAGGCGGGGAAGAAGGGTCTAGGCCCAAAACGTCAGCTTTCCTGCTCCTCTGATGCTGCTTGGCCTGCTGTGTTCATCCAGCTCTACACCTTGTTATCAATAATCTGCCTTCTTGTTTTTGTTTCGAAAGTGAATAACCTCTCATTTATCAGAATTATACGGCATCTGCCATTGATTTGCCCGCTCACCCAACCTGTCGAAATCATGCTGAAGGATCTCTGCATCCTCATCACAGTTTATCCTCCCACCCAGCTTGGTATCTTCTGCAAACTTGGAAATGTTGCCTCTTGTTCCTACATCCAAATCATTAATCTATATATTGTGAATAGACAATAAATTGATTAGCCTTTTCTTTTAGCATGTAATTAAAGGTTCTCATCTGTTAAATGGAAGCATTTTGAATGGAGTCTACACAATGTCATGACATGTACAAACTGTAAACGTTCAACCTTACCTCCCCAATCATTTCCCTCTATCCAATCTTGTCTTGTATGGTAGCAAAGTACACAACATTTAATGGCACACAAGAAATCAAAAAATTTTAGTCATCTTGCTGATAGGTAAATACAGGTGCAGATCAAACCTGGGTTAACTGGTCTGATTTCAAATACATTTGAATATATTCAGTGGGCTTCTAAACCCTTTGGAATACAAGTCCAACAATTATTGAAAAACTAATAGGAACAGAACTGTGTACCAAACACCCTTTAATAATGGATATTGCTTAATATGTGCTAAATGCTAATTTCCTGGCGTTCTGGAACAATGACAATGTAACAATATTAAATCAACATTCCCTTCTACACAGTGTTTCAATGCTGCAAGAAGACGGCCAGTATCATCAAAGACCTATCCCACCCTGGTAATGATCTCCTATAACCTCTTCCGTCAGGCAGAAGATACTGAAGCCTGAACAAATGCACAAGGAGGTTGAGGAACAGCTTCTTTCTGGCCGTTATCAGACTGTTGAATGGACTCTTGCCTTAAATAATGCAACTTGCAATGTAACCTTTATGCCTCCAAGTCTTTTTGATCTGTAAGTCCTTTGCTTACTGTGATCTGCCTGTACCGCTCGTAAACATAGCTTTTCACTGTAGTTCAGTGCACGTGACAGTAAAATCAAAATCAAAAATCAAGTTAGTACACATGTTCTACCTAGGAAATAGTCTCAGAGGCTTTTGAGACCAACTGCAAATCTTTCAGTTAAGCATACTAGATGATTATTAATTGACATAAATGTTCTATATTCTTCTGTTTGACTCTGACTAGTGACATAACTGTTCTTTGAATTCTGGCCACTCAGTTCCTGGTTCCATTGATGAATGGATTAAACTTATTATTTATAAATCCTTCTTGTATTATTGTATTCTGGGGTATTAAATTCGGTATATCTGGAAGTATCTGAGTCATGCTTAAGTCACGTCAAAAGATTTTCTTGCCTCAGCATGTTGAAGGTATTTAACTTTCTGTTTGGGACTGGTGTCTGGAAGAGAGATTTTTCAATGAAGTTGTAATTGAAATGATACTTTTTAACAAGGCTATAAGCAGCTATTCATTTTTATCCCATGGAGTGTGTGTTCCCAAAGCAAGAGATGAGTATTGCCATTAAAAATGGCAGCCATCATCTACCTGCACATGTACAGTCACACCTGTAAAGTCATGCTGTGTGTGTGAAAGACAGAGAACAGTGGTAAAGAGTTGCTTGTTAGGAGGAAGTCTGCAGGAACACTGTCAAACCATTTAAGTTATTTATACTATTGCTCAACACAAATGAATCAACAACTGCTTTTTCTTATTTGCTTTTGACAACAAGGAGAGGGAAGGGGATGGTTAGACGATGTACATGTCACCATTAAGCTGTGGAAGGAATATGAAGACATTACCAGTGTTATCAGATGATCAAGTTTCACTTTAGTTTTTGTGGATGAGTGTATAACGCTCAATCTAATGCTGGCACAAACATTGCCTTTATTCCATACATTAGTTTTCAAATGAATACTTTAAATACAGACTAATAATTTGTCAGGTCAATAAAGTATAAATGTGCAATTCAGATAGGTTAATAATAATTGGAAGGCAACTGAATTCCCATTCGTGAGGGACAAATCTGACAGTTTAGGTCAAGAAGTACTTGGCATTCCCAACCGAGAATTCAGCCTAGCAATCGCCCGAGAACAGCTTTTAAAGGGTCTTGATTCGCACTGTGATGGAACAGAGGGAATTTGCTTAGCTGTACAAATATCAAAGCAGAAATACAGCTGCAAGTCCCAATTACAGCTTGGGTGTTGTTACTTTGCTGTGAAAAATTTCAGCTAGCAATTCAGCAGCTTTGCAGTCGGTTGTGAAAGAAGCAGAGTAATACCACCCTTAGCAATGGGGAAGCTGCAACCACGTGCTGTCAATCTAGATCTCTACTAAAACTGTCACTGACTCTGCTCTGGCAGTTGCCTTAACAGAGTATGAATAGCATTTACATGTTGAAACACTGGTAAAGCACCTGTTCCAGAAGTCCAACAGGGAATTTTAGGTCTGGAGCAGAACATGCTCCTCTCAGTAATATACAATCAAGCCCAAGGAATAACATGCCAACTAGTTTAGGCACATAAAAGGAGATTTACCATCAGTTAAAGACCTGAAAATAAATGCAAACGAATTTTGCCCTTTTTATTGATAAAATATTGCCAGTTGAGGTTTTTGTCCATAGACTTGGGTCTTTTATTAGTAGAATACATGCGTGTGGGTAATGCAAGCTGAAGGGAAATATTTGATATACACCTGAAGAAGTTTGCTTTATGACAAAGTCAATGCCAGTACTCAGTGATAACAAATTGGTTTGACTTTGTCATAAAGCAAACTTCTTCAGTCTCTGCCTTTTTTTAATTACAGATAAATAACTAAATGGGATACTGACTACAACTATATAAAAGTAAAATACTGACAATGTTGGAAATCTGAAATTGAAACAGAAAATGCTGCAGGTCATGCAGCACCTGTGGAGAGAGAAACGGTTAGCACTTCAGATTGGTGACCTTTCATCAGCTCTGAAATGACAGATGTTTCTCTATCCACAGATGTTGTCTAATATTTCCATCATTTTCTGTTGTTTATGGGACAATGGAGACCTACTTTCTGCTTATGTATACCCACTGTTAATAGGTGTCTCTTTTCAGAGTGCTGTAAAACAGGTAATACATTGGAATTATTTGCCAGGCAGGGTCTTTAAGACAGTGACGCTGAATTATCAAGTTATAGAGCTCACATCCAGTTAAATCAAAACTCCTGTAATACATTAATTACATTCTGCTTGATTAAAAAGCACTCATTAGAATTGCATCTGTTTGGAATAATGAATTATTCACCTCAGCTTTTTGTAGCTAAATGTGACATGTTTCACTGATGCAAAACGTCTTCTGGATAAGAAAATAGGCTCAACTATTAGTTGTACCTTGGTAAGAGCTCCAGAGTGGAAGGTCCATCGAATGTTATTGCTGTACTGAACTCTCACATCTCCTCGGTCAGTTATTCTGTGCACTGTACCAGTCCGCCCAATATACTATACGAAAGAAGATGGGGATTAATTTATTCAGAACAGCAAGTGTGAACTCTGACATACTGAAATTCTGAAGCAGAAAAATTGTCCTGTTCCCTGTCGCTATCAAGCAGTGAAAAACTGACAAATGTGCCATTCATTGCACAGCTTGTTTATAATGGTTTGAGATCACTATTATTATTGCAACATGTAATTGTTATTTCAAGCCCTTCACGTGCAATCTGGGAACGTTTGAACTTGACCACATTTTTTGATTAGCTTCAGGCTTTTCCTTTGGTTTCTTTTTCTGCAAATTTTCTCATAAATTAATTGCTGAATCTTCTCAAATTTGGACAAATTTCAGTTGCACTCTAAATCACTACACCTATTTTGAGATTCAGGCCAATAGTCAGACAACACCTTGGGCATGACTTCCCGCCACAAAGATTATAAATCACATCCAGGCTCAAAAGGAGATCTCTGAGCCAATCAAGGATAAGGGAAAGCTGGTGAAACCAGCCCATCACTTTGAAGGGAAATAATCGTGTGGATCTGAGAAGTATATAAGTAGTATGGACATTCAAATCAAAAACTGTGAAAGGCCCAAACTAGAAAACGGTAACAAAAGAATAAGATTGATAAGTACGTTCATTTATGCAGCCCCATCAACAAAATAAATTAGAGAAGGATACATAGGGAAAGCCATGAGTGACTTAAACACTCATATGCATTGGATTTCCTGTCTCACCATGAAACAGATCCACAAGTTGTAAAGAGACAGTAGTGTAGAGACTGGTGAGCAAGACCTGGTACTCTTCAATCCGGACTGTAAGACATCCAAGGTCTTCAGATCAACTATGGCAAGGAAACCCGATGATTACCACCTACCACCTTGCCTGAATTCTTGAATCAGTGTTCAATACCATTTGGAGAATGCACTGAGGGTAGCAAGAGCAGAGAATACACTCACAGGTGAACTTCAACAGCCATAAGCAAGAGTGGGATGGTATCAACGCCACTGACAGACACAGCAGCTAAAATGAAACTTGCAGCAGGTGAATACAGAACCAATCAGGGAATAACCCAATTTAACTTCTCCTCACTAATACTACTGCCCATTAACAGTTTTGGGTATGGTCACCACTGCCCACCTCTCATGAACATGCCATTTTATCTCCACACTAAAGACCCATTCCACCATGGTGCATGTTACCATCATGCTGATGGTCTAGATTAAGAACTCGTTAACAGTGTGAGCTATCAGCAGAATGACATCCCTCTAAAATCTGTAACTCATGGATATTCTTCAATGGCATCCTACATCGCAGGAGCTTCCCCTCTACCTACAAGGCACAAGTCAGAAGACTGATGAAACACTGTTGTGGACAAACACAGTTGCAAAACCTTGTAACAATTTCAATACTATCCAGGGAAAAGCAGTGATCTTAAACAGCATAACTTTTACTACCTTAAACATTCAATTTCTCCACTATTGACATATTGCAGTTGTAGCAGATACTGATGTACAAACTACACTCTAGCAACTTGGTAAGGTTTTTCAGCAGCACATCCCAAATCTGCATCTTTCATCAGGTAAATTTTTCTTTCATTCATTCACAGAATGAGGGCATTGCTGGCCAGGCCAGAATTTATTGCCCATCCCAAATTGCCCAGAGGGCAGTTCAGTGTCAACCATATTGCTGTGGGTCTGGAGTCACAATGTAGGCCAGACCAGGTAAGGATGGCAGTTTCCTTCCCTAAAGGGTATTGGTGAACCAGATGGGTTTTTCCAACAATCAACAATGAATTCAGGATCATCATTAGCTCTTAATTCCAGATTTTATTGAATCCACGGCAGCTTTTGAACCTAGGTCCACAGAACTGGAGGAAGGGTCACTGGACCCGAAACGTTAACTCTGATTTTTCTTCAGAGATGCTGTCAGACCTACTGAGCTTTTCCAGCATCTTCCGTTTTTGTTCCTGATTTACAGCATCTGCAGTTATAGAAGGCCAGGAGAGGATGATCAAATTAAAAAGAACAAATGGAGAAGGAAGAAGAAAAGGACGAGCAGAGTTGAAGTGTTTAATTTGAACTTGTAGTTAAAGTGGCGTTTAAAAGTTAGATATTGCGTCTCATGGTTACAATTACAGGAACAAAGTAATTCTTAAAACTAGGTTGCAGGAACAGCACCTCATATTCCGCTTGGGAACCCTGTAGCCCAATGGCATCAATGTGGACTTCACAAGCTTCAAAATCTCCCGTCCCCCCAACCGTATCCCAAAACCAGCCCAGCTCATCCCCGCCTCCTTGACCTGTCCATCCCTTCTCCTACCTATCCGCTCCTCCCATCTCAAACCCCATCCCCACCTCCTACCTACCAGCCTCACCTCTGTCTCCTTGACCTATCTGTCTTCCCTTGACTGACCTATTCCTATCCTAACTCCCCATCTACACTCATCTTTACTGGCTCCATCCCCGCCTCCTTGACCTGTCCGACTCCTCTCCACCTATCTGCTCCATGATCCATCTTCCATCCGCCTCCCACTTTCTCTCTATTTATTTCAGAATCCTCTTCCCCCGCCCCATTTCTGAAGAAGGGTCCAGACCCAAAACATCAGCTTTCCTGCTCCTCTGATGCTGCTTGTGTTCATCCAGGTCTACACCTTATTATCTCAGATTCTACAGCATCGGCAGTTCCTACTATCTCTTAAAACTATTAAACCCTTATTTACAGAAAGTATGTTAAGAGTGTGTTTCAGCACCGACAGGTTGCCAGTCCTGAAGAAATGGAATATTTCAAAGATGCTGACAGCATTGAGAGCTACCTCAGCCATTTTAGGATTCCATCCTCCATGTCCTTCCTGCATCTGGCGAAGAATATCTACATCAAGAAGGCATTTCACCTTGTCATTGTGCTGGAATGAGTGGCCATCAGCACTCTCTTGCCTGGGGAGTTCAACATGTTCACCTGAAAGAAGAACAGTAATCGCAATGTGAGAAGTTCATGAACATTTAATGAAGCGCAGCCGCATTTTGACATTACCATAAGGCATAACCTTGCAAGCTCTATATTAAATCTCAACAACACAATCATTTTTAAACAATTTAAAAGCTAATCAAAAATTGAGAGAAGTCTGAAATAGCCTGACATTTTTCTACAGATATATTTTTACTGCTACTCATTCGCTCATTCCCAAAGTGTAAAACAAAACTGGCCTCAACTGCTGCCAAAGCAGAATCGGATTAAAATAAAATGACCCAACCAAGTCTAATAGATACAAGAGGAAAATACTGCAGATGTTAGATACATTCAACAGGTCTGGCAGAACAAGAATGATGAAATGGTCACAAATGTAAGACGTTAACGCTGCCTCCCTCTCCACAGATGCTGTCAGACCTGTTCTGTAATTGCAGTATTTTCCATTTTTATTTTATTATCATCAAATAAGCTCACAGAATGTCGCAAAGAATGCCTAGAAATTGACCTTAAAAAAAACTTCAAATTTTGCAGCTTGCAGCAGCTTTCATGACCTGAGAACATTCTAAAGGGCTTCTCAAGCACTTTTCAAAAAGAGAGGATGCCAAGTAGAGAGACATGTCCCTCAGTTAATACACAATGAAATTCCAGAAACAGCAATGAAGACAAATGATTAGATAGCTGATATTGCTGCTGTTCATTTCAGCATAAATGCTGTCCATAACGCCGGGGAGGTCTACCCGGTTTCCTCACTCAGTGCTATTGGATTTATGATGTCGAACCGAGAGAGTAATGAAGCTTGGTTTAGCTTTTTTCAAATCCTGCCCCAAATGTCAGCCTGAGTTATACGCTCAAATCTCTGGAGTGAGGCTTGAACCAACAATTTTCTAACTCAGAGCTAACAGTGCAAAACTGAGTCAAAGCTAAAAATCAGAAATAGTATGGGCTGAAAGTGAAAAAAAAATGAAGGTATTACTAAATGGCAATAGCAACATGCTTTGAATATTATTTTTCAAGAAATTAGTGAAAGACTATAATTTAAATCTCCCAGCCTAATGTTACTGCGTCCACAATTAATGTGAATGTTTCTGAAATGCAGTCGCCCAGAAAGACTGGATAGGGTAGACTGAAATTTGTCCCAGTATTCAACAAGTCAAAGTAGATTAATCTGTACACAAGAAAAAATAAAAGCTGTAAATGCATCCTTTGTCTTATAATTCAATTTTTGTTCTGTTTTTACAATGTCCCAGCTGTTTAAATTACTTTTCCATCACTAACTGTGGTTGAACACATACATTTACAGTATGTCTTTTTTGCATGTTGTATATGTGTAACATATTTCAACTATATTCAGAAATTAAAGCTGCCTCGGTTTCCACTTGAAAGAAACTTTTAACACGTGGCAAAAAACAACTGGATATTTTTGCTGCAATTTTGGTTTTAGCAGAATAGCCAAGTTGTACGATCATTGTTGATTAAATGCCAGTAACGACAGAAGCCAACTTTCAAAAAGGACTCTCAATCTTAGAGGTCCAAATCATCGACAGAATTGGGCAGATGAGAACTTAGGATCAAATTTTTAAAAAAAAATCCTAAAATCACCAATTGTTAGCTCAAAAATGGTGAAGTTATTTCTCATTTACTGACTAACTGAAATTGCAACTGTATGTATTTTGAACAGACTGCATAATTAAATGCATAGGAACTTCAGACATTTAATCCTCATAACCTGCAGAAAACCACGCACTGCTTTTTAAAACTGGAGCTAGGGTGGGAACATTGGTTGTGTTCTAGCAACATAGAGCCACTTCCAGCAGACCATGCCCAAAAACAGGCTTAAAAGTCCTGGAAATCAAACTGCAGCTCCCGATTGATTGTTTCAGAGAAATCGACGTTTGCGAAACTGCTGGGCCTCACCTCCCCATCTTTTAAATCTGGCATGAACTGTACAGCAGTTTGTCACACAGATCTGATGTGCAGCTGCAAGGTTTGAGGACAGCTGATCTAACTAAATATGCCACTTCTTGCAGTAACGTTAGCACAGAAAGGGGAGGGGGCACACCAAGGAAAGACTTGTGTCCACTGACTCAGCACTTTAGATCAGGAGTAGAAACAGGTGTAGACCCAACAGAACGGAGATCGAATCTGAAAATGTTTTGTCCAGTGCAGGTTAGATGATTAGTTCAATGCTAAAGCTGAGGAATATTAGTCTTCTGTTGATTCTGTAAAGAATAAAGGCTGATGGTTTCATTATTTGGAAAATTCTGCTGCCAGTTGGAGGAGTTCAGCTGGAACAACTTAATTGCCTGCCCTCACTCTGTTCCTTGCTATAACTGCGCTGCTTGATAAGTGCAGATTTGAGTTTGAGGTCAATGGAAGTAAAATTCAAGAAAGGTGGACAACTGCTGTCTGAATTGTTATTAGCCATTTTACAGCACCACTCCGGGCAATGCCACTCTTTTGAAATTGGTGGTTTGTAGCTTTTATTCCTGCTTGAAGTGGGCAACAATCACAGACACTATCTGAACAGTGAAATCACAATTGAAGTCCTGGAGTTTAGCTTCTTTCACAGGTCAGAGAGGAAATTCATATAGCTTCACCTCCATGGAAGTTTATTTACAGAGAAATTAATCATCTGGATAGTGTATATGACAGTCAACCAATGTGACGTGGGTTCTTTGGGCCAAATGTCTTTTAGTCATTCATATCTATAAACTTTCTCATGATTAATCAAATCCACTTCAACTGCATGCAACCACATTTGTGCACCCACAGTACTAATTCACCCCAGACTCAACACGCATTCTAATGAAATTATGCACAATTGCTAATGCTGTGTTCATTTATATCTGTAATGTTTTCTAACTGTTAGAACTACTTGCAAAATCTAAGCCTCTATTTGGTTTTGAAATGGGGCCTTCAGCTGACAGCATCATGTTTTATATTCAATGGGTAAATTGATAGAAAGAAAACAGGAGTAAGATGGATGCTTCATGCATTGCCAAGATATGTCTAGTAACCTGCCCAAGAATTCGTACAGGACTTTGTGTTCTCCATTAGACAGCTAGAGATATGCCTGGAAGCAATATCAACATTTGCAGATGACATCGAAAGCAGGAGCATAACAAACCAAAAGGAAGAATGTCGAAGAACGTCAAAGAACATCTGGGTCCCAGTTAGGTATGTAACAAACAGTTCAATACTGATAAGTAGAAATCAATAGTTTAGTAGGAATAATAGGGAATGTAGACAAAATGGCATATTTCTTAAAGAAGATAAACAGAAGGTTTTAAATGCAACCAGACAGTTTTAAAAGCAGATTACATGTGGAAAATGCAATAATGAGGGTATATGAGATTTTGTGTTGTTCATACATTGAACTCTAAACAGGTGACAATGAATTTACTCATTGCACTGATTATGTTCCAAAGGGTGTACTGTGTGCAGTTTCAGATGTCCCTTTCAAAATGATATTAATCGCCATTTACAATTCATCAGGATGGTCGCGAAGAAAAACCAGGGTAAAACTTGCTACAGCAGAGAATATATAAAATGGTAAGTAGAAAAATATTGGGTCTGGCAGCATCTATGGTCAGAAATCAAAGTTAATGGAGTTCTGAGAAGGGTCACTTGATCTAAAATGTTAACCCTGATTTCTCTCCACAAATGCTGCCAGACCTGCTGAGATTTTCCAGAAATCTCTTTTTTTTCTCTGATTTACAGCATCCACAGTTCCTTCAGTTTTTAGAAAAATATTAGGTCCGTGTTTCAGTAATACAGTGGGATTAATTTAGGATAATTACCATAATAAAAATACATGAAATTATACCTTTATTCCTCACAATAAGGGGAATCTCTCAATAGTGGAACTCATTAATAGCAATAAGCACTGATAGTGAAGCAATTATAATGTTTAACAGGAAGTCAGGAAAACAAAAGAAAATTAAAGGACACCACATAACAGCAAAGGGAATGGAATTACACAGGGTAACCCTGATATGAAGCTGGTATTGTTATATGCAGCCAACTGTCCTCTTTTTCTACTGAACTCAACACGATATACGACAAAGGGCTGTTAGAAATAAATCTAATAAAGTACACTAAAATGGCAATGATTTGTGAAGATGTGTTTGGCTGACCTCTTCCTGAGCTTGCAAGATACTGACAGTATCATTTCTACAGAAATGTGATTACAACAGAAATGATTCACAGCTGCAGTTTCTCGCACCAAGCAAGCCAGGATCACTTTAAAGCTACAAAACAAAGATCCAGTGCCAGCAAATTGCTTTGAACAGCACTATTCAATTATTAATCAAGACAGTCTTCAGTACACTGATAAGAACAGATGGGGGGGGGGGCGGAATTTAAGTTGTTGCTCCCACACAAATAGTCTCGTCATTGAGGCAAAAGCCCCAGCACGTGATCGCAGCCAAGTGGCCTTAGCCAAAAGGCTAAGAACAACACTTGGTCTGAGCCAGAAAGGCCGAGAAGCGCAGTACACACTGTTTGATTTAAACTGATAAAGCTCCACTTGTATAGAAATCTTGGCATCACATTGGTCTGATTTTAAACAACTTCTTCCGCTGGCAAAAAAAAATCTTCTTCTCTTGAAGGCAATGGTAGTTTCCTGGATCCCAAACTTTTCTACAACCAACAAAGGGTAGTTGATGTTGTGAAGGCATGACCAAAATAGCTCAATAACTAACCACCAGAGGGTATATCTGAGCAATGCAAGTTGATCAATTCTCAGATGATCAGGCCAACAGTTTAGGTGGAGCAGCAACCTGCTGAGAGTTATTAACATTTTGGGCAGGAAAATGAGCACAAAGTGAAACCTTAGTGGGACTGTGAGCTGAGATTTGGAACACAAAAGAGAGGATACTTCGCATTACATTTACAATACAAAAGTTACACACCACAGACACAATGACACTCACTTAAAGGAATAAGCGGAGGTGTCAAAAAGGTAATCATATTTCAAAAATCTGCACATCAGAAAATGCAAGCACTTTAGTCAAGAGGTGAGGTGCAGACTAGACATGACTCCACAAATACAACGTGGAGTTCAAGATCAACAAAAAAGGGTCAACAGGTACATGTTGTTCAACATAAATTTGCTGCTGATATAACCTTATAGAAATAATCCAAACATACCTAGTTTTGGCAAATGATCTTTGTAGTAGTAGCCTCCTGCAGAATCTGTGACATACTTTAAATCAACCTTTCCTTTGTGACCCATTCGATAGACGTTGGTTGTCCCGTTTGACCAGGTGACACTCGAAACACTTCGCCCTGACTCAGTATCCCAGCCACGAATATCAACTACCTTCCCAATTTTGCCTTCCCCACCTACAAAGCAAAATAACTAATTTTATAAAAGTGCATAATTAATTAAAGTCATTCATCTTGTTCACAATTAATGACCGCCACATAGGGCCAAAAGTAGCAGAAAATGTAAGTTTGCAGGTGCTCCATGGTTAAATTTAAAATACTAACTTAAGAAGTTTTGAATCCTGGTTAAAAAGAGCAAAATCTGTAGTTTGGAAATAGAACTATCAAACAGTGCCAGGATCTGACAATGCTTGTACCATGGACTTAGAATGTGAATCAAACTCCCCCAGTGTCATCATGAACAAAACCTGCATTCAAGTTTGTCATCCATTAGACATAGGAGCAAAACTAGACCATTCAAATCCATCAAGTCTGCTCTGCCACTCAATGAGATCATGACTAATCTGATACTCAATTCTAATTTCCTACCTTATCCACATAAATTTTATTTTATTCATACATGGGATGTCAGCATTGCTGGTTGGGTAAGTATTTATTGCCTGTCCCTAGCTGCCCTTGAGGTGGTGGTGGGTTGTCTTCTTGAACTACTGCAATCCGTGGGCTGTGGGTACATTCAGAATGCCCTTAGGGAGGAAATTCCAGGATTTTGACCCAGCAACAGTGAAGGAGTGGTGATATATTTCCAATTCAGGATGGTGAGTACCTTGGAAAGAAACTTGGAGGTGATGGTGTTCCCATATATCTGATGCCCTTGTCCTTCTAGATGGAAGTGGTCGTGGGTTTGGAAGGTGCTGTCTGAGGATGTTTGGTGAATTTCTGCAGTGCATCTTGTAGATAGTACACACTGCTGCTACTGCGTGTTTGTGGTGGAGGGAGTGGATGCTTGTGGATGTAGTGCCAATCAAGCAGGCTGCTTTGTCCTGGATGATGTCAAGCTTTTCAAGTCTTCCTGGGGCTGCACTCGTCCAGGAAAGTGGGGAGTATTCCATCACACTCCTGACTTGTGCCTTGTAGATGGTGGACAGGCTTTTGGGAGTCAGGAGGTGAGTTACTCGCCGCAGTATTCCCAGCTTCTGACCTGCTCTTGTAGCCGCTGTGTTTACTTGGGGAGTCCAGTTGAGTTTCAGGTCAATGAAAACCCCAGGATGTTGATGGTGGGGCTTTAGTGACGGTAACAATGTTGAATGTCAAGGGACGGTGGTTAGATTGTCTCTAATTGGTGATGTTCATGGCCAGGCATTTGTAAGGTGCGAACGTTACTTGCCACTTGTCAGCTCAAGTCTGGATATTGTCCAGATCTTGTTGCATTTAAACACGGACTGCATCAGTATCTGAGGAGTCGCAAATGGTGCTGAACATTGCATAATCATCAGCGTACATCCCGACTTCTGACCTTATGACAGAGGGAAGGCCATTGATAAAGCAGCTGAAGATGGTCGGACCGAGGACACTACCCTGAGTAACTCCTGCAGAGATGTCCTGGTGCCGAGATGATTGACCTACAATAACCACAACCATCTGCCTGTGTCAGGTATGACTCCAACCACCAGAGTGTCTGCCCCGATACCCATTGATTCCAGTTTTGCTAGGGCTCCTTGATGCCACACTCGGTCGAATGCAGCCTTGATATCAAGGACTGTCCCTCCCACCTCATCCCAGGAATTCAGCTCTTTTGTCCATGTTTGAACCAAGGCTGTAATGAGGTCAGGAGCTGAGTCGCCCTGGCAGAACCAAAATGGAGTGTCACTGAGCAGGTTATTTCTAAGCAGGTGCTCCTTGATCGCACTGTTGGTGACACGTTCCATCACTTTACTGATGATTGAGAGGAGACTGACGGGGCGGTAATTGGCTGGTTTGGATTTGTCCTGCTTTTTATGTACAGGACATACTTGGGCAATTTTCCACATTGTCGGGTAGATACCAGTGTTGTAACTGTACTGGAACAGCTTGGCTATGGGAGGAACAAGTTCTGGAGCACAAGTCTTCAGTACCATTGCCGGAATGTTGTCAGGGCCTCTAACCTTTGCAGTATTTAATGTTTCCAACCATTTCTTGATATCACATGGACTGAATCAAATTGGCTGAAGACTGGTATCTGCGATGCTGGGGACCACTGGAGGAGGGCGAGATGGATCATTCACTTGGCTCTTCTGGCTGAAGATTGCTGCAAAAGCTTCAGCCTTATCTTTTGCACTGATGTGCTGGGCTCTTCCATCATTGAGGATGGCTATTTTTGTGGAGCCACCTCCTCCAGTGAGTTGTTTAATTGTCCACCACCATTCACGATTGGATATGGCAGGACTGCAGAGCTTAGATCTGATCCGTTGGTTGTGGGATTGCTTAGCTCTGCCTATCATTTGCTGCTTTCACTGTTTGGTGTGCAAGTAGTCCTGTTTGGTGGCTTCACCAGGTTGATACCTCATCTTCAGGTATGCCTGGTGCTGCTCCTGGCATGCCCTCCTGCACTCTCCATTGAATCCTCTGGCTTGATGGTAATGGTTGAGTGGGGGATATGCCGGGCCATGAGGTTACAGATTGTGCTGGAGTACAATTCTGCTGCTGTTGATGGCCCACAGTCCCGCATGGATACCCAGTCTTGAGTTGCTAGATCTGTGCGAAGTCTGTCCCATTTAGCACGGTGATAGTGCCACACAACACAATGGAGGTTGTTCTGAATGTGAAGGCGGGACTTCATCTCCACAAGGACTGTGCGATGGTCATTCTTACTGATACTGTCATGGAAAGACTCAGCTGCAGCTGGCAGATTGGTAAGGATGAGGTCAAGTATTTTTTTCCCTCTTGTTGGTTCCCTCACCACCTGCCGCAGACCCAGCCTAGCAGCTATGTCCTTTAGGACCCGACCAACTCGATCAGTAGTACTGCTGCCGAGCCACTCTTGGATGTGGACACTGAAATCCCCCACCCAGAGTACATTTTGTGCCCTTGCCATCCTCAGTGCTTCCTTTAAGTGTTGTTCAACATGGAGGAATACTGATTCATCAGCTGAGGGAGGACGGTATGTGGTAATCAGCAGGAGGTTTCCTTGCCCATTTTAATCTGTAGTCATGAGACTTCATGGGGTCCACAGTCAATGCTGAGGACTTACAGAGCAACTCCTTCCCAACTGTAAACCACAGTGCCACCACCTCTGCTGAGTCTGTCCTGCTGGTGAGACAGGGCATATCCAGGGAGGGTGATGGTGGTGTCTGTGACATTGTTTGTACAGTATGATTCTGTGAATGTGACTATATCAGGCTGTTGCTTGACTAGTCTGTCAGACAGCTCTCCCAAATTTTGGCGCTAAACCCCTGGTTGTTAGTGAGGAGAACTTGGCAGGGTCAACAGAGCTTTTCTGGTGCCTAGGTCGATGCCAGTTGATCAGTCCAGTTTCATTTTTTTGAGACTTTGTAGCGATTGGTACATCTGAACAGCTTGTTAGGCCATTTCAGAGGGCAATTGAGAGTCAATTACATTGCTGTGGGTCTGGAGTCATATGTAGGCCAGACCAGGTGGAGATGATTGATTTCTTTCCATGAAGGACATTAGTGAACCAGTTGAGTTTTTCCAACAATCAACATTGATTTCACAGTGATCAGTAGATTCTCATCAGTTCCAGATTTTTAAAATTGAATTCAAATTCCACCACTTGCCGAGAAACCTGGGTCCCCACAACATGAGCTGAGTTTCTGGATTAATAGTCTAGCAATAATATCACTAAAGCCATCATCTACCCACAAACTAAGCTGACAAAAACAATATGCTCACCATCTTGATTGCCCCAATCCCAATCCGGTCCTCGAACAACTTTACTGCCCTGGAAGATCCCCCTTAGTACAATTCTTGGTAAATTCTGCCGTGGACCAACAGGAACACTGCAAACAAAGGGAATACAAAAATAAGAAATCAAAACCGCAATCAAACAGCCTGCAATAGGAGTATCCCAATTTGCAAAAAGCACATGAATATTCTATTAATTTCCAAAACTCCAGGCTTAATCAATTTCAGATAACATTAAATATTAAGAATGAGAGATCTTTCTATCACCTTAAATATCTCAATTAAATTATGAACTAGTCATTTGATAATATTTCTTATTAGTTATCAAAATTTTGTAATGAACTAGTGCCACCTATAGTCTCTTATCAACATAAAATTAAGTAGATCTCAAAAAAGCAAATTATTTTTAGGAACTTGCTACTGGACAAATAATTATTCCATTTAAAATTTATAGTCAAAGCAAAAGCAAAGGGCATTTTGTCTAGCAGCTTAGCTGTTAATTAACAGATTCTAAAATATGTGATTAGTATTTGTATCAAGAAACTTCCATAAATTTAAGATCTGTATTTTAAACAGAAATCAGATAGACAAATTCTTAACTTGTCGCATATATGTTACTATATTTCACTTCCTGTGCCATTGTTTCTCTTCTCTCCTGCATAGGTACTACTTTGGGAAGACAGAGCACAAAGTCTTTGCAGTCTAAATGGGTTTGTGGGCCCCAATCTCTGATACCATTGTTGATTCAACTTGGTGCAAGCCTCTCACTGTGGCTTAAGAGTGGGAAAGTCAGGCAGAGTGCCCAGATGGCAACTTGGGAGTAATCTTGTGATAATAACCATGTTTCCCAGCTGAATTCACAGGAAGTAAATCCTGCCCAGATCAGGGCCAATATTATTGAAAACCTTTGAACAGACATGACAGACTCTCCATGACGCTCAGGAATGCTCCAATGAAAGTAACAGCATGAATTATGTTCTGAATGCTTAGAATAGCAGAGGATTTGTTGGGGTTGGGGGATTTACAGGTCATCACAGGTAGAACCTTGGTTTAGGATCATACAAAAAAAAACTAATTAACCTCAAAACCTACGAGGAAATGATGAGCAATGGGAAAACCTTATTAAAATCTTGATTAAACATTGTGATAGTTTGAATTCCATTCGATAGGAAGAATATTGAAGTTTTAGAAAGAGTGTAATGTTGATTCACTGAAATGCTGTTTGGTACAAGGTCATAGAGATCCAAAACACTCGAATAATTGTGTCCTTTTTTTTGTTAGAACACCACCAACTGAGGTACCATAACAGAAGTGATTAAAATATTGAAAAGATGGCATGGGTGAGATGTAACCAGCTGTTAAGAGATCAGAAAGGATGGCCATAGGTAAATGATTAAATGCAGGAGCTTTAGAAAAGAAAGCAGAATAAACTTCTTTGCATAGGGAGTTATGAGGAAGAAACCATGGCAATATTCAAGGTTAGACTGGATGGAGGTAAAGGGGCACATGAAGGAATATGGAGACACGATGTTTAGAACCACTTGTGCTTGTGGGGAATAAATACCAATGTGGACTTGTTGGGCCAAATGGACTGTTTCCATGTTATAACTTTTGTGTCAACATTGGAAAAAGTAACAGCAATGTGTGGCATACAATACCGTATTTTTTCATCTGGCAGCTGAATCTTGAGCTGGTGAAATAAGTTTCAACCCATTTAGAAAAACAGATTGACACATGAATACTTTCAGTTTTGCTTTGTGTCATATTTAATGGGCAAAATTCTGATACTCCATCCAGTGTTCAAGCATCACTGATGTTGGATTTACGTGACTTATCAGCAAGACTGACTACACAAAGAATGTTGCACTACAGCACCTCAGTCAAGCTCCCAGAACTCTATTGGCTAGATGTCACACAGGACTATGGATAATGAGCCTTGTGCAAATCGTGATACTGAGTGGGTAAAAACAGAATCAAATTTCAACATGATGCTCTGGATGACGAGGAAGTGCACGATAGCTGATTTCTTTCTTTACTTAAAGAACTCAAAAAGAATTGGAGAACCCTTCTGCCTTTTGAGCTGGGTTAATTCTGTACAGACCCGAAAGATCTTAATCTGGAAGGCTAAATGACACAGTGATAAACTCCCCGAGCCAGAGAACAGTCTCTGAACAGTTTTAAATTCTGACCATTTTATTTACAAGATGAATTGACAATATGGTCACAGATTTGTGAATAAGTCCAGAAGGAAAGCTGTTTTGGCCCATCAATCCTCAGTCCTCTGTAATTAAACTGCTGAGGCTTTTCACCTCTTGACAGCGAAGGCAGTTCTTGTCAATGCTAATCCTGTTGCTGCACAAAGTGATGATTAAATTTGCACAGAACACAGCAGCTGAGACCTGACAAAGCACACGCTGTGTGAAGTGATGGGGGAATTCAGGAACTGAGACATGGGCAGTGAGATTATCAGGCCAAACATTCATAAATCATGGTTTAGTAAAGGCTTCCAAAATAACATTTTCCTAGCTCAAGAAGAAATGACAATATAACTTTTTCAGTTGGAAAACAGTAAATAAGAAGCAAACGAGCATATACATATAGACAGCTGAGAGAACAAAGAAAGATTATGAAGAATGGGGTAAAAAGAATTAAATTTACAAAAGTATGAACCTCAAAATATTTTCTTTAATTCTCAAATAGTTAATCTATTGTACAAAAGGAAAAGATAGCAGTACAATGTTAAGACTTTGCTTAATGTTTCACACTGTTGGTAGCAGTCACTGGGTGTACGCTTAAGTGTAAAAGTGATCTTCATAAACTCTTCACCAGCCATCAAGATAACCTGTTACCCAGTACTATTCACTCTATCTCAGGAATAACAGTCACACGCCCATTTATTAGGTGGTATGAGGCTGCCCAAAATGGTGGGCAAGAAACACGAGCACATTTAATGCTGTATAGTGTGCAGTTAGGACTTTTCCACATGCAGCAGCCAAATGGTTGTTCGAGGTTTTCACGTGATTCCTAACTCTGAAGCAGCCAGCACTATTGTGAGGCTGTACTCAGGAAAACTAATCCCACAGAATGCCTTCCAGAAGCAAAAGCAGTAAAACTGGCAAGTGACATCTGGTGTCTGACTCTTGTACATATTTCAAAATTGTGGTCCAGTTTGACCAGAATCGTTCATTTCCAAGTATGATGTATTTTTCAGTAGTGTTTCCCTCCAGGAGCTGTCACATATATTACCACTGACCTCCTCAAGCTCCATATTAAGGGACTTTCTCAATCGTGGCCACGTCTAACCTTCTCACCTGAGGTTGACCTCAACCTCGCATTCCCCCCAACCTTGATCCAGATATCTCCAACTCCCAATGTCCAGGCCCCTGCCCTCAGAGCTCTCGTCATCTATTGTCATACATTCCAAACCCCTCCCTCTTTGACAATCCCCACATGCTGCTGCCCTGAAGTTTTCTGATTTCTGTTCCCTTGAGTGCTTTGATATCCAATCTTGCGGCCATCACTTATCTGTGAGCTACTATAATATTCGATAGTTCTTCTTCATTCACCTTCCTGGGTTCCTCCCACAGCCTAGTCCTTATTAGAATCAGGTCAGAGGCCCGACAGTCAGGGCTTCTCAGACCCTGCCACTCACAGTGCATGTAACTTGCGTTGGGGAATTGCCAAAATGTGCCAAATTCCCAGTATGCAGTGTTTATTGAATCTATCATTTTACATTCCTATGTACAAGTTTTCCAGTTGACTCGTTGAAGAGTCTCAGATATGATTGCATGCATGCTCCTCCTCCTCCCTTATAAAAACAGTCCCTCCCCAGAGTATGCTCATTAACTATCTCCCTACTTTGCATCTTTCCTTAATTTAGTTTTGATTTGTTTTGGCACTTGCTTTTCTTTCAGGTCAGTGGCATTGACATTATTAATTGCAGTCAGCTTCCCAGCTCATTCATCATCTTCCATCTTCCCATCCTGGAGGATTCCACTTGTCGACTATGTGTGATACACCTGTGCCTTAAGCTCATGCTATATTTATGCTCTGTCCCGCTCAAAAACTGAGGTAAACATTACATGAGGCCCTGATGGACCCATTACAGGTTAACTCAATGGTCCTAATGCTACTAGAATGTTCAGGAGGATTAAAACAAAAGCAGTATGCCATCACACTATCACAGTGAATTGAGACATATATCTATTTACATCTGACAAACCTCAAAATAACAGCCACTTGTTTAACCATCATACTGCTTGGTGCTGCTCAGATCCAGCAAATTAATTTGGTCTAATTTATATTTGGATTCAACAGCACAACAAATCCTAAAATGCCTCGGCTGCCACGACATAGCACTTAGTGGCCATTTGGCTCTGCTGTGCACGGTGTTTGGTACAAACCGTGTAAAGGACCAAGGTAAAATCATGACGCTAAATTGCTGATTGGAAGGATAAATTCCAAATCTTCTGCTTTGTAGTTTAAAGGATAAGGTTATCTACAAAGACAGTGTTTCATCAATATATCTTTTTGTCCTTTGTTACAGTAAAAGTCTTGAAACATGAAATTTTGTTTCATCATCCTTTCAGCTGTTACCTTTTCTTTTAAAAATTCATTTCCCGGTTATTGGTCTACAGGGAAATTGTAATCTTTTAACCTAATTTATTATAGCACACATTTTTCAGATTCTATTTTGTACATCTGTCTCCACTGCTCTCCTTGTTTTCATGTATCTTGTGGGTTTAACAAGTTTATAACCAGTTCTAACTTTTAAATAGAAGAGGAATAACCCTGGTCAATGGAGTTGTGGCTTGCAACACCTCTCCCTGAATTGGGCTAAAACTTTCACATACATTCCTAGTTTCCTTATAGGAGTCATAGAGATGTACAGCACAGAAACAGACCCTTTGATCCAACTCATACACGCCAACCAGATATTCTAAATTAATCTAGTCCCATTTGCCAGCATTTAGCCCATATCCCTCTAAATCCTTCCTACTTATATACCGTTCCAGATGCCTATTAAATGTTGTAATTTTACCAGCCTTCCTCTGGCAGCTCATTCCATATATGCACCACCCTCTGTGTGAAAAAGTTGCCCCTTAGGTCCCTTTTTAAATCTTTCCCTTCTCACCTTAAACCTATGCCCTCTAATTTTGGACTCCCCTACCCTGGGGAAAAGACCTTGGCTATTCATCCTATCCATGCCCCTCATGATCTTATAAACCTCTATGAGATCACCTTTCAACCTCCAACGCTCCAGCAAAAATAGCCCGAGGCTATTCAGCCTCTCCCTATAGCTCAAACCATCAAACCCTGGCAACATTCTTGTAAAACTTTTCTGAACCCTTTCAAGTTGAACAACAACTTTCCTAAAGCAGGGAGACCAGAATTGTCTGCAGTATTCCAACAGTGGCCTAATCAATGTCCTGTATAGCTGCAACATGTCATCCCAACCCCCACACTGAATGCACTGACCAGTAAAGGCAAGCGTACCAAACACCACCTTCACCACTGTTGGTTAAGGCAGAAGATAACAGGAACTGATAAGATGCTAAGAATAGGCTGTTACGTGAGTGGAATTACACGGAGTCTGTCAGGCCTGCCAAGAGTTAAAACTGCAGGAAATCACCAGCTGCTGTCTCTACCAGATAAGCCATACATTTGGACAAAATATTCAGGATTGGTCACATGCATGGATAATTCCAAATGAGGCACGCACTTGGCGCAGAGACTGGTGTATGAAGACCCTGAAGAAGTCCCTTTGTTCACTAACACCTTGAAGACATACGCTGTAAGAAGGCAAGCTATGTCAGGAGGCATAGTGAAGACACTGAGCAGAGTTTCAGCCTGGCCAGCTGCAAACTGCCTTGGGTAATAACGTTCGGGTTTAGTAACAGAAATCAGGGCAGTGAAAGACTGACTGATCCAATAGTTAAGTATGTGTTATTTGTTTAAGCACATAACAAAGTAATTTTTTTTTATAGAGCCCTAAGTATCTCCATTGTACCTTTGTCTATGTATGCATTGTTGTCTCTCATGGACGGGCAACACTACCCTGTCAATCTGGGACTCCACCTTCAAGGCACTATATATTTGCACCCAAAAGGTCTCTTTGTTCGGCAATGCTCCCCAGGACCCTACCATTAAGCACCGAAGTCCTGCTCTGGTTTGCCTTACTGAAACACAACACCTCACATTTATCTAAACTAAATTCCATCTAACACCCTGTTGGCCCATGAGCCTATCTGATCAAGGCCCTGTGGTACTATGAGGTAACCTTCTTCACTGTCAACCCCACCATCAATTTTGGTGTCATCTGCAAACTTTCTAACCATTCCTCTCGTATAAATTGTGTGGATGTGAATATAAATGACAAAAAGCAGTGGATCCAGCACTGACTCTTTTGGCACACCGCTGGTCACAGGCCTACAGTCCATAAAAATACATTCCACCATCACCCTTGGTCTCCTTCAAGCCAATTTTGTATCCAAATGGCTAGCTCTCCCTGGATTCCATGTGATCTAACCTGCCCACCATGTGGAACCTTGTCAAACACCTTTCTTAAGTCATTATAGACAACATCTACCCGTTCTGCCTTCAACAATCTACTTTGTCAATTCTTCAAAAAACTCAATCAAGTTAGTGAGACATGATTTCCCACACACAAAGCCATGTTGACTACCCTAATCAGTTTTTGCCTTTTGAAATATATGTAGATCCTGTCCCTCAGAATCCCTCCAACAACTTACCTACCACTGACGTCAGGCTTACCGGTCTATAGTTCTTTGACTTTTCCTTACCACCTTTCTTTAGTGGCACCACATTAGCCAACCTACAGTATTCCAGCATCTCACCCGTGGCTATCAATGATATAAATATCTAGCTAGGGGCCCCAACAACCTCCTCCCTAACTTCCCACAGAGTTCTAGGGTACAGCCAATCAGGTCCTGAGGGTTTATCCACCTTTATGCGTTTTACGACGTCCAGCACCACCTCCTCCATATAGTATGGACACTTTTCAAGATATCACTATCTATTCCTCCAAGTACTCTAGCTTCCATATCCTTCTCCACAGTAAATACTGATGCAATATCACCTGTGGTTCCACACATCGATAGCCTTGTTGATCTTTAAGGGGCCCTGTTCTCTCCCTAGCTACTCTTTTGCCCTTAAATGATTTTTATACCATTTATCAGCCCCACATTCAAATCTGGATCTCAATATAATTAGTCATTTCTTATTTGAAACCTCATCAAAATGTTGTGACAATTGTAAATAAACTCTTATGAAGTTTGACAACTTATTACTGTTGACATATTCAAAGATATAAAGTGGCTTATCAGGCAGAAATTTTCCCTGTTAAAGCAACATTGGCGGTTTCTTATTAAGCTGCTACTGTTTATAATACCCCTCCCAGACAACTCTCAAAAACTGCTTCCATTACATTATTATAACTTCACTTGCCTGCTTCAGATTGTAACAGTGCTTGTCAGATTTTTAAAAATTGGCAGGCATTTAAAGTTTGAAATGACAATGTTGCTGACAGTACACTGAAGGTCTCATATCAATGGACTTTGTGACATTGTAACAACGCTGGGCAAGTCAACCTGAGAGAGAATTTTGTTATTGATTTGGAAGATCTTGTTGAGGCACCACCAATGGCACCTCTACAGTGCTTTGAGGTGCCTGCTATAGATTGTTCAAATCTCTAAAGCACAAGGAGCACAGGGATTACTGCTGTCCAGTAAACTACAGTCTTAGACTCAGGTGTGAAATCCTGCTTTTAAATACACTGTTCCCTGGTCAGTTGAATACTGAGCTGATACATTGTAGACAATGAAGAAAAATGTCACCTATGCCTGCCTTCAAGACAACACAGAGAACGGTCCACACTTTTCAGGATCTTGCTGTTGATATTAATCAACAGCGGAAAGCTTTTTGCTGCAGGAGCTGATGGAATAGGACCTTAGCTTTATGGATGCTTAGTAAAAAGGTCGACTCATTTCAGGCCCCGATGCTTAACAAGGCTTAAAAAATGATAATTCTGAGCAGTGTTAAGATTCTAGTGTTCCATCCTAATAATGGCAGATTGGGAGGGACACCAATTACAATTTGAAACAACAGATGTATGGATGGGAAGGGACCTGTAATTGAAGCAGAAACCCCATCCTCCCAATTAACTGAATCGAGTTGGCTTGTCCTGGTCTGATTTACAGTTGGGAGCATTTTACTAGAAGTTGGCTCTTGTAAAAAAGATACAAATGACAATGATAAAAACATTATGACACAAAACCAAAAAAAAAGGTCATCAATAGTATCAAAAATAATATCAGAGCAATTTATATTAAGATGTTTAATTTGCAGTGAAAATTCATTGTATCTTGATTTTACAAATTGTTATTTAACTGGTGAAATTATTTCCTTGCAGCAAATTTGAAATGTTTTCAGCAGCATGTACGTACAGCAATAAAGCTCGACTACTGCAGCCTGCTGCCTACGAACAACAGGCTAATTCAGCAATTCACAGGTTATCAGGAGACCTTCATAATGTTGTTTACCAGAGGGCTATCAATTGCTTTTCCTCGAACTCTGACTCTCGGATGGAGGCAATCACCGGAAATCCAAATGTTCGGATCAAAATACAATGTCACAAAGTGAATCAAGCAATTTAACAAATTCATAATGTAGCACATGGGGAGAAACAAGTTCCCAAGACGACAATAAATGCTTACACTGCAAGTGTTGAAGGTGAGGACACAGCACCCTATTAGTTATTTATATATTGAACAGTTTGTGCTATTGACCTCCCACTAACAACATCATCTAAATAATATTTAGAAAGCAACACAAATGTTTTGTTCAATAGCATGGGTTGGGGATACGGTAGCATTGCGCTAATGTCATTGCACTAGTCTGCAGAAGGTCAGGTTAATGTTCCAGGAACACAGGCACAAATCACACCATTTTAATTTAATTCCAAAAAATACAATGTAAAAATAAATCTGGAATTGAAAGTCTCAGCAATGCTGACCATGATAAGTTTCACCTTTAACGTACTGGGTGGGTTTTATAATAAATGTCCTTTACGGAGGTAACACTGCTGTCCTTACCTGGTCTGTCCTGCATGTGACTGCATTTCCATAGCAATGTGGTTGACTCTTAATTACCCTCTGAAATAACTGAGCAATCCACTTAGTTCAAGGACAAATACAGATGGTCAATAAATGCTTGCCTTGGCAACAGCATCCACACCACATAGAGAAAAAAATAATTTCTGCAAATCAAAAAAATTATTGCAATAAAGCTGGATTTTTAAACATAAAAACCTGGTTGGTTTCACGTAATTTAGGGAAGGAAGTCTGAAATCTGAATTCCAAGTAACTTCAGTGCAGGACTTAAACCACAAAGTTGTGCATTCATTCATCAGACATTGCTGCTCAGATGGGAAATAAACTGTGTAAAATGTGTTATCATACTTTTGCTATGGACTGCAAACATAGTTCCATCTGTAATTTTCTGAAGCCCTGGATCTGAAGCGATTTAAATTATTAAATTGTTCAGTCTTTCGTCATAGCTCATCAATCTGTTCAATGAAGCACCATAGAATTATACAGCATAGAAACAGACCCTTTAGTCCAACACGTCCATACTGACTAGGTATCTCAAACTGAACTAGTCCCATTTGCCTGCATTTGGTCCATATCCATTTAAACCTTGCCTATTCAAATATCTGTCTAAGTGTCTTTTCCATCTGCCTCTACCACTTCCTCTGGCAGCTCATTCCATACACGCTCCAACCCATGTGTGAAAAAGGTGCCCCTCAGGTCCCTTTAAAGTCCTTTGCCTCTCACCTTAAAACTATGCCCTCTGGTTTTGGACTCCCAAACCCTGGGAAAAAGACCTCGGCTGTCCACTTGAATTATGCTCATGATTTTATAAACCCCTTTAAGGTCACCCCTCAGCCTCTGATGCAGGGAAAAAAGGCTCTAGACTATCCAGCCTCTTCTTATACCTCAAACTGTCCAGTCCCAGCAACATCCTTGTAAATGTTTTCTTTCTAGTTTAACAACACCCTTCCTATAGCAGGGCAACCAGTATTGTACATGGTATTCCAAAAGTGGCCTCACCAATTTCTTGACCCAATTTTTGCCACAGGGGGGCACTAGCACAATACATGAGAGATTCAAGCAGCATCTAATGGAAAATACCACATCCAACAATGCAGCATAAAGCAATTTTTGGCAAGTGAGCTTGTTTCAGGGTTATTTTGTGAAATATCACTCTCGCATGGGTTTCTAAGAGGTGTGTGCATTTGATAACAGTCTGAGATGGCCCTCCCTGTTGACAAGTACCCAGTTAGAACTGCCTGCAAACAAGTAAAGAATAAGTCACAAGTGCAATTCTGATCACAAGTTATGTATTGTACGTTGAGACAGAAAATACAATGTTATAAAGTGAACATATTTCAAACATAATGCCACCTCCAGCTCTCCTCCTCCAATCTTTCATTCCAACATGGCACTGCAACATGCCTGGGAAATTCACCAGACAAAAAATCCTTTTAAATTCAATGTTTCCATTAAACTGTTGCTAACCAACTGGAACAGACTGTCATTATGGAAACGTGTTCCCATTCCTGCTGCAGCCTTGCTACTGGCTGTCACAATATACATTCCAACAAATGAATGTGAACAATACCAGTTATAGGAGCTACATCACTAGGATGGAAAAGAATTGAAAGTCCGCACCCATAGAAAAGAAAAATCTTGTAAAATGATACAGAGACCCAACCGTAGGCAGCACTGTGTGTGGATGAAGCTGCAGTGACGAGAGGCCAGGCTGCGATTCAGGCTCAAAAAACACTCCATCTCTCCTTCTAAAAAGGTGGTGAAGCAGTAGAGGAAAACTAAGTCAGATTCCATCACCTCCACAGCAACAGTGAGGGCCCACACAGACTGAATTAAAGTGAAATAGAAGGATGAAATTATAGATTCAAAATATTTGGATTTAACACAGACAAACGTATGAGCACATTTCTTTGTTGTCCATGGCAACATTTATAACGATAGTGAAATATAAAATAAAGAATAATCAATGTGCATTATAATTCTCCGAACTATGTAAGTCACACAATAATGAGTGCAAGCACAGTGGCACCATCTGTTGTGACTGTTTCAGAACAGATGTGGTTTGCAGCTTATTCTATTCAGTATGAAGTCAGTACTGAAGTCACAAGCAATTACTCAGAAACAGTTGTACACAGCCCTGTAATTATGGAATGGAACAGTATCATACAAGCACTAAATACATTTATCTGAAATACCCTTTCTCAGCTATTTTTGCTAAGATGTTGATTCTTTAAAAGAATTCAGAGTTGCCAGCACGGACAGGACAATTTCAAACATTGATTCAACAGCATCCCAAAGCAACATACATTGCATTTGACTTGAGTGATTGCACCTACATTGCGTTGCATGCACAACTGATGCATGCAAATCCTACTAGGAGGTCAACAGAGGTGAATTAATTATTTAAATGAATGCACTTGTTACAGAATTGAGAGATGTTGTAAAGGCAAGTGTTTGCACAGAAGTATATGTGGTGTTGGATTCCGTACAAACTCTTCATCTTTTGCAGTTAGGCAAGGAAAGGAAAAGAAAAACAATTTAATCCCTGTTCTGCAGAACCAAAGCAAAATTGAATTCTTTTCATTTTCAGATTTGATTTTATTAATTCTTTTGACAAATCACCTAAAGTAACACAATCTCAATACCATATATTAGTTAATGGACAATTACATTTTAAAGACTTAATTAAAAAACTGAATGCCAAGAAATTTAACAAGACAGAGCTCAATACACTGGGTAGGACATAAAATCTTATTCAAAGTCAAGTTTCACACCATGGACAATGGACATTATATTCATGTAAAACACAGTTAAGTTTAATTTTTAAAATGTGAATCACACTTGTAAAGGAAGGTTTTGACCTGGAGTTCAATTATGTAAATTTATATTAGAATTCTTGTAAATATAATAGGTACATATTATTTCTGCCTAAAATAAGTTTCTCAGTCCCAACTGCTTTCAATGACTACTGCAAAATAAATCTCTCCTCCCGCTAGACAAATAAATTCAGCTCTAATAATTTCAAACATACGATAACAGATTCAATACACAAAAGGCCAAAATGCAGAAGATTCATAGCTGAGTAAATATCACAATGATCATTAATGCATTTGTGAATTTCAGCTGTTTGATTAATATTTCAGCCTGCACAAAACTCCTCCCTATTATGGCTACCAGAGTTTACAAGGGATGAGGTTAATAATTAAAAATCATGAATGACCCACATAACCAACCTGCCACATATCAACCTGTGCCATCTTTACAGTTCCCAGCTTCTCATTGTTGAACTTCCTGCCAGTCAGCAGACAGGCTGACAATCTAGTCACCTCTCAGGCAGGAAATGATAATGAGATCCTGTCAATAATGTCACATAACCGCCAAGACCCCAGGCTATCAGAGTTTTCCATTTCTACTGCACTCTCCTGTATCTCAGCACATCTCCTTGTCGACATCAGGTCATCAGGGTCAATATCTCTTTACTTTGATAAACTTACAGGTACTTCAGGCTTTGCTCTGGTTGGACATCATTAGGATTCATCAAGCAAGTCATGCACTCCCAACTGGATCCTCACTTTAAGTTACATTTGTCAGATATATAGAACTCCATGATAAATTTCACTCACCACACAAAAGCACGGGGTTGCAGTACAAACTAACAAACAGCTCAGGAGAGTCACAAAGCTACTTCCAATAAGTTGAGAGGCAAGGTTGTCTCACCTGATTAAAAAAAACAAGATACGTTCCTGCATAGAAACTAACAGCATTCCTCTTCCCTCACAGTAAATTACATGTGCTTGAAATCCTCTGTGGAGTCTTTAAATGTGGTTGAGTTGATATTTATAAACAACTGTAATTTACATTCATTCATCAGTTCCACTTTCAGGATGAATGCCTTTGCAAATAGGTTAAGATTCATTATACTTCAAGTGATTTTGTTCAATAACATATTTTGAATAAAAATAGAAAGCAAAGTGTATAATAACATTTAACATTGAGTACTAAGGACTCAAGTTTCACACAAACGAATCAAAAAAAAACATTATCGAACAGAGACTCTGCAGGATTGAACTTGTGATTTAGTTACAAAAACGGAAGGAACTGCGGATGCTGTAAATCAGGAACAAAAACAGAAATTGCTGGAAAAGCTCAGCAGGTCTGGCAGCATCTGTGAAGAAAAAAAATCAGAGTTATTGTTTTGGGACCTGTGACCCTTCCTCAGAACTGGTTTAGTTTTGCTGCTTAACACATTTATTAAGCAAGAACTAAATTAATTGAGCCTCAGGCAAAGTAGTCCAATTCCTAAGGAAATTTTCATTATTAGTGCCCTGAAAAACAAATCATGCTGGCACACTTATGAACAGATCTTTCTTATATTAGAGTTGACCTTTCTCTGCATCTTCTCTGTAGCTGTAACACCATATTCTGCATTCTGTTCTATTACCCTGAGGTACACGTGTGAGGTATGATTTGTCTGGTTAGTATGCTAAACAATACTTTTCACTGTATCTCGGCACGTGACAATGATAAATCAATAATTGACTAATGTCATCTCTGACTTATCCACCTGGGTGGTTAGTGACAGACAGGGCCTTCCCATTATCAGTTAGGTTACAATTTGGTGCTTGTGGGAAATTTCTGACAATGATGCAGTCTGCCAAATGAACTTGACAATCTGCTCAGGAAACCATCGACAGCATTCACAATCTCTCTTTCAGGCAGAGCCTATGTCCTTGGACAACAGACAGGATCTCCAACAAATACGTAGTGACTATCCCTGATCAATCCCTGCCTTTCCAAGTATGATTAATCCTGATTTTTTTCCAGAAGTTTCCCTACCAATGACATCAGACTAACTGCTCTGTAATTACCTGGGCTATCCCCACTGCCCTTCTTGAACAAAGGGGACCACATTCGCTACCCTCCAATCATCTGGCACTTCACCTGCAACCAGCAAGTATTAAATACACTTCGCCATAGCCACACACTCAGCTTTTAGCACATGTCCCAAGTCCTCCAGGGCCTATTCCAAGCACCTTCAGGTTATTTGACTTGACCATGAAGGGAAACAAAAGATCAGTCAACCCAGTTTCCAAACATGACTCCCTATTACCACAATTTTACTATGGTTCCCAAGGCCCATTCTGACTGGTCCCAGCAGAAATTGAACACAGCATCTACGTACACAGACGTTTGGCCTTCATGCTCCACTGCCTGGGACTGTTACCCCTCTTAAGTCTCCAACCATGCTGATGGAATCACCAAAATATTTGATACAACAGACTGACAAAACAGGAGAGAACAGACAGCTCTGCCTGACTCTGGATTTAATCAGAAAGCTTTCTAATTTCCACCTATTAATTACAACTACACAACTGATGCCTCATGTGGAGTAGTTGGATCTAACTGGGAATTTCATCACTAAACCCTGTGTTGGGGCCTTCATCAAGCACAAGATCAATATTCTGTCAAACGGCTTGATACTAAATAACCTGATCTAGGTTGATGAGGCATTGATGATTGTCAATGGATCGTTTACGAGGCCATATCCCTGATACGTACGCACCATATACTCCTGATCAGTCACTGCTATTATCTAGGAAAAGAGATGAAGGGTTTAGGCCCGAAACGTCAAGTTTTCCTGGTCCTACGATGCTGCTTGACCTGTTGTGTTCATCCAGCCCCATGCTTGTTATCTCGAGAGTAGCAACCAATCCCAGTTGAGCAAATAATGACCAATGAATTGTTATTGCGACGATGGCTGAGGGACGACCATAACTCAAGATACTGTAACAAATTCCCGCTCTTCTTCAAAACATATATGAACTCTGTCAGATCAGCTGAGAGGACAGACAGAATCTCAATTAATGCGATAAAACTTGTATAGTGCAGCATTTCCTCAGAACTACCCTGAAATACTAACCAAGACAAGAATATATACTTTAATTCGAGAAAAGCAAGAATGGCTATTCTGCAGTTAATCAGAATTGAACACAGCACAATTAGAACCATTTTGAGTGTTACATAGCAACATCAGAATGTTTGGGGAGGGAAGGGGATGGGGAGGGGGTGGGGGGGGGGGGGGGGGGCGGCGGTGGCGATGAGGACAAGGACAAGGAGGAAATTCAGTCCCTCTAGCTTAATCTGCTATTTGACACAATCACGGCTAATCTCACCTCAGTCTCAGCTCCATTTTCCTGCCCATTCTCCATAACCCTTCAACCCGTTACTAATTAAAAATCTGTCTGGCCTCTCCTTAAAACTTATTCAATATCCCAGCATCCAATACACTCTAGGGGAGTGAATTCCACAGATTCACAATCCTTTCAGAAAAGTAATTTCTTATCTGCTTTAAATCTGCTGTCCTTACCCTAAACCTGTGATCTATTCCTTCTAAATTGCCCTACATAGAGAAATATCCTTCCTGCATCTACTTTGTCAATCCCTTTTAGCATCTTATAAACCTCAGATCTTTTCATTCTTCTAAACTCCAGACAGTATATGCACAAACTGCTCAATCTCTCTTCAGAAGATGAACCCCATATCTCTGGGACAAAAACAGAAAATTGCTGGAGAAATTCAGAAGGTGTGGGCAACATGTTGGGAGAGCAAGCAGAGGTAACATTTTAAGTCCAGTGACTCTTCTTCAGAGCATACATCTCTGGAATCGATCTAGTGAACCTCCTCTGAACTATCTCCATTATAGCTACGTTCCTCCTCAAGTAAAGGGACCAAAATTGTATGCAATACTCCAGGTGTGGTCTTCTAAAGCCTTGTTCAGTTGCAGCAACGCTTCCCTATTTAATACACTATTCCTTTAGCAATAAACACCAGAATTACATTTGCTTTTCTTATTACCTGAAAACTAGCTTGCAGCAATTAATGCATGAGGACAGCTAGATTCCTTTGCATAAGAGCACTCTGTAATTTTGCTCCTTTTCTATAACAAGTTGCCCATGTAATCCTCTGACCAAGGTGTAGAGCTGGATGAACACAGCAGGCCAAGCAGCATCACAGGAGCAAGAAAGCTTGATGTTTCAGGCCTAGACCCATCATCAAAAATTTTCTGAGGAAGGGTCTAGGCCCGAAACGTCAAGCTTTCCTGCTCCTCTGATGCTGCTTGGCCTGCTGTGTTCATCCAGCTCTACACCTTGTTATCTCAGATTCTCCAGCATCTGCAGTTCCTATTATCTCTAATCCTCTGACCAAATTGGATAACCACACACTTATCCATGCTAAGCTTCATTTGCCAAGTTTTGGCCAAATCACCTGACCTATCCATTTCGATTTCTAAATTTCTTATTTCTTCATTGCAACTTACTTTCTCACCTATTTTAGGTGTCATCTGCAAACCTGGCTATCTTACTTTCTATTCCTGCATCCAAGTCATTAATATAGATTGTAAACAGTTGGTGTACATACTTGTGGGTGAAAATACAGTGTATTTAAGCAGCAAATTACAGTAATAGTTTTGAATAAGGAAACTGGACTTCTACTTGGTGGGGGTGGTGCGGTGGAAAGAAATAGTTTGTCTGACAGTAAACAGCAGCAAGTGCCAATCATAGTACAAGCACATTGCTATACTGAAGTGAGTATAAAGTGCTACGATAAAAGCCCTCACTGGAGTCAAACTGCCATTGAAAAAAGAAATGGTGCTTCTAAAAAGAGAAAGAAATGGAGTTATTCCTGCAAAGGGGAGATAATGCTACTTCCTGAGCTTAATTGATTTACTCAAACTCTGATCAATTCCCTTTTTTTGTAAGCTGATTAACCCAAAAGGTTTTGTTACATTAGTGGTGTTATATAATGGGTGATGATCACGGTGATGGTGTTACTTGTTGTGAAATTAGTACTAATTGTAACAGCATTAAAATCAACCATTTACAGATTACACAGATATCAGTTTTACTGTGGTTTCTTTACATACTGTCCTTCTGATATAGCTCCAGAGATCCAGTCGTCGCTTGTGAGAACTATTTCTACATTCCCTCAGATTACCATGCAAGAGTTTTCTGTATGTTTTGCATTGAAATTGGAGGGGATCATTCCAATTAAATAATTCAGCAGCAAACCTTTAGTTTTAAGTTGAAGGTGGCTGTTTATTCTCGCATACCTACCCAGAATTGTAACAAATTCTCAAGGATACCAGCATTTTCACGCAAAAACCGGATACAGGTACAGTATGCTTACAGACCACAGCTTGTTTAATCTTTCAGAGTCACATTATGAATTGCAAATAAACACTTAAAAATTTGTTATTAATGTAAGTCCAAACTATATTGCATGCCTGAATGATCAGATAAAAAGGAGGGTGAGCTCTTAAAAGGTATTAACATTTATTTTTCCCTCACTTCTGCGACCATCATTCTATTTTTACAATACATTCGACAGGATAATTTGATAACTCTCTACATCTTGGGGCGATGCCTATAGTGGAAGCTATGGTCTCTCCAGTGGGAGATTTTTGTTGAGACTAAAGAGAATGGAATGGGCAGGTCAACTCAGAAACAGAGAGATGTATATCTTAAGGAAACCAAAAAAAGGACAAAGGATTCATCTATTCCCCCGACTAGAATAAAAGACACACCACCAGCTGACCACAGCTATGTCTGTAATTTTTCCTTGTATCAGTTTGAAGTCATACCTATTCTTCTCTCCTCCAAAACAGGAACTGCAGCCCCATGTGTTGTCAGCACTGAGCCTGACGGGTTAAGGGTGTCAGGAATAATCTCAGGAGGCTGTCTTCTTTTATACCATCAATAAGAAGGAGCTTCAGCCAAATCCTAAAAGTACAGTAAATTGAAAATACGACAAGATGTCTCTGCTGATTACAAACTAAGAAATGTTTCAGTATGAAATGGTACAAAGGAATCAAGATGTATACAGCACTTGTAGAACACCAAATGCTAAACATGTTGATATTGAAAAGTGTTAAGGTCCTTCAACACAAATGAAAACAACATAGTATTTAACAGCCAAACAAGGGATCGGTTTCACCTGCTTGCAATTTCAATCCCTTGGTCAATTTAATGAAGATTTGAAAATTGAACAGAAGTTGGAGAACATGTTGCAGAAATATTCACAAACACAACAGCATTTTCAAGATGTGAAGCAAAGAGATTAGGGTATAAGAACATAAGAACCAGGAACAGGAGTAGGCCGTCTGGCCCTTCGAACTTGCTCCGCCGTTCAATAAAGATCATGGCTGAACCTTTCGTGGACTCAGAACCACTTACCCGCGGCTCTCATCGTATCCCTTAATTCCTTTATTATTCAAAAAAAATTACGTTAGCTTTAAAACCATTTACTGAAGTAGTGTCAACTACTTCACTGGGCAAGGAATTCCATAGATTAACAACCCTCTGGGTGAAGAAGTTCCTTCTCAATTCAGTCCTAAATCTGCTCCCTCTAATCTTGAGGCTATGCCCTCTTGTCCTAGCTTCACCTGCCAGTGGAAACATCCTGTCTACTTCTATCTTATCTATTCCCGTCATAATTTTATATGTTTCTATAAGATCCCCCCCTCAATCTTCTGAATTCCAATGAATATAATTCCAATCTACTCAGTCTCTCCTCATAAGCTAACCCTCTCAACTCTGGAATCAACCTAGTGAACCTCCTCTGCACCCCCTCCAGTGCCAGCACATCCTTTCTCAAGTAAAGTGCCAGTACATCCTTTCTCAAGTGTGTGCTTAGCATGACATTATCCCACAAGACCACTACGCTTCATGCCATTTAACAGAATATTAATGTAGTGGTTATGTTTCAGACCCATAATCAAGGGTTCTGGAACAATAATCCAGGGACAAGAGTTCAGATTTCATCAAAACAGTTTCAGAAATCAGGTAAAAGAGGCCAAGGGTTGCCAAACTGTTGAGAAAATCCAAATGGTCTATTAACATCTTTTAAAAGAAAGACTGCATTTATAAAGCACTTTTCACAACAACTGGTGATGCAAAGCACTTAGTCACTGTCATACTTTTCAAAGTCGCTATTGTAATGTAGGAAACGCAGATAATTTGTGCTCAGCTGTTAACTTGGTTTTAGCAAACTCTCAAACAAAAATGAGACAATTACCAAACAATGTTTCTTGTGATGCTGATTCAGGCCTAGAGTGGCTAAAACATCTGGGTTAACTCCCCTGCTCTTCAAAATGATACATTGGATCTTTTACAGCCACCCAAGCAGGCAAATGGGCTCTTGGTTTCTTATATCATCCAAAAGAAGTCACCTCTGACAGTGAAGTACTCCCTCAGTTTGAGTTTTGGTTTCAAGTCCTGGAGTGGGATTTTAACCCAGTACCTTGTGGTTCAAAGGCGACAGTGCTGCCAACCAAACCATGGCTGACACTAAACTGAACATCCTTATCGAATGCTGACCTTGTGTGATCTTACCTATACTCGAGCATGCAGCTGTATCAAACCATTACTTAACAGATTAAGGGGCATCATCACCACCTCTTGGGGCACTCAGGAATGGGCAATTGATGGCAGCCTTACCCATTACAGGCTGCATTTAAAACTTGGAGTAATACAAACATCAGTGTATTCAGAATATTGAATTAATTCCAAAAGAATGCACAAGACCAGCCAACCTGTTCCAAACATTCAGGGCACATAGAAAAGTTGCCCCAGTGTGCCAAATTAAACATTATCCACTGACTTCCAGTCTGAAGAGAATTTAAGATCGTAAATATTCACATCATGTTTACAGATTGACGGCATCCACAATATCAGAGTTTACCTCGGCACCAGGACAACGGTCCATACTTTAATTTGACAAAGTGTTTCAACACAGAAGGACGTCTTTTTGAATAGCAGTTTAAAATTCAGTGATAATAGGAACTGCAGATGCTGGAGATTCCGAGATAACAAGGTGCAGAGCTGGATGAACACAGCAGGCCAAGCAGCAGCATAGGAGCAGGAAGGCTGACGTTTTGGGCCTAGACCCTTCAGAGTCTAGGCCTGAAACATCAGCCTTCCTGCTCCTCTGATGCTGCTTGGCCTGCTGTATTCATCCAGCTCTACACCTTGTTGTCTTTAAAATTCAGTGATTTGCGTTTGCTATATAAATGAGCATCATTATTTGTTTTACAAGAAATTAGGTGATAAAATAAGGGAATAAAACTGACTGGATTGACAGAACATTACTGTGGAGTCAATAAGCTTAAATAGTAACATCAGGGCCACGCATATACCTGAACACAAAATGTCTTAATTGTGATGGATCATTAAAAAAATGCCAAGCGCTGATAAAGAATCAGATGCAGCTATCATACTGGAGATCTTGTATCAATACCGAGAGGTTTCAGCTATTAGCAGAGTCAAATGTGGCCTTTTCACTAATTCAAAACAGAGTGTTGGAAGATCCACTTGTGGAAAATCACTTAGCCGAGTACAATCTTCCTCCTCCGTTGGTTCATCTCGACCAAACTCATCTTGCCTCCTCCCATTTCCAGAGTCTCCAGGTTTACTTGTTACTCTGGAGCTCACAGGTTTATCCTGGTGAATCTCCTCTACATCACATCCTTCCTATGGTGTGGCAACCAGAACTGCACAAACACTACTTCAGCTATGGTCTATCCAACATCCTACATAGCTCCATCATAACCTTTCAGCTCTTGCATTCAATGCCTTAACTAATAAAGGCAAGCACCCCATGTGCTTTCTTAACCACCCTGTACACCGATCCTGTTGCTTTGGAGGATCTGTATACGTGCACAGCAAGGTCCCGCAGATCCTCAGTAACCCAGGGACCTATAATTCATCACGTACACTCTTTCATTGTTGGTCCTCCCAAAACATAAACTTCACACTTTTCAGAATAGAATGGTTACAATGCAGATGAGGCCATTCAGTCCATCAAATCTAGATCATCTCTCTGCAAAATCAATTTACCCAGTACCACTCCTGGTTTTCACAATTTTTTCTCTCCAGGTCTTTCCTATTTCGCTTTCAAAAGCCAAGAATAAATCTGCCTCCACCACCCACTCAGGCAGTGCATTCGAGGTCCTAACTACTCATTGTGTACAAGGGTTTCCATGTGTCTTACTTAGTAATTTTATCAACCCCTTTACATCCATGTCCTCTGCTTCGCAACCCTCCAGTAATATGAAATATTCTGCTAAAAAAAATCTACCCTGCCTGAACCCTTCATGATTTTAACCGTTTCTATCCAATCTCCTCTCAGCTATTCTCTCTTCTTGAAGTAGAATGGCCCCAGCTTCACCAATTTCTAAACAGAATTGAACTGATTCATTCCTGGAACCAATTTCCACAAATATTCGTTGCGCCCTGTGTAAAGCCTTCACACTGTTACATAAGTAGTAACAGATGCAGACCATATGACCCAGTGAATCTGCTCACCAGATTGTGCCCTAAATGTGCAAATTTCACACGAGAGTTAAACCACAGTCGATTCATGACTGGAGGTGGCAGGAATGCAGAGCCTGGATCTGATCCATTGACTTTGGGATCATTTAGCTTGGTCGATAATATGCTGCATCTGCTATGTGGCACGCAAATAGTCCTGTGTTGTAGCTTCATCTACATTTTTTTTTCACCTCATTTTTTCGCTGCCATTGGTGCAGCTCCTGGTATTCTTTATTGAACTAAAGTTGATCCCCAGTCCTGATGGCAATATTAGAATAAGGATGTATCAGGGCATGGGGTAATAGATTGTGGTTAAATAAATTTTGTTGAAGTTGATGGCCCTCATCAACTCATGGATGTGCGGTTTTGAGTTGCTACATCTGATCAAAATCTATCCCATTCAACGTGGTGGTAGAGCGTCAGTTAGCTCAGTTGGCTGGACGGTTGATTTGCTATGTAAAGTGATGCGAACAGTGTGGGTTTGATCCCCACACCTGTTGAGGTTCCTTGAAGGATTGTCCTTTTCGATCTCTTTCTTTGCCCGAGGTGTGGTGACCCTCAGGTTAAACCATCACCAGTTGTCTGTTTCTCTCAAATGAGAGAGTAGTCCTTTGGTCTCGTAAGACTATAGCAAATTTACCTTTACCTTTTTTGTTAGTGTGACGCAATGTGACAGATGGTATCTTCAATGTGTGGATGGGACTTCATCTCCACAGAGTCTATGTGGTGGTCACTCGTTCCATGATATCCATGGTAAAATACACTTGTAACACATAGACTTGTGAGAACGAAATCAAGTAGATATCAAGTATATCAAGTAGATAAATTTTCTGAAGAAGGGTCTAGACCCAAAGCGTCAGCTTTCCTGCTCGGCCTGCTGTGTTCATCCAGCTCTACACCTTGTTATCTCTATCCTCCTTCTGTTGGTCTTCTCACCACCTGCCACACACCCAATCTGACAGCTTGGTCAGTAGTGGTAATACCACTCTTGATGAGGATCACAGAGTCATACAGCGCAGAAACAGGTCCTTCGGTCCAACCAGTCCATGCCAAACATAACCCCAAACTAAGCTAGTCCCACCTGCCTGCTCCTGGCCCAAATCCCTCCAAACCTTTCCTATTCATATACTTATCCAAGTGTCTTTTAAATGCTGTAACTGTGCCCACATCCACCACTTCCTCCAGAAGTTTATTCCAAGTAGGAATCAATCACTGTATAAAAAATATTTGCTCATGTCTTTTTTATATCTCTCTCCTCTCACCTTAAAAATGTACCCCCCTAGTCTTGAAATCCCCCATCCTAGGAAAAAGACATCTACCATTAACCCTATGTATGCCTCTCATAATTTTATAAATCTCTATAACGTCACATCTCAACCTCCTATCCTCCAGTGAACACAATGCCTCCTCGGTATCTATAGCTTTCAGGGAATGTTGCTTTATGGTTTTTGAGGTCAGTTGGCTCGCCGAGCTGGTTTCTTGTTTTACAGACATTTCGTTACCATGCTGGGTAACATCCTCAGTGCAGCCTCCGATGAAGGGTTGGTGTGTTTTCCCACCTGGTTTTTAAACCCTGGGGTCCATTGAGATGGATTGCCTCGCCATGGTTTTGTTTAAAATAATGTTAAAGTCTATGGACAGCTGCATTCAAGAAAGCAGCTCACCACCGTCTTCTCAAGGGAAACTAGGAACAGGCAATAAATAATGACCCAGCCAGTGACACCCATGTCCCAGGAAATGAATAGGAAAAAAAAAGGTGTCCAGTTGGTAATGAATCATGTTTCACTTGAGAGAAAAAATTTCCCTTCCTGATTCACTGCAGGGTGGTGAAAAAAAAAAATCACCAATTTTGGAATTTTCAATTTAACACTCATATGCTCGATTTTATAGACATTCATCTGAAGCACAGGACTTCACACTTGGCATTCTCTTAAGAAAATGCAGTGTAAAAATTATGATTATGATTGGCAACTGATTGAGCTGTATTGAGCCTAAAAGGGTAAGCAAGCTGAATATTAACATAAAGTAAAGTAGTCATTGAAGTTGATTGCTTCAGTGATTCTACAATTCTAATTATACCCATCAATTTATCTTCCTTGTACTGTTGGGCTCAGCGTCTTGTCCAAATTATTTTCTCCAAAAGAATCTAAAAAAATTCATTGTTGTATTAAGACAATGTTGAAAAACAGAATCAAGACCTCATTCTATGTTGTTCAAAGCAGATGTATAAAGGACAATAGCTTTGGTATGCTGGAAAAGCTGTTCTTCAGCTCGATGAGTGCTGGTTACTATAATTTACTTTCAATTGTGTCACCACTCATTGAATTGACAGCTGCAAATTTGCACACTTCTACAATTTTGGCTTTTGAGTATTTACAACCCATATGCATCATAATTTCATATCAAAGGAGGAACACAGGAAACAGGAAGTAGGCCATTCAGTCCTCAAGCCTACTCTGCCATTCAAATCAATTACAGCTGATCTATTTCAATGCCATTCTCCCCACAGTATTCCCTCGTCCCTTGGCATCTTTAATATCCATATACTGACATGCTTATTGAGATTAGCAATTTTTAAACCTAGAAACATTTACAATGTAATTTTATTTGAAGGAAACCAGGTCCACATATGGAGAAGCAAATGAACAAAAGTCACCCAGATATTGACAAAGGCGTGCATAATAAGTAGAAACCACAACACGATTGTAGTCCTGACATTGATGACAGATTAAGTGCAAACTACTATATATACATTGACTGCAGAACCACAAGTTGGGCAGTACGCTGAATGCATGGCATGCAGAAGTGACACAACGTACAGGGTACAAGTAATAAATGCTAATAAGTACAAATTCATCTGAGTATCATCGAACTCTCATTTAAAACGCTACCTAAATGAGCTCCAAGCAATTTTCAATTTAATAAATAAATGCCTACTCTACAATTTGCTAACTTATATAGGTTCCCATTTAAGCCACAATGTTAAAATGTCACTTGAATAAATATATAAATAAACATTTAAACCTCTTTTTAAATACACACCCTTCTTTATAAATGCTTACATGCCCTCACCCTTCCCTATGTCCATTATATCTTCTAGCTCTATAACCCTCCAAGATCTGTGTTGCTCCAATTCTGGACATGCCAGAATTTAATTTCACCACCATTCAATGGTGTTACTTCAGCTACCAAGGCTTTAAGCTTTGGAATTCTCCTCCAAAACCTCTCTGTGTCAATGATAAATGCAAGCTATTGGCAGAGTATCTAACCTCAAAATACACAGGTCAGCATCATAGCATTGCTTTAACATCTTCGCTCCCTCTGGTGGACTTTTCCTAATGAAATTTCTTGGTAGCCCTAGTGCGAATGCTGTGCCTTGACCATGCATAAATCAAAAATGTGACAGGTTAGGCAATGAATCGCACAATGACAGATGGCATTCATATACGTTTGAATATTCTGCTCCACTGCTGACAATACTCCAGGGAGCAATCTTCATGCTCAGAGCTGGCATGAAATTCACCCATAAAATAGGATAAAATGTATGAGATATTAATGCTGAATTTTTTCCTAAATTGGTTGGGTTACAATTTACAGGACAGAAAAGTTCAAGTTTAATTCCCTCTCTCTTCCAATTTAAAACACAACGTCCTGATCAAGCCTGATAAATCATGAAAAGTAGGCAGAAAGCTGAAGAATGTAAATACAAACACACTTACAGAAGGATTAAATGTTGAAGGCCTTTGTTGCATTACTAAGAGAAACACAAATAAAAAACAACCTAATCTTACAGCAGAGATAAAAGGTACTGCAGATGGTGGAGGATCCGAGATAACAAGGCGTGGGGCTGGATGAACACAGCAGGCCAAGCAGCATCATAGGAGCAGGAAAACTTGACGTTTCGGGCCTAGACCCTTCATCAGAAAATCTGATCAT
>JAHRHZ010000004.1:3227220-3303638 GCA_024137785.1 Ginglymostoma cirratum
CCCTTCATCAGAAAATCTGATGAAGGGTCTAGGCCCGAAACGTCAAGCTTTCCTGCTCCTATGCTGCTGCTTGGCCTGCTGTGTTCATCCAGCTCCACACCTTGTTATCTCGGATTCTCCACCATCTGCAGTACCTACTACCTCTTATACTGCCTGAAATGTCTGGTTTGAACATCGCTGCTGGCCCCTCAACGGTTTAAGGGATCCATTCAGTCACGGCATGTTATTGTGCTGCAAGCTTCAGTACAAAATATATCCAATGGAGAGAATCAAATGCAGAACAGATTAATTGAATCATGGAAACATGCAATTTTACAGTACAGAGGGAGGCCATTTGCCTCATTGTGTCTGTACTGACTCCCAAAAGAGCTACCCAGCTAGTCCCATTCTCCAGCCCTATCATGGCAGTCCTCGAAATTCACCACTTTCAAATGAATACCCAGCTCTCTTGAAATCTCGTATGGAATCTACCTCCACCAGGCAGCACATTCCAAATCCTAACAGTTCCGAGTAAAGAAGTTTCTCCATATCTCATGCCTAGGTCTAATGCTGACAGTCTTGAAATTGTGACTGCTAGTTATTGACATACTGGAAACAGAATATCTTTCTTTACCTTGTCAAAACTGTTCATTATTTTACACTCTATGCCACCATTTATAAGTCCAAGGATCTTACAAACTTTATTAACAGCTATTTCAATTTTTCTGGCCACCTTCAGAGAATCATGCACATGACTCTGGAGGTCCCTCTGTTGCCGTACTGCCCTCATTTGTCCCATCGAGCCTGTGTTGACTCTCCATGTTTCTTCTAGCAAAATGCATTACCTCACATTTTTGGGTTGAAATTCATCTGCCAAGCGTCTGCCCATTTGGCCAACTTGTCAATGTCCCTCTGAAGGCGCTCAGCATCGTCCTCAATTCACTGTAAGTATCACCTGCAAGTTTAGAGATTTTTCCCTTAACATCCAACTCTAAATTGTTTATATAAGTCAGAAAAAATGAGGGTCTCAACACCAATTCCTGGGAAATACCACTTTCAACTTGTCTCCAGTTTGTGAAATGCCCATCTATCCCTACTCTTTGTTTCCTATCTTTTAGCCAGCTTCTAATCCATGCTGCCAAGTGCCCATCAATCCCAAATATTTCTAATTTGCTAATGAACCTGCCATATGGCACTCTATCAAATGCTTTGTGAAAGTCCACAAATACAACATCCACAATGCTAACCTCAGCCACTGCCTGCATCACCTTGTCGAAGAGCTCAATTAAATTTGTCAGACGTGACCTACCCTGGACACTGCCATGTTGACTGTCTAGCTTTAACTTATTCTTCTCTAAGTGCATATTTACCTTATCCTGTATTAGTGCCTACATCAGTTTTCCCACTATTGATGAAAAGCTGACATGTTTGTAGTTTCCCGAGTTATGCTTTGCTCCTTTCTTAAACAACAGCATCACAGTTGCAATTCTCTAGTCCCCCGGAACTAATCCTGTGTTCAGATAGACCCAGAAAAATGTCTATCACTGGCTCCACAATTTATTCCTTTACGCTTCTCAGCAATCTGGGTGGCATCCCATCCAAACCTGGTAACGTCTCTGCCTGGAGTGCTGCCAGCTCTCTTAGTACCTCTTCTTTATCTATCACCATACTGCTGAGTTTTTCAACACTCATTTTCGACTTGGTAAGTTTGGCAAAAAACAGAAACAAAAAAATATTAATTAATACTTCTGCCTACCCCTTGCTTCACTTAGCAGCTTACCCCACTTGTTTGTTATGAGCCCCACTTTATCCTGCACTAATATTTTACTATCAACATGTTTGAAAAACATTTTACTATTCATTTTAGTGCAGCCCACCATCCTTTATGCTTCCTCTTAGCCTTCCTTATTCCAGCCTAAGCCTCTTTCCTGCATTTCAGATGGTCTTCCTGACTTCATTTCCTATAATTATTCTGGCATGCATTATTTGTCTCTGTTTTCCTCCGTATTTTCTCATCGATATTCCGAATCATCTGGAGTACTCTATCTTTGGATACCTATATTTATTTTCCATGGATATGTTCCTAGCTTGTACCCTATTCATTTCTCTTTTGAAAGTCTCCCATTTTTCATCCATTGTTTTATCCACCAAAATACGTTTCCAAACAACCTTCTCTGTTCAACTTATAGACCCCGAAAACCTGCCTTTTTCCAATCCAGGATCTTAATCCTTGACTGGTTTTTTAAAAAATCCTTATGCACATACATTTGAGACCTAAAATCAACTTCCATGCTTTAGCTCTACCATACCAGCTATGCAACTTGTAGTCAGACTATCTTTCTCTTAGTTTAGGGGCATACCATAGAATCCTTAAAACCAGCTTTCAATCTTGATATTTTTATTCTAAATTTAGAACATTACAGCGCAGTACAGGCTCTTTGGCCCTTGATGTTGCGCCAACCTGTGAAACCAATCCGAAGCCCATCTAACCTACACTATTCCATTATCATCCATATGTTTATCCAATGACCATTTATATGCCCTTAAAGTTGGAGAGTCTACAACTGCTGCAGGCAAGGCATTCCATGCCCTGACTATTCTGAGTAAAGAATCTACCTCTGACATCTGTCCTATATCTATCACCCCTCAATTTAAAGCTATGGCCCCTCGTGCTAGCTGTCACCATCTGGGGAAAAAGGCTCTCACTGTCCACCCTATCTAATCCTCTGATCATCTTGTATGTCTCTATTAAGTCACCTCTTAACCTTCTTCTCTCTAACAAAAACAGCCTCAAGTCCCTCAGCCTTTCCTCATAAAACCTTCCCTCCATACCAAGCAACATCCTGGTAAATCTCCTCTGCACCCTTTCCAATGCTTCCACATCCTTCCTATAATGCGATGACCAGAACTGTACGCAATACTCCAAGTGCGGCCGCACCAGAGTTTTGTACAGCTGCAACATGACCTCACGGCTCCGAAACTCAATCGCTCTATCAATAAAACCTAACACACCATACGCCTTCTTAACAACCCTATCACCCTGGGTGGCAACTTTCAGGGATCTATGCACATGGACACCGTGATCTCTCTGCTCGTCCACACTACCAAGAATCTTACCATTAGCCCTGTACTCTGTATTTCTGTTACTCCTTCCAAAGTGAATCACCTCAAATTTTCCGCATTAAACTCCATTTGCCACCTCTCAGCCCAGCTCTGCAGCTTATCTATGTCCCTCTGTAACCTGAAACATCCTTCCGCACTATCCACAACTCCACCGACTTTACTGTCATCCGCAAATTTACTAACCCATCCTTCTACGCCCTCATCCAGGTCATTTATAAAAATGACATCAGCAGTGGCCCCAAAACAGATCCTTGCGGTACACCATTAGTAACTAAACTCCAGGATGAACATTTCCCATCAACCACCACCCTCTGTCTTCTTTGTTTGGATTTGTTTGAATATACTTTAAAAACTCAACATCTTCATACAATTCGTCTCTCAATGTTCCATGACACTTCCACACACTGACCAAGCAAAATCAATGGACAGACCTTTCTTGAAGCCCTCAATGTATGTTTGGTGTATTCTCCCTTCCCATACAGGAGGTAAATCAACAAACTGTCCACTTTATGGTCCCAAGTGCCATTTTAACATGATTACTCAATACAACAACTATATTTTAGCAATTAAATGTTCATCTTCATAGAAATTACCATATAAAGGAATTAAATACTTAGCGAAATTGTCATCTCCCATGAATACGTCTATTCAGATAGAAAGCAAAATAAGTATCTTAAAATAATTGAATCTTGCAATCTACTTCAATTCTACTATTAAGTTGCCCTTCTTAGCCCTCTGCAAGTTTCAGCAATGAGACACTGAGCTATACAGACTGAAAGCATTCCATTGTTCTACACTCAGTTAACTAAACTTGGACAGGGCAGGTTAGAGACATTTCAGTTGGTCACAATGTTCTGTGTTAGAATTGAAACAATGGGCTCCTAGTCGCTATCCTTTGAATCTGATCAGGCATGTAGAGGATTGAGTTTTGTTGCAAAGACCCCCAGATTAAAATACCCGAGCAATTCTCACTAAATTTATGCATGAAGAATGATCATTTGATCCCAGCGCTTAGTTGAAAACACTGCCCACCAGGTCACCATCACTTTCAGGAAAAGAAGAGGGCCACAAATTAGCAGAAAGGGAAGGAACAAATGTCTTTATTTACTGAGATAGCTTTGTGCAATTTTACATCTGCACACTGATGCCCTGTCAAATCCATGGTAGGAGGCCCTAATGTCCTAATTGTCAAAAATCACTGAAACCCGTTAACTGAAGGTCAGCATACAATTATTTTCTTTGACACATCATCCTGAAAATTAGCATCTTTCCCATTTTTCCTTCAGTATCTCTTATCTTCTGAGTTAAAAAAAAGTCCTGAATCCTTCAATGATTAGGAGGTGACGAGACTCTGCTTGCTCAGGACCGAATACATGGTTAAACATGCTTTAAGAACAACGAGAGCTTTTTTGATGACAAAGGTGCCTAGCATTTGGGGGTGGGGGAGAAAAAGACAGAGACAGAGACAGAGAGAGAGAGAGAGAGAGAGAGAGAGAGACACATAGATACAAAAAAAATCACACACAGGAAAGTGAGACAGAAACCTAGGGGTGGGGGAGAGGAGATGGTGGAGGTGTGGTTGGTATGGTTTATGTCAAGGTTTCAGACCAGAAGTAGTGTTTGGTTGACATCTAGAAGGGCTTATCAGAAGAAGAAAACATTTGAGCTCCGTTACATTAAGGTCCAGGAAGAGGTGATCAGATACTCAAGAAAACAGTTGAGACCTCAGTTAAGTTAAGCCTATAGGGGCAATACAGCAGGGAATTCACTCCACTGTGATTATTGCAAAGGGATGCTTTTGGAATTAATGGGACTATAGTTTTATCCTGTTTTGAAACGTTCAAATTTGTTAATATGTAAATATATTTGTTTATTCAATTTTATCTTCATTTCCTTTGTGCAAAAAGCCTCTGTTTTCTTGTCAAAAAGCCAACCCTGCAACATTGAGTAGTTGTGTTTCAGTAAGAGACCACCTCATTAAAACCAAATAAAAATATGATCTAACAGGCCAGATTTCGGATAGCTGACTTGTCCAATAATAACATCAGTTGGGATCGCAGCAGCTCTTGCATAACCCTTTCGTCAGTGTACTTCTTTCAATGCTGTATTTAGCAGATGGTGCTCTATGCTGTGTCAGAGGATTAACGGCCTCTCTGGTATTTTTCACTCTTAAAATATCACAACAGCAATTGCTTTTCAATATGATCTACTTCCACGAGGAGCCCCAAAAGAATAACATGAAAAACAATTAACAATGTTGCAGCAAATGCAAGTGCCCAAGCTGTTCAAACAGAGGTAAAGAATGAAACTTCCAGTTACTACAATAGTAAAACACAAAAGAATCCGCACAGACAATATAGTGGAGGTGGACTGTAAGACTTGATTCCAAATCTCAACTTTATTTGCATAAGCAATCTGCTCTGCTACATAAGATGCTCATCAATATACATACTTGATACTGAGATTTTCGGCACAATAACATGCCATGACCGTATATATAACTTGAAACATTAGTAGTGTATAAGCCTCTAACATATTTGGATTGAAAACAAAAAATGCTGGAGATTACAGGAGGTCAGGCAGCTTCCATGGAGAGAGTGCAAGCTAACCTTTCGAGTCTAGACGACTCTTCATCAGAGCTCTGGTGACGAGTCATGAAGACTGGAAACATGAGCTTGCTTTCTGACCATGGATGCTGCCTGTACTGCTCTCATCTCCAGCATTTTTTTATTTTCAGTTCAGATTCTAGCTTCTGAAGTAACATGCGCCAACATATTTAGACTGTTTGGGTGTGGTATATCACACAAAGTGATATCTGTGGCTGGAGTTAGGGTGGGGGATAACTGGTGAGTGACCACTTTACCCCTCTTATTGTAATATCCTCACACTTCTGTCCAGCCAAAGAATTAACTCTACATACAAGCTGAAAACTGCTTTACAAGAATTTCCCTTTCTTTCAGCTACCTTCAACAAAAAAAAAAGGAAAAACATCTCACAGCACCATTCCAGCTTTCTTTCTCAGATCACAAGAGGCAAATTTCCTATGGAGTTAACATATGCAAGGCTAGGCTCCCCACCCCCTCCAACCCTGCCTTGCCCAGAGTTAAAGCGTTCCAAGTTCCACTTCCAAATGCCTGCAGGAATGCTGTCAATGCTGCTTTGTCCAGGCTAGCAGGTGTTGCTCAGCCAAAGCAGAACAACTCACTCATTATGAGCAGCCAGTGAACTAATACCAACTCCAATTATAATTTGAACTCGAGTGACAGAATCCAGCATGCAACATTTCAAAGCAGCACATTCTTAACTCATAGTAGATATTCCCTTTTTTCAAAACATAGAAGGTTACAGCCAACCTACCTTAGAATGATATAGTTCAATGTAGCACTCAAGACCCGCAAGAATTGGATTCAAAACGAAGGACAATGGATTCAGTTCTGACAGTTAAAGTTAATGTCAGTTCACTGCTGCACAATTTACTACTTATGGTAAATGGAATAATCTCATCCCTGTCATAGCAGAGATACAAAAAGCTCTTGTAATCTTAGGAAACCATCATTACCATTTCAGTTGAAAGCAGCAGTTCAATCTGCTGACGTACAAAGCTTCAAAAAACAAACAGATTTTGATAGGAGTCGAAATAAAATTCACTCTTAAGTCACTGTTTCAAAACAGTTTTGCAATCGTTGATATTTATTGTATCCACAAATCTCTGTCGAGTTCTACACCTGCCTAATACAAGAATAGTAGTTCCTGATGGATCAATATATTCTAACTCGAGGTTTGTCCTTTCCTTTCACTGCTCATCCAATTTGTCACATCATTGTATTGTAATGCAAATAATATTTTTCTGACATAAACACTATTACTTATTTCAAGGCTCAATGAGCTAATAGTGACGAGATGTTTTTTTAAAAAAATCTTCAAATCAAATTCCTTGCAGATTTTTTTTAAGCTCCCTGCAGATTAAATTTTTTGTAATGTTGAAATGCGATAGGTAATACAGGAACATTCCTTCTATGTTCAAATCTGGGTCAACAGGATTATGGGTAGATCTTAAAAAAAAAAGAGATTTCCATATTTTGCACTTCAAATGCTGGCATATAATTTTAAAAAGACCAAAGTCGCTGGTCTTTCTACAAATTGAAAGAAAATTCTGTTCTAGCTATTTTGCATTTTCTTAAATACTTCAAATATGACTTTAACATTTCTTTGCAAATATACCATGATCTTCATTACCGTGGTGGTAAAGTCCATAAACATTCCAGGCAGCTGTTTTTTGCAAAGCATGATACCAGCATTTGTGAATATTGCTTTCATTTTCTGAGGTAACAAAGATATTGTAATAACAGATCAATTGGGTAGTGCCAGGAGGCAGGAATAGTAACTTATTATATGACAAAAGAACTGCAGATCTGAAACAAAAGCAGAACTTGCTGGAGAAACTCAGCAAGTCTGGTAGCATCTGTGAAGAAAGCAGAGGTAACTTCACAAATTCAGTGACCCTTACTTCAGAACAATATCTCATTACCTTATTCTGGGACTTAACCCAATTCAGGCCAGTAATTAAAAACTCATCTCTCAAAAGAATATAACTCCAGGTTGAGTGGTCATAAATCCACAGTGTCAAAATACTGCTCTTTGGTTTTTGTAAAAGAGACAGTACAATATAAAACACACAAATGCTGGACGGATTCATACCTGGCACAAAGGAAAATGGTTGTGGTTGCTGGATGTCAGTCTTCTCAGCTCCAGTGCATAAAGCAAGAGTCCTTGGCTCAACCATCTTCAACTGCTTTATCAATGAACTTCCCTCCCACTCACATGATCAGAAGTGGGAATTTTTGCTGATATCGCACAATATTCAAAACGATTCCAACAACTCAGACAAAACAGGCCATAATCAATTACACCAAGACCTGGACAATATCCAGGTTTAGGGTGACAAAGTGGCAGGTAGTATTTACTCCATACAAATATCAGGCAATGACCACCTCCAACCAAAGAGGATCTAACCATTGCCTCTTTCATAGCCAAATACAGCAATATCAATGACCGTTGACCACAAACTAAACAGGACCAACTATATAAATACAGTGGTTACAAGAGCAAGTCAGAGGCTAGGAATAAAAGAACAAGTAACTTACTTCCCAGTTTCCCAAAACCTGTATACCATAATCAAGGCACAAGTCAGAAATATGATGGAATACTTCCTACTTGCCAGATGAATACAGCTCTAAAAACACTCAAAAAGTTTGACACCATCTAGGACAAACCAGTCTGCTTCATGAACACCACATCCACAGATATTGACCACCACCAAATGTCCAGTAGCAGCAGTGTGCACCATCAAGAAGATGCATTGCAGAACTTCACCAAGGGTCGTTAACACCTTCCAAATCCACGACTACAGCCATCTAGAAGAACAGGGCAACAAATACATAGGAACACCATCACCTACTAATTCCCCGCCAAGCCACTTTCCATCCTGACTTGGAAATATATTGTTGTTCTTTCAGTGTCACTGGGTCAAAATCCTGGAACTTCCTCCCTAACAATGACAGTACCAACAGCACACTGATGGCAAAGCCTCAAGGTGGCAGTCCACCATCACTTCTCTAGGTACCTAGAGATAGGTAATAAATGCTGGCCCAGCCAGAGATGGCCAAATATAGGGGAGGCAATGGGCTAGTGGTATTATCACTGGACTGTTAATCCAGAGACCCAGGTAATGTTCTGGGGATTCAGGTTCGTAATTGAATACTGATTTGAATTCAATAAAAGTATGGAATTAAGAGTCTAAAGATGACCACGAATCCATTATCATGGGTCAGAAAAACCCATCTGGTTCACTAATGTCCTTGAGGGAAGGAAATCTCCATCCTTACCTGGTCTGGCTACATGTGACTCCAAGCCCACAGCAATGTGGTTGACTCTTAACTGCCCTCTGGGCAATAAATGCTGTCCTAGCCAACAATGCCCTCATCCTGTCAATGGATTTTAAAAAATACAACGAAGGAATATTATTTAAAAGCTGCCTCAGCTTCAACTCGATTGTTACACCCAGTTCTGCATACTGTTCTTTAAGAAGGATATGAACTTGTCAAAGTATTGGAGAAGACAAGGAAGATTCAAGTACATTGTTTTAGAGATGATTGACTACCACATAGACAAATTAAAGAAGTTGAGACTGTTCTCTTTGGAGGAGCAGATTTGACAACGAAAAACGTGAGGGGTCTCGACAGAGTAAGTAGGGAAAAATTGCTCCCATTGGTCAAAAGGTTGAGTATCTTGACATTCAATGGTGTTACAATCACTGAATCCACTACTATCAACAGCCTTTGGGTTACCAATGACCAGAAACAACTGGTCTCACCATATAAACATAGTGGCGACAAGACAAGGTCAGAGGCAAGGAATACTGTGGCTAGGAACTTATCTCCTGACACCATAAAGCCTGTCCAGCATCTAAGGCACAAGTCAGGAGTGTGGTGGAATACTGCCCACTTGCCTGGATGGGTGCAGCTCCAACAACACTCAACATCATCCGGAACGAAGCAGTCCGCTGGATTGGCACCACATCCACAGGTATCCGCTCCCTCAATGAGCGATGACAGCAGTGTGTACTATCTACAAGCACCACTGCAGAAATTCAAAGATCCTCAGGCAACACTTTCCAAACCTACGACCACTTCCACGTTGAAGGACAAGGGCAGCAGATACCCGGGAACACAACTACCTGCAAGTTCTCCTCACTATCCTGACTTGGTAATGTACTGCCATTCGTTCACCGTCAGTGGGTCAAAATTCTTGAATTCCCTCCCTAAAGGCATTGTAGGTCTTTCTAGAGCACACTGATGGCAGCAGTTCAAGGCGGCAGCTCACCATCACCTTCTCAAGGACAGCTAGGGATGGGCAAGAAATGCTGGCCCAGCCAGCAACAACCATGTCCCATGAGCGAATAAAAAAACTAATTAGAGGTGTTTAGAAAAAGAATGGCGACATGAGAAAAAAAAAAGTGTTTTTGTAGCAAGTGGTAATAATCTGAAATGAATTGTCTGAAAGGGTGATGGTGGCAGGTTCAATTAAGGAACTTGAGGGGGAATCAGATTAATATCTGAAGAACCTGACAAATTTACAGGGATATGTGGAAATGGAGGGTAAGTGGCACTTGAATTGCTCCTGTAGAGGGCCAGCACAGAAATGACAGCTCAATTGGTCACAGTGCTGCAAGAGGCCATTCCAAGATCTGCTGGTTAAATTCAATTAGAATTTAATTGAACAGGCATTATGTCAGAATTTGGCCCTGTGTTTCATTACCAGTTTTTTTTTACCTTTTACCAGTTCTTGAAGGCATTGATGATAGGAGTGGATTTGTTGGGAGAGTTTTAACATTTTTGAAGTTGCCAAGAATCAAGTTTCCTGAGAAATAAGACAATTTGCCAGGATATTGAGTAAATTTGAGGAGATGGACAGATCATTAAGTAGTAATGGGTAGAAGGATTATGGAGAGTGGGCAGGAAAGTGGGGTCGAGGCCAGCCATGATGGTATTAAATGGTGGAGCAGGTTTGAGGGGCTAAATTGTCTGCTCCTAATCATTTTTCCAACTGTCGTCCATGTACACTGTCACATTACTCAGTTATTACAGCGGCAAGCAGATTTATAAAAAGGGTCCTGGGAGAATTTTAACTCTTCTAAAAACAAGAATATTTCTGGATTTAAAAACGACTTTCCATTTATATAGCGCTCATGGCTTGAGCCGCAGGCTGCTCACAGGCAGATGGTGAGGTTGATCAGGTTCAGCATAATTCTTTGCTAAATACTTGCTTCACCACCTGGGGAGGCAGAAGTACAGCAGAAATGTCACTAGACTAGCGATCCAGAACATCAGACTCACTCTCTGGGGATGTGAATCCTGCCATAACATTTCAATTCAATGTTTTTTTTTTAAAAAATCTATAATTAAGATTAAGAGCTTCCTCAAGGCTGACCATACAACCACTGTCAACTGCCTTAAGAGTCCATTTGAATCAATAATGTCCTTTAGGGAAGGAAATCGCCTTTTCTTATCTGGTCTGGCCTACATAGGAATCCAGGTCCACAATTCAGTTGACTCTTAATTGTCCCTCTGGGCAGTAAATGCTGGCCTAGTCGGTGATGCCCACGTTTCATGAATGAATATTAAAAAAAAATGAAGACAAGCATCTGACTTCAGTTAGCACCTCTCTGGATGTGTGGCTGAAGTTGGTAACTTTCTTTCATGGCGAATCAAGGCTGTTACCCATTGCCGCTGAACAGTAGACACACATTTGGTGTTTGAAGCACTGTGCCAGTATATTACTCAACAGTAACTAGGTTTGGCAGCAATAAAGGCAAAATATTCTGCCTGCACCCTCAGCACTATTAGCCTTTCAGGAATATTGCTGCAATAACCAAGACTCAGTTATTGGCTAATTCCATTGCTTTTTCTTGAAGTAGTCAGCTCGCTATCCCCCTCTGCTGAGTCTCTGCTGCTTCTCGCTTAATCGGTCATCATTTGGACTAGGTGCATCTACTATAAACTATAACAATTGGAAAGTTATAAACGAAACTAAATCAGAGTTACAGGCTATTTGTTTAAGATTTTGAACAGATTTCAACATTATGTTAATCATGAATTAATGATCATTAATTTCCTGTTAATAAATAAGAAATGTGTGCTAAAATTTCAACCTCTGATAACAAGTGTTTGGCTGTTTTATTTAAAGCTCAAGGTTTTCTTTTAATATCCTTATTGATGGGCTCAGGATATTTTCTATTTATGCTACTTTATTTTCAAACAACAGCATACGTACCAACCATCTGCATTTGACATTGGGTGGCCAGCAATAGGCTACAGTCCCCAAACCTAAACTGGCAGATACCCTAGGTTCTCTCCCTCTGAGCATCCAACTCCTTCTAATGTTGCCTCAAGAAGCTCTGTCCACAACCTGCACCAGTGCCCTATCACACACAGGAACAGCAGCAGACTGGAGTTGGAAGAAGTGGTGAGCATGGTGGAGGAAGTTGGAGCTAGGGGGTGGGTGTGTCTGGGGTGAAGGCAGGCAACAGGTGGAAGTGATTTCCAGCATCTTCTGTTAGAAAATAAAAAGACAAAGATTGTCGAGAACCAAGAAGGGAAAGGGAGCAGCACCACGCAAAAGTGACAGTGGGCTATTGAGAGGAAAAGGACTGTGACCCTATCTTCAGAAATTTTGTTGGACTATCAATGAGACCACATCAACTTGTGAATATAGTCCCGTTTGGCCCCTGAAGCATCAGTCACAATGTAATTAAGTATCAAATCATGCTTTTCCGTGTCCTGAATCAACTAAAACCAATCCTAGTTTCAATGCTGACATTCAAGTTTCAGCCTTTTCCAATAAACTTTCTCCCTAAATAGGTGGATGCCCACCCTATTCGGTTAGCACTTTCAAAAGGTGTAAAGTTATACATCACCAGATCCATGTATACCACTTAAAACTAATTAACTAAATGTATTTACTGGTGAAATATACAGAGGAGGGGATATGAAACAAATACAGATCTGTAGTCATACAGTGGTAGTAGGCCAGAAAATCAAGTTTTACCACAGGCGTGTCACAACACATCTGAAAATGTCAATTTTAAATACTCCTGCAACATCTCAAACAAGTTGCTTCAGTATTCCAAGTATTTGATGGTTTCTGAAAAAACAGCTTGCATTTCTTTCCTCCAGTCAGATAGCTTTTTATCCTCCATTTGAAATCCTAGGAAAGGCAGCTTTCATTTTAATTGGTAGTTTTTTACAAAATAAAACACAAGAAGTTGACATAAATTCATGGTTCTATGCAAGGCTCCCTTTTAAATGTTTATGCTTGTGACTACTGCTCACAAACTCTAAAAGGTTTGGTTTCTGACCTTTGGTAACATTACTTTTATCAACAAGTCGAAATAAACCTGCAGATACTGGCACATGTCACTCTAAATATTTTTAATGCACGTTTTCCTTTTTTGATGTATAATTTGTCTTATTTCTTGTCTTTTTATTTCATAATTTGCCTGCAATTTCTAGAAATTTTAGTGAACTTGGAATTAAAAGTTTAATTATGGTAGCTATGAATCACAATAAATAAGTTCCAAATGCTATTAATAATCATCATATGACTTGCAACTAATTCACTGTTACATATTGCAATGAATCTCACATTCAACTGGCTTGACACAGTTAAGTACTCTCGTCAAATATGGCTGCAGACATACAAGTAGTGTGGCAGCTGGCAGGTTTACCGATTTCTGCTGTTCTCCATATTTCATAGCCTAGCTATTTTGTTTTAAACAGAACTAACCACAAGAACTCCAGCGCATCCACAAATCCTTAAATGTGTTTCATGTCTGTGGATTCCTTATGGAATACTTAAACTAAGCCAAATGCACTACTCAGTCTACAATTACAGTAATTCCACAAACAGACACATCTTACCTCCTATTGACACATTAAGTACAATTCTTGTACTCAAGAAATGACATGGCCCAAGTAGCTATAATGCATCAAGTTGATTAAGCTATAGTTGGAGTATAAGTTGTATTTTTTTTTCCTCAACTCCCTTTTAAGTTCTTTGGCTGAATGGTAACCTGTCAGAATGGCTCTCTTGCCAAATTTTCATTTTGTTTAAAGTGGAATGATAAAGCAGATAGGTGCGTTCTGCAAAAGGGCTTGGGGGCAGATTTTGTTTGTTAACACTCCTAAGTATCTTGGGATGTTTTACCACATTAACAATGCTATATAAATAAAATTTGTTGCTGAGAGATAGTAGGAACTGCAGATGCTGGAGAATCTGAGATAACAAGGTGCAGAGCTGGATGAACACAGCAGGCCAAGCAGCATCATAGGAGCAGGAAGGCTGACATTTCGGGCCTAGACCCTTCTTCAGAAATTTGTTGCTGTACATGTTTTGTATATTCACCACAGGGTTTATTTGCTGCTGCTTCCAGTCTCCCAGGTTCGGATATTAAGGCTTCAGGCTGAAGGTAAATATGCCAAAAGTCTGCCTGACAATGTAATTCCGTGAATCTGCATTTGACCCGCCTCCCAACATTTTTGCAGACTTTCTGCTTCCAGTTCCCTTCATTTAATATAAATTCACTCAATATAATTATTTCCATTGTCTGTCCCAACTGTCTGTGTACTCCATGTTTACAAGGTGTGGCGCTTGCCAATTCTTGTAGAAATTCTGGTGAGGCATTGTCCCACTTTATGTCAAAGACAATCCATTTCCATAAAATGGCAATTAGTCCCGGAATGAGAGGAAATAGGACATTAATGCTGCACATATATTCTAACTTTGCTGACAATGGCAGCAGCGATGGAATAAAAAATGAGATGTTAATATTAACTGCACTGGTATCAAACACCAGTGAAAATGTAAGCCTCTTGTATCAAGATGTAGATCCATCTCACCAGCAGCAGCACCAGAAATTGTTAATGATGATTCTTCGGTCGCAGCTGGGACAGCGCTCAGCTACATTACATCACCCAGCAACATGACTTTCACAATAAATAGGACTCTCAGGACACAAACCGACTATTCAGCCGAACTGGTCAATGTCTGTTTAGGCTCGAGTTTCCTTCCATCTTTCTCCCTCATATTTATCTGGCTTCTCCATAAATGCATCAATATGATCCATTTTAACCGTCCCATGTGTTAGCAACTTTCATCTTATCACTGCTATCTGGGAAAAGGTGATTCCTTATTGAAATTTAGTGACATTGATAATCCCAGATTGTGTTTCCACACATGGAGGAATCCACTTTTTCTGTCTGCACTATAAAATTCTGTCAGATTTTCAAGATGTCTAATATGTCATTCCCAGCTGGTTCACTCTTTCAGCTGAGGCTTTTCAGTCTTTCAACTTTGCTTTCTGTTTGGAACAGCAACAAGCAAAAATGTTAAGTTGTAACTACAGCTTTGCTAGGGCAAGGCTGAAAAAGATGTCAGACCATCATCAGGCTTAGTACTCAAAATACTTAATCACTGTAAAAAGGCAGTTAACAAAGCAAACCCTAGCGAAAGGCAAATTTAAAACCAAGGGAGGAAGCATCAAACGGGAAGATTTAATTCAAGAGTCACGAGGGTTGAAGAACAAACAAAGCAATAGATAAATAAAATTAAGACTGCAGAAATGTGGTGAGAAAGAGAAAAAACAACTGAATTTTATTCAGAACAGATGAGGGTCACTGTGAAAGATGACTTTGGATGTCTTCGAGGTAATTGGCAAGAGAATCAGAGGCAACATGTGGAAAAAGAAGATTAGGCAGAGAGTTATGATGATCTGGAATGCACTAAAAAGGGTGGTGGAACCAGATTCAATAACTTTAAAAAACAGAATTGGATACATACTTGAAGGGGATCTATGGGAAAGTGCAGGGTGAGAGGCTATTAATTGAATATCTTTGTCAAAGTGCCAGTACACATATGATTGGCCAATTGGGCGTCTCCTGTATCACTCTCCTTTACCATGAGCCTTGTGAATAGTTCACCAGCCTTTGACTTAGGTTTCAATCAGCAAACTTTGCTAAAAACCGTTGATGCATTTGTGATGCAATTTGAGAGACTGTAAAAAATGACCAAATAGAGGTGAAAGTAGCCAAAATCTGCCTTCCCAGCTTCAACCATTAAACATCTAACAGTGTTCATATTCTTGCTATAGCTTCATCAAATATTAACTAAGCACTTTGTAGTTACATCTTACATTTCTTGGATTTATAGTTGCAGAATAAAGATAAAAATGTAAAGGCTGCTGGCAGATATGCAGCTCACTGCGGAAGTCAGCTGATGAAAATGTTAATTATTTTGGGAGGTAGTTTCATGCTGATAGCAGCATTCATAAATACTAACCAGGCTATCGTAAGTTTTAAAAAGGGATATTGCTGTTTCAATTTAAATTCAGCCCGCAAAGCTATACTGTAAATAATGAAGCTGACATTGGCAGTAATATTATTTTCCATCAACTCCTGTACACTATTTCACTTGGCACTCGATAGGGTTCAATATTCAGTGGACATATAATTAGATTGATCCCTCAGCTGGTGTGAGGGATTGTTCTTTTTGGTTTAGAAAAGCAGCATTTTAATACAACGTTTAATAACTTGCTCAATTTAAAAGCTCTGATGCAGTATTTGCAGAAAATTTCTCAGGGTCTAATGGCCTCCTTCTGCCTTGTAAAATTTTAGTCTTACCATGTTCTGTGTATTATTGCTGGTTGGACACTCCTGTACGCCTGACGTATTAAGTAAAGTTCACCCCAGGAGTCTCCTATCCCACTACAATGTAAAGGAGTCATAAATTACTGGCCTTGGTCTCAGCCTCTAGCTTAATGTATAGTTCCAACCATCAGTATGTTAAACTCCTTATCGTTGCTGACAAACATAGACATGTTTGCATAACTCTGGAAAGAAGGGTTAAACTGTCTCACCTTGTTTGCAGGCTGTTGTATGCAAATACAAGTGCCTCTGCATAGCCAGGCAAAAATATTAACAACAATCCATTTTACGTCTTACTTTAATCTCAATGTAATTTGCTTTGAGGCAAAATGCATCAACTGCATTGCAAGAACGAAAAGGCTGCCAGTTGTTACAGAAACCTGACATTGACTGGTGAACCATTTTCACCTGACTAAAAAAAATCAAACATTAATATTTAGTTCCATTGCTTTATATATACAAACTATAAATGAGTAAAAGAATGAATTTGCTAATGATAATAGGATCTCATTAAGGCAATTATTTATGGAAGAGAATTTAGATCAGCTGAACAAAAGCTTGGTCAAATAGTTGGTTTTAATGAGGGCCTGAGGAGGAAGTGGAGAATCTGAAAAGGAATATAGATAAGTTAACTAGGTAGACAAAATTCTGGTAGATGGTGTATAACGTGGGCAAATCAGAATTTGTCCACTTTAACAGAAAGAACAGAAAAGCTGTGCACAATTAAAATGTTGAGAAACTGCTGACTTTTGAGGTACAGTGTGATATGGGGTCCCTGGTACATGAATTACAGTAGGTTAATACACAAGTACAGCAGTAAGTTAGGATGGTGTATGGAATGTTAGTATTTATTGCAAAGGCATTGAAACATAAAAGCAGGGGAGGTTTTACTGTAGTTATGCAGCTGTTGGTAACTTCACATCCCAAGGACTGTGAACACTGTCGCCTCGTTTGTAAACAGTTACAACTCTTCGCTCAGAAAGGTTCACTCAACTCATTGCTGAGTGGAGGAGTTTACTCTATGAGGAAAGGTTAGATAGGCTGAGCCTGTATCCACTTATTTAGAAGAATTAGAAGTTAACCTGCTCAAACACAAACAGGAGGATTAGTCCTCTTGCAGGGGAAGATTAGAACCAGGGGACACAGTTTTAAGAATATGAAATTGTACTTTTAAGATGAACAGCAATATTTTCTGATGTTTAGTAATTTGTGGAGGCAGAATTAAATAGTCAAGAAATCAAACATGGAAGGAGAGCAAAAGGGGGAGCAAAACACCCAGCTAAAGGTAAAATCATTCTGCAAGTAGTGCTGTGTCATTAGTACACTGCGTACTTGCTACGTTCTTGCCTCTAATTTTTCATCCCTACAAGGTCTTCTAAATAGTTACTGTGTGCAGACTGAATACATTAGTGCTAGTACATAGACTTTTTGTACTCCTCTCTTTACTTGGAGGAGGAGTGAGGCTCTGAAAGCTTGTTTTCAAATAAACCTATTGGACTATAACCTGGTGTTGAGAGATTTCTGGCCTTGTCCAACCCAGGCACCTCCACATCATACTTGAAAGATATCCCTCTTCCAGCCTGATGCTCACTATTTAGGCTCCAGATGTAACTCGCATCTTTACTGTCAATGTCACATTTCAGCCTCACGTCTATTAACTTTGGTGATAAACGTGATTGAAGTTTGTTCCCCCCCCACGGTAAAAAGTCAGAATAGTCTCACTAGATCGTAGGACTGCTCATTCATTAAAGAGAGACAACTGGTGGTGGTTTAACTCGAGGGTCACCATGTCTCAGGCGAGTAGAAAGGTCGAGAAGGACAGTCCTTCACGATAACCTCAGTTGGTCCAGGAACTGAAACCATGGTGTTGGCATCACTGCACTGCAAACCAGCGGTCCAGCCAACTGAGCTAAGTGACTCCCTTTACATTTCATAGTCTATGAAGCATATACGAACGAATATGTAGTTGAGGTCACATATGATGTGTAGATGGAGGAGCAGCGCTCCAAAAACTTGCGATTTTAAATAAACCTGTCAGACTATAATCTGGTGTCATGTCACTTCTGACAAGCCTCAGCTTGTTAAGGGGAGGGATGGAACAGGGAGCTAGGGAATGGAGCTGGCCCAAATGGGGATGGTTCAAGATGATGGCTTCAGTCTTCCCAATATTTAATCACAGGAAATTTCTACTCATCCAGCAGCCGGACAATGTGAACAGTTAAGGAGTCAAGAGAGGTGGTGCTGAAATGGGAGCCACCAGCATACTTGTGAAAAGTATCGGTCAGCAAATGGATACAAAACAGGAGAGGCAAGGTGAAACACACGAAAGACACCAGAGGTAACAGTGTTGATGTAGGAAGAGAAGCCACAGCAAGTGGCTATTAGATAGACAAGAATGGAGCCAGACGAGGGCAGTCCTACCCAGCTGGATGGCAATGAAGAAAAGTTGTAAGAAAACCGTGTAGACAACTTAGTCAAAAGCTACAGGCAGGTTGAGTGACACAGACGGAAGGAATACAAGTTTACATCTGTCACAATCACAGATGATGTTATTTGTGACTTTGACAAGAGTCATTCGAGTGCTGTGGCTGGGAAGGATTCAAACATGGAGTTCTGGGAAAGATGAGCACGAATTTGGGAAACAGTAACATGTGTAAACATTTTGATGACGAAAGGGAGTTTGGACATGGAACAGTAATTGCAAGGATGGAGAAGGCACACTACCCAGACATTTTTCCAGCAATTTTGAAAAACAGACGTACATCTCCATTTGCTTCTATAACATCAGACTCTGTTCAGCAAGTGGGTTACCCAAAGAATTGGCCCCAGTACTAACTGTGTCACGTTGGGCAAATTAAATTGAATTACAATTGTCTGAATTACAATAAATTGAATTACAATTACAAGTGGATCTTGCACGATCTGGTAATGCAGAGATTAACATTAGATAAAAATTGTTATGATGTTCTAACCAGAGTGAAGAAGAATGTGAAAGACAAAGAGCATTGAGCTTTCTTAAAGGAAACGTACATGAGATAATGATGGAAAGATATGCCCTGAAGTCATCATCCAGTAACAGATAGATCATTCTATTCGAAACAGTCATCAAGTCAATACACTGGCAAGAAGGAAATCTCAAAAACAAAATCACAGAAGATTGTCTGAAAGAACATCATAAAATATACATTTCCCACTAATAAAGGAGACGGTGCACTAAAACCTGAGGGTGCCAGAAGACAGGCAACTGAACACTTGAGAGGAACTGATGTTAATTGCATTTTGAAGGCAGGGATAAAAATAAAGAGTCGGGATAAAAATAAAGAGTCTGGATAAAAACGCCTTGGTTTTTTTTTAAAATTTAAGAAAGGCTTTGAGCAAATTTGGCCAGAATCCCCTGAAAGAAGGCTAAGAGAAAATATTGGGTTACAGTGATCAAGGAGGGAAATAAAAATCTTGAATGCTAGGAATAAGTTGATTTTAGAGAGTGAGTAAATATTTGGTCTACACGTTGAAGCAAGTAACAAAGATGTATTTAAAGGGACACTGGATAACTGCATGAGCAAGAATGAACCAGAAGGTTTGGCCTGAAAACAAAAAAAAAAATGCTGGAGATCTCAGCAGGTCAAGCAGCAACGATGGAGAAAAAGAAAGCTAATGTTTTAAATCTAGACAACAGTTCATCAGAGCTGACATGAAGTGTGGAGGGGGAAGCATTCAGCTTTGATGAAATGTCATCTAGACCCAAAGTCAGCTGGCTTTCTGTCCATGAATGCTGCCTGACCCACTGAGATCTCCAGTGTTTGTCGTTTTCAGCGTAGATTCCAGCATCTGCAGTAATTTTCTCCTGGAAGAATTGGCCATTAGGCTATATTGAAAGCAGGTCATGAGAAAGATAAACACGAGGAAAGACCAGCAGGACGAAATGGGCTGTTGCTGAGATGGAAATTCAAAGGACATCTCTTTAGGGGTTAAGCGATCTTCCTGGAATTATTACATAAAAATTACTCACTTTGAAACTATCTCTCTCAGCCATGATGATGATGACATGAGTTGAATCAGATAACAGAAACAAGTACAATCCTTGTGGTCTTTATCCTGTTGTTCAAGCCTCAGAAGGAGGGAGCACACCAGACACTTAACCTACATTGCAGGCAGCAACTTGGCCAGCTTCTCATACACTGTACTTTCTATTCATATTCCTCCGCTCTAGCTCCTGCCATTTCACAGTGCTCCAGCAAGCAACATAACAGACTGGCTAAAGATGTTCAAGAAATAAGGCTATTATGCAGTTCTGATAATACTCCCTCCCAAGTGGAGGTGCATCATGAAAAAAGAGAATATGGGAACGACTAAAGAAAATCTCCGAGAGCTTTTTTCTTTGAAACAAATGCCTTCTGTGCAAATGATGCTTTGCTTCCAAATGATGAGCCTGTGGAATTTATATCAGCCATGTTAATCTGTGGTTGTGTACATTGTTTAATGCCTTCACACTTCTTCACCACACGCATCACTAGCTTAGTTTGCAATAATCATCAGTTAAACAAAAATGAAAGTAAATGCTGGGGGAACAGAAAACTGCTACTTAAGACCACATTTCTGAAGTAACTAAAATTATAAATTGGCAAAGATTCTTATTGATCAGGAGCTCTCCTCCCAAACCCACAGCAAAAAAAATACCAATATTTAGAATTTATTGGCAAAAAACCTGAGGTTGCTTCACATTTTTAGTGCAAAATAGCACAAGAGAGACCAAAGTAAAAACAGAAATGATATACAAACTCAGGTGATGAATGGCTAGAACGAATAAGTTAATATTCTGCTGAGGTTGTGCACTTATTACGTTCACCATCCTCAATCTGCAGCTGCCTGCCATCCTGTTGTGTGTATTTTTCCCCTCCACTCACCGACAGCCCTGCCAAGTGCCTAATCTCAGCTCACACAGTGCAAAAAAAACAAAGAAAATAAACAAAGGCTTGCATTTATTTAGCACCTTTCAAAACCACTAGCTATCTTAAAGTATTTTACATCTAATGAAGTACTTTTAAAGCACAGTCACTGTCATAATGCAGGAAACACATCAGCTAATTTGTGTTTAGCAAACTCCCGTAAAATGATAACAGCCAAACAAACTGTCATTCTGAAATGCTGAGGACTAAACTTTGGCCATCATGCTGGCAATAACATACTCGCTTTTTGAAATAGTGCCATAGAATCTTTCATTTCCACTAGGACAGACAGATATGGCCTCGGTATAATGTCTCATCCAAAGGACAGCACCTCAGATAGTACAGTTCGTCCTCAGTAACGTCAGCCTTGGTTTTTGTGCTTAAGTGCTGGAATGGGATTTAAACTCCAAATATTCTGATTCAGACGTAATTGTGCGACCACCGAGTTAAGGCCAGCACACACACAACAAAAGAGTCAGTGAATCAACAGTCTGACATTTCAAAACTGCCTTGATCTAAAAACGCACACTTTTGCATGACCTACTCACTCAGCCCTAACACCATGATGAATACAAAATTCATTAATGCCCAATTAGTGAAATCAGTTAGAAAATGCTAAAATGTTGAGGCATGCAAAGCTAAATGTATTGGGGAAAAAATAAACACACTTTACCCAGTGTACCTAAAATCACAAATTAATAAATTGAAAAAAAGACTACCTGTTATCTCTTTTTAAATATGGAATATACCATACCGTGAATAGGAATCAGGTTAATTCTCCAGTATGCATAAATGGTGCAAAGCCTCCTTTAACGTTATCATAACATCTGCAGGTAGTAAAACCTTGGCTCTCCATGTTAACCCAGTGAAAATAGCCAATAACAAATCCTTCAGAATTCTGTGTAAAAGTAGCATTAATACATCATTCCCCTCTATACTTTATCTCAATTTCACCTTGCTACCAGAACTGCCAGTTCCAGAGTTTGTTTTCTTCCTCCTCAATGACAGAAAAACAGTATGCCTGCAAAAGCATGATTAACCACAGTCTGCACAAGGACAACAAGCCTTTCCACCATCTCCAGGATAAAATAATTCAGATCAGCACAAACAGATGATAAACAAGCATGTGCTGTTCATATCTGACACTGACAGCCTCCTACCCCTTATCATTATGGATGAGTTTTTCCAAATTCAGCCCAAACCCCTTTAATAAATAGCTGTAATTCTTTGTAATTATTTCCGAATATTTAGTTACAAAATCATTGAGATGCAGGTACTAAAATATGTCCCGTCATTTGCCAAATAACCTTTCTAAGAAACACCGGCCAAAAATGCAGCGCCACCAATTTTCTGTCAAAAGAGATTATTTCATGACTGCTCCAAAGTAGAATTTGAGGCAGTAGACATCACATGCCAGGTTCCAATTTGATATGCCTCTGATACGTGCCATGTGCACATGATGCTTCTACAATCCCAATAGAGTCATTCAAATTAGAAACACACTATGGTGCCAGCTTGGCAATTCCAACTGGAGACGGCCATTCAGTTCATTCAAGGTTAAGCCCAACTTCCATGCACACATGAACTCAGCTACCAGCATGAGACGGTGGTCTGGCATTTTCTTTTCGGAATCTGCTATATTCAGATGGTCTGAGGGGTTCAACTTAAAAAAGACAGGATGGTAAACTACTAGATTCCTGTCCCCTATGCTCATTCTCCAGAGCTTCAGCAACTTATAGCTGCTTCCATTTTTGAATGATGGGACGACGCAAGGCTTTGGGCAAGAGCCAACTGTCTCTCTGCCTCAAATTCACTAACTAAATACATAACAGGTGTGAACAAAATATTGCGAGGTTGTTGTAGCAGGAAATAACAGAGGGAAGCTACCTGTTCCTCTTCTATTCCATCTAACTGCTCAATTTGATCTAACGACAGGACAGCTAGATCCATGAAAACGTTTGGCTCTGTGGCAAGCATACGGGCTTTGTGCCCCTTTAAAATACTTCTTCCATGCGTGGCGCAGCAGCACTGTGCTTAGTTCTTTTGTGGAACTGATATTTCTGGGACCCGGCCTTACACATGTAATTGACTCCAACCCAAGAGACAGAGAGTTGGGCTCAGGCCAAGACCATGGTGAAATGCTACTCCAGCTTGTTTAGGTGGGAGAAAGAAAATCCTGGAACCCACAATTTGGAAAGGATACTCAGCAGAAGCAGAACTCCACAAACTCCAAAAGAGAGTTGTATTGATAATAGACAGAGATGCAGTCCTTCAGGCTGAAGGGTAGTATATTGCTGGGAAATATTATAAACACAAGTATTAAAAATAGGTTTGACAAAACAACTGTTGAATCCATAGCTATTGATCATCATGATAAAAAATCATTATTTTCCACTTATAAGATGTTGATCTTGTCTAGATTCAAAATCAATGCATTAGGGTTTCCCGTTACACAGACACTAACATTCCAAGTCAGCTACATAGTCAAGAATAATATTGGGCATCAGAAAAATGTTCATCTACACACACAACAACAACAACAACAACAACAACAGTAAGTGGAGCTGCAGTTTACTCAAAATCTTGTTTTGAAATAATGTAGCAGAGGTTTTCAAACATTGATAAAATTCAATATTGGGAAACAAGCAATTTCAAGTCACATGCATCAATTACACTATTATAAAGATTATCCAGAAGCAAATGCATTTACTCTAACAACCTGATCAGTCAAACTATTATATGCTTCAAGCGTAAAGGCTTCAACTATACAATATTCTAACAGCGGGGCTCTAATGGCACAGTTTTACTATCCCTACCTGAGTCAGAAGATATAGGTTCAGCTTCCACCCGCTCTAGAGGTACATAATAACATCTCTGAATAGGTTGGTTAGAAATATCTACACTATTCCAAAATTAAACCATACTTAATTGAGTAATAAAACGATGCAGCAACAATGTGATGATATCACAGGTAAAGTTGTCCTTATTTGACAGCCACAAACATGCACACGTGTAACAGATTCTCTACTCCGTACCTAGGTAAACCATAATGGGCAACATAGCTCTAAGATTTACTAACTCAGCACAGACTAAATTTAAAACTGAGCTCTTCCTAACTATCTCGCCACTTACTCACTGAGAATATTAAAGGTATAACACTTGCACTAGAGGTAAGTGCGAGGATCAGTAGCAGCAACATTTCAGTGCAGTATCACAAATTATTGTAATTTATCAAAAGATCCTTAAATTTTACCAAAGAAAGGAAGTTTGGAACATGTTCGCTATACTTAATTTCTACTTTCCCCAAACTTAATGAATTTCTCCTTTCCTTGCCTGAGTGCTTTCACTGTTTCTGGGGTGCAATTCGTGCATGAACCCTTAAAGCAAAGGCTTTAGAGCTGTGGCCAAGATGAGCTCAATTGCTTTCTTCTGTGCTGCAACCATTCTATGAATTGCACTGTAATCCTGTTCTTACCCAATTTCCAAATATCCACTTACAAGCAGAGGATAAAAAGCTGAGCCATTGCCAAGGGCAACGCAGTTAAACTTAGCACCCAAAAACTATTCCCAATTTAAGTACTAACCTAAAACAAAAACAGCCTGGGACATCATGGTTCAATAGTTTTTATAAACCATTTCCATTGAATCCGTACAGTGTGGAAGCAGGCTTTTCGGCCCAACAAGTCTACAACATCCTTTCAAAGAGTATCTAAAGACCCATCCCCCTACCCTTTCCCTCTAACCCTACATATGCCATGGTTAACACACCTAACCCACACATCCCTGAACATTACAGGCAATTTAGCATGGCCAATCCACCTAACTTGCACATCTTTGGACTGTGGGAGGAAACCGGAGCACCTGGAGGAAACCCACGCAGACACAGGGAGAATGTGCAAACTCCACACAGACAGTTGCCCAAGGCTGGAATCGAACCCGGGTCCCTGGTGCTGTGAGACAGCAGTGATAACCATTGAGCCAGCTGTGCCGCCCATTTCATTAATGTTCAGTTCTCAAAATAACTCCTTATTCAATGAGATAACTAACTTTTGCAAGGGTATCAAGTTCACAAGTGTAGCAATAGCCCTTCATGAAGCATACACTCTAATATGATCTTTGCTCCTTATGCAGTATTTATCCTTTAATGAAGATATAACTTTTAATAAAAGGTGTCACTAAGAAAACCAAAATCAGCGACTGGCATTTCTGATTTGCAGGCTTAATTAGCAGGAAGGTTACTATACAAAATATAATTTCAAAAGCAGTGTGAACGTTATGCTGAAATTTTCGTCACATCAGAAAGGTTGATTACATTTTGGAACAAAAGCATGTTAAAATGTCAAAGCTGATGACTCTTACCTGGGTTAGATTAACCCACTGGAATTAAAACATCTTGACTTTTCATTTAGCTTTCAGACTTACAAGTTAAAACCTTCAGCGCTATCATCTTACAAATCTGATTGTCATTTTGGTACATAACAGTCAATTAGGATATTCACATAATGTTCCATCATTTAATGTTTTACTGGAGATCCAAATTAACCTGAATTACATGCATTTTTAGATTTTAATGATCAGATTGTCAGGGGGATTTTAACAAAAAAGTGGTTTCTGTAGTTTAGAAAAAGTCTAAAGAGGCTGGTTTGCTTTCAGTTGTCTCATCTATTCTTGAAAACATAACTATTGAGAGTGCACAAAAAGAGGGGCAACATGTAAGTGGAGTAGATACTCTGAATGTGACTCTGCAGAAACGAAAAGCGAAGCTATTCCTCAAAATATACAGGCCACAGCAGGTCATACAGGATTAGGACACAGTGAAAATACAGTGACTGGATCAAAAATTGCAGAGGGATCACAAGGAAGGACAGTGCCTACTGTCTATTTTAATATCAGATTAACTCACATTTGCTATAAGTCAGATACATTCATATAGAGGGATGTGTCCTCCTCAGGCAAAAGGAATACATCAAAACATTGATAATTTTGTTTATTTTAAAAATGTGCAATGTAGATGTGGTATGTCTGGAGTAAATGCAGACCTCTCATACCATGACAGCCACCTCTCCTATTAATGATGTTCAGCACAGAGTCAGTTGGGCTAGTGCTATGTTCTTCAGGTTTCGACAATGTGTCTTTGACAACAGGCTCTTGTGGAAAATTAACAAAGGTTCTGCACTATAAAGCTTTGAGTTGAGCAGCCTCAACTGCAGCAAAACTTGATCATCTACTGACATCACAGTAAGACCCACAAGAGCTTCTACTGGCAGTGCCTACATTGAACCCTGGGGATCAAACTGGAGGGCCACCAGAATAATTAGAGTAACTTCCACGAAGCCACTTCTACCATCATCACTGGGAGCGGAAAGCCGCCAACTGCTTGGCATAGCACCCCCTGATCCATCGAGGTACAAGACACATCAAGACTCAGCTACCTGACAGTGAGGTGGAACAGCAACAGATCAGGAAGGTGAAGGAAGCCATCCCAGGGCTGCAAATTATATTGCCAGTGTTTTCCCTCACTTGAGAATCCAAAATGGGCCTTGTCAGTCATCCTGCCTGATAGACATCATCCTCAATCCAGAGGGTCTGTCATCAACGTTATCTATGTACAGGGTCCTGTCTTTTGCAGGCCAAAGGAATATCTCCAGATATTGCATATTTTAAGAATAATCAAAAGCATGGGGGATAATAGCCCATCATGCATTCACAATGCAACTTCTCAATCAATTAGAACCAACTTGTCAGTCATCAGGGGATGACTAACAAGTTATAGGGGGAGACAATGGCCCAGTGGTATTACTGCTGGACTGTTAATCCAGAGGCCCAGATAATGTTCTAGGAACCTGGGTGCGAATCCTGCCATGGCAGGAATGGTGGAATTTGAATCCAATTTTAAAATATGGAATTAAGAGTCTAATGATGACCATGAATCAATTGCCAATTGTTGGAAAAACTGACCTGGTTCACTAATGTCATTTAGGGAAGGAAACTGGTAGCCTCCATGTGACTCCAGACCCACAGCAATGCGGTTGTCTCTTAAATCCCCTCTGGGCAAATAGGGATGGGCAATAAATGCTGCCTAGCCAGAGATGCCCTCATCCCATCAGTACCCCTTTTCTTATGCAGTACAAGTTGCTGTTTGCTTTTAAATTCTTGAATCTGTCCTGAATGTACGGTAAAAGCTTCGATAGCATCTCTTTTTGTCAGCAATACTCGAGTGCTGTATCACCAAATGATCAATAATTGATTGGAGGGATTCAAACAAGGAAATTGACCGACAGTTGACATGGCGGATTCAAAATTGTTGACATTCAGAACAGAGGGTCAAACAGAGTCTCTTAAAAAGCAGGAGCAACAATTTGTCGACTTACAATGTCTGCAAGCAGCACAGAAGGGAAGAGTTGAATATGTCAGGAGTTGGACAGGAAGAGATGAAGTTAAATAATTCTTTGATCAGGATGGAACAGTAACCAAATAGCACAAGCTAACACTCAAGTTGGGTGAACTACTGAGCACTGCAACAGAACTACATCAGCTTTAAGACTTCAGATGACACTAACGGATCATTCAAACTTTATTGGGGTACGGACGGCCAAATATTGCCTAGTAGCTACTATTCTTTATTTCACTGATTTTTATTGGCAAAGATAGATGAAAATGAAAGGACTTTTATTTCTCTTCCCATCCTTAAGATCTGTGTTAGGCCCAGAACATCCACCCTTTCAAATATCAAATTGCTACCGTTTTCTGAGAATGCATGCTTCCTGTGGAAGTAGACTATTCAGTTCTGATGGAGAAAGTAACCTGAATTTAATCTTGTCTCCCATATACTTTACAACAGGACCAGGAATAGGAAACCTTCCTGGACCCTGACACAGACCAAAGAATGAATCAGAAACCCTCCTGGTTAGTCTAAGTAAAGCACTCATCGACAACAATGTTCAAGATCCATTTTCTAAATTCTTTTCTCAGTAAACGTGACACTGAAAGCAAAAATTGGCTGATCTCATCTCAATTTTAACATGGGCCAGAAAACAAGAAAATAACTGGTCTCCAGCATCTACATGTTACTGGTATAACATCACAACATCTGTGAACCCAAGAAAACAGCAACATTGGAGAGAATGCATTAACTACCTTTAGCTTTGTACAAGACAAAGACACAAAATAAATTTCAGCGTTGCTAGTGATACCCACATCCCACAAAACAACAAAAAGAATTTGTATTCATGGTACTGTCATTCAAGGAAAGAGGGATTGAGATAAAGCAGTTACTTACGCTTGAGAATGCGCAGTTTCATAGCGCTCAAAAGAGTGAGTAAGGTCATGCTTGTTGATCATATAACATTGTGTGCACAGGTCATAGTCAAAACAGACTTGACATTTCCATCGCATCCCCATGATCCCATGCTTTTTGCAGCAGTCACAGATTATGTTGGGATGGCGCACACCTGAAAGGGAAGGACAAAAATCTCAATCTATATGTGACACCTTTCAAACATCTTCTGAAAATCCATCTATATGATCAATTAAATCCTTGACCTGTTAACATTGTTACATCTCCAGGTAATTCAAAACAGTGGATAATCCTGTAATAGCAAGACCCATTAATCTTAAAAGCAGAATACTGCGGAATCTGAAAATCTGAAAGGAAACTAGAAAACGTTAGAAACATTCAGCAGGTCAGGCAGAGTGCGTTCACATTTCAGTCAATAACTTTTCATCACAACTAGGAAATGTAACAGATGCAAAAACTTTTGAGCAAGAAGTGGTTGGAAGATGAGGTCTGTGATCAGGTGGGAAGGCAAGATGGGGAAATGACAGAAGAATTAATCTTCAGGACTAACATCCCACTTCCCTTCTCACTGCACACATCCTGGGCTTGCTGGAAAGGTAACAGCTGCACTTTTACCTTCTCTCTCATCATTATTTAAAGCCACACACAGCTTCCAGATGAAGCGGCAATTTAAGTGCATTTCCTCTAATTTAGTGTTCTATATTCACTGCTTGCAATGCAATCTCCTCTCCACATAAAGCAGGTAGATAATCTGCGAACCACCTTTGTTCAGTTCACAAGCATGACTTTGAGATTACAGTGGCTATGATGTCAAGGGCTGTCACTCTCACCTCACCTCTGGAATTCAGCTCTATTTTCCATGTTTGAACCAAGGCTGTAATGAGGTCAGGAGTTTAATGGCCCTGACAGAACCTAAACTGGGTGTCGCTGAGCAGGTGCTGCTTGATAGCACTGTTGATGACACCTTCCATCATTTTACTTATGATGAGAGTAGACTAATAGGGTAGCAATTGGCCGGGTTTGAATTTGTCCTGCTTTGTCTGTACAGGACATACCTGGGCAATTTTCCACATGGTCAGGTAGATGCCAGTGTTGTAACTGCACTGGAACAGCTTGGTTAGAGGAGCAACAAGTTCTGGAATGCAGGTCCTCAGTATTATTGCCTCAATAATGTCAGGGCCCATAGTTTTTGCCTCCAACCGTTTCTTGATGTCATGTGAATCGGATTGGCTGAAGACTTGCACTTGAGATCCTGGGGATCATTGGAGGAAGCAGAGATGGATTATCCACTCTGCACGCCTGCGTGAAGATTCCTGCAAATGCTTGAGCCTTACCTTGTGCACTGATACATTGGTCTCTTCCATCATTGAGGATGGCGATATTTGTGGAGCCTCCTCCTCTAATGAGTTGTTTGTCACTATCATGTGTGACTGGATGCGACAGGATTATAGAGGTTAGATCTGAACCCTTGTTTGTGGGATTACTTCATGATGATACAACGGCAAACAAATTCGATAGGAGAAGTAAAACAGATGTCTTCAAAATCTGGACTGGGATCATACAAAGCTGTGCAATAGCCTCCATACTTTCTACAAGCTATTTGACAATAGCTACTTAGCTCAGCAAAGATCAACTGTGCTGGCTGTATTAAATACTACCTCGATGGAAAGCACTTTAACCTCTGTTGCATCTGTGCCAAAATTAAACTCATTATAGAACCGTCAGCTCCTGGTCTCCCCTACTCACTGTTTTCCTCTCCTGAACTCTCAGGGCAAGTGGAAGGCTCTAGAGGTGAGCACCGAGAAGCAGAAAGACCAGCTTTGCTTTATGGGAGGTGAGCAGCGAGCTGCGAGCTGGAGAAGCAACGGAGAGGTCAGAGACCCACAGAAGCCTATGATCAGATGGTCAGCAACAAAATGGAGAATGAGGGAGTGGCAGAGGCAACTCCAAAAAGGCGTCCATAAAGTCACATGGATACACGCCACCACTCCCAGCAAGAAGTGACTTTAAAACAAAACTCCTACTCATCAGGCATATGGGCCCCATTAACTGGTTGATATTAAAGCAGAACAAATTATAACTGTAAATACAGTAAATCCCTGTATTGATTTGCACTCAGTAATTTGTCAGTTCAAAGTATTTTCACTCTTTCCCCCTGAAGTGTACTGTCACAGCAAGCGCCAAGGCTATTGGCCACTGAGCTCCAGGCCTCAATACACTGAAGACAATGAACAGGAACTGGGGAATCCTAACCCCAAAACTGCACCCACTGCCTTTAGGGAAACATCTGTTTGAGACATCCCAACAGACTGGAGAAAACAAATGCATGCATGTGTGACTCTACAACTGTGTAACTAGCAGCATGCAATGCTTGCTCCACAACAGCAGGTTTGACATGCAACAATTCCAAATGCAATTCAGATTTAGAGTTTTAGACTAGTTTGAAAGCAGCACGGTATAAAGTGGCACAAGGGCATGCTGCCCGAAGATACAGCTGGACGGAGCTTCAGCACAGCAATCAGACATCTCATCAGTGGTCCCAAACATGGTTTCAATAATGGCATCTGGTTTGTCATTACACAAGGGCTTACACATCTGCAACCCATAGTTACAAAAGACCTACTAAGTGCCCTCAAAATAGGGATGTACAGATCCAACTTTAGCATTTTTTTTCCTTTAGCTAGCTGCTCCACTGTTGTACAGTGCATACAAAAAATTACAAGTAGTTAAATTCGCCCACTTGCTTAAAATAATTCTAATATCATTTTTGGGCACTGACTCAACAGCGACTAGAGGCTAAAAGCCTGCATGCACAAGCATACAGAGGGCAAGGAAGGTTGCAAATTGTGTTCATTATGCTGGGATTAACATTCATGTAGTGACAGGTTTGTGGTCAGATTAACAGCAGAGCCCAGAATGACGAGTGTTTCGCAACTTCATTTCTCTTTGACACAGGCAAGTTATTTTTAAAAAAGCACATATGGAAACATGAACCAGGAATCTAAAGGCCACACAAATTACTTGAATGTTGGAAGGTGTATGCTTCCACTGTGAGCTCTAATATAAGAAAGCCCCAATATGAACTCAAACACGGGTCAAGGGAAATAGCAGGCAACATCCAATACAGTGGGACTTTCAGGAAGAGATGTGGATCAAATAGACAACACTGCACACAATAGACTGAGTCATGGATTGAAAATCTAAGCTCACCCCTCGTCTTCAGACTTGATTCATTTTGGGTACTGAATTGAATGTCATCATATCAACAGCATTATATATTGTTGAATACCAAATTTTTTCTATACATAGAGTCATTGCGTCATACAACATGGAAACAGACTCTTCAGTCCAATTCATCTATGCTGACCAAGTCTCCCAAACTAAACTAATCCCATTTACCTGTGTTTGGCCATATCCATCCAAACATTTCCTATTTGTGTACCTGTCCAAATGTCTTTTAAATGTTGTAACCAAACCTGCATCTACCACTGTCTCTGACAGTACGTTCTGTGTGTAAAAGTTGTCCCTCAGGCCCTTCTTAAATCTTTCTCCTCTCACCTTAAAATTATATCCTGTAGTTTTGAACTCCCCAACCCTAGGGAAAAGATGTTGTGTGTTACTGAACCCAGTTATCTGAACTCGGCATTATTGCCTCAAAAACAGTAACACTTGGATAGATTTGTTGTAATTGTCTAAAGTTAAGTATGTTGCCCATTAATAGGGTAGAAAAATCATGTATAACTCACACTATCCAAAAATCTGATACCAATCAAGAACGTAACTACCTTTCATCTATTATGAATATTTAGGTACCAAGTGTAATTGCATAAAAATAGTTTTACAATTCAGTTGTGAAATATTGATTCAGAAATGTGTGAGCTCACAAGTGTTTTTCCATTGCTAAGCAATGAGGCCTTAAATCCCCCAGGACGTCAGGGCTCGAGGCTCGAGTCTCAAGGCAACGAGGCCACCTGGCAAATAGGGATGCGAGATCAAGATCAGACCAGATCACGGCTGTGGTAGGGGGTCATTCCACAGCTTGGCTGAGGTGTCAGGGATCAGGGTTGCCATTGATGAGCCTGGGAGTGGAGACATAGGTGGATGAGGGAGGGGGCAGCAGCCACTAATTCCTTTAATTTGGGCTCAGAAGAACCACTAAGCCCAGGTCCATATTCAGGTTATATTGAATATATTCCTGGTTGATGCCTGCTACCATGCACATGCACTCAGTCAGGTTAAAATCTTATAAGCAAGGGGGCTGCCAACAGGCATTTGGCCCCTTATTTGCAAATGTTGCAATGTCCATTTCAGATGTGGGTATTTATTTATTTCTTTACTCAATACAGTGGGTGACATGTTTCCAGACATTGAGGCGATTACTATTTTTCTTTTATTCTTCTCATTTTTGGTTTGGAATTGAGAGTTGCAGTTGAGAAGTGAACAGCAGATAAAAAGGTGTAGGGCTGGATGAACACAGCAGGCCAAGCCCTTCTTTCATTTCTGAAGAAAGGTCTAGGCCCAAAACATCAGCTTTCCTGCTCCTCTGATGCTGCTTGGCCTGCTGTGTTCATCCAGCTCCACACCTTGTTATCTCAAATTCTCCAGCATCTGCAGTTCCGACTGTCTTTGAACAGCAGCTTGTTTTTAAAGAAAAGATTAAACAAGATACAGATGTTTGCTGCTGGGAACTGCCCTGGAAAGACAATGCAAGTTAATTACTGCTGTAAGGTTCCTACAGACCTTTCAGTACCAAACTGTTGAGAAACAACAGCTAATTGGACATTGAATCTGTCAGTTGAGAGAGAACCGGTGCTGGGTAGCCAACCACAGCAAGTGTTTGAAAATAGAGAAAACAGTGAACTGGCTCAGGTTAATTTTAGGCAAGAGGCAGTTTTGTTCTGAAAGCTTCTGGACTGGTACTGCTTTTTGGGTTTTTCTTTCTTTAGTTATTCTCCAGTTATTGACTTTTTGAACATTTTGAGAAAGGAATCCCAGTTCACAAGAAATAAGTAAAAGTCTCCGGAGGTTTTTGGAAGCTGTTTACATTGACCAATGACTTTGGAATTCAAACAAGATGTACAGTCTAAGTTGCTGTGATACAACCCATCATCCAAGGATTTTGAGAAGACCTGGTTCATTACTGAAACAGTTATCAAACTGGCAAATTACGATTCTTTTACTTTATTTTTTAATTTATCCCTTAATTATGCCTGTGAAGAAAAATCAGAGTTAGCATTTCAGTTCCAGTGACTCTTCCTCAGAACCCGAAAAGTTAACTCTGATTTTTCCTTCACAGATGCTGCCAGACGGGCTGAGCTTTTCCAGCAACTTTGTTTCTGTTTCCGATTTACAGCATCCGCAGTTCTTTCGGTTTTCCTCAATGATGCCTGTTTGTCTGCCAGTGAGAGAGTGGGAATATATGATCAAAGAAATCTGGGATTAGATCATTGATGTTAATTAGATTGCCTTGTAGTTTATCTGTGCACTGTCAAAGTTATATTTTAAACAAAAATCAACAATTTATTATTAAGTTGTAAACTTTGAATCCATGGTCTGTTCTTTGTAAAGTCTGATTAGGAACAACTGAGTAATTTTTAAGGGTTACAATGTTTTCATTTCACTATGTTGTGAATCCAGTGATAGTGAGGCTGAGTTGGGTAGGTTTGCTATTTGCATCATAACACAGACCCAACTATGATTTGGTTGTGAATTCAGGAGGTATGGTTAGTAAGTCTGCAGATGATACCGAAATAGGTGGTGTAGTGGACCACCTAAAGAAGATTATGTCGGAGTACAATGGGACCTTGATCAGATGGGCTAATAGCCGAGGAGTGTCAGGTGGAGTTTAATTTAGATAAACGTGAGACGATGCATTTGGTTAAGACAAACCAGGGCAGGACTTACACAGTTAATGGTAGGGCCCTGGGGAGTGTTGCCAAACAAACAGACCTAGGGGTGCAGGTGCATAGTTCCTTGAAAGTGAGTCACATGTAGACAGGATAATGAAAGCAGTGTTTGGTACACTTGTCAGTGCATGCAGTATGGGAGTTGGGAGGTCATGTTGAGCTGTACAGGACATTGGTTAGACCACTTTTGGAATACTGGTTATGATTCTGGTTTCCTTGCTCAAGGAAAGTTGTCATTAAATTTGAAAGGGATCAGAAAAGATTCACAAGGATGTTACCAGGATTGGAGGGTTTGAGCGAAAGAGGGAGGCTGAACAGGCTGGGGGTTCTTTTCCCTGGAGCATCAGAGGCTGAGGGTTGATCTTATAAAAGGTTTATAAAATCATGAGGGGCATGGATAGGGTGAATTGCCAAGGTCTTGTTCTGAGGGCAGAGGTTTAAGGAGAGAGTGGAAAGAATAAAAAGGACCGGAGGGGTAACTTTTTCACACAGAGACTGGTGCACGTACGGAATGAGCTACCGGAGGTGGTGATGGAGGCGGGTACAAGTGCAATGTGAAAAAGGCATCTGGATGGGTACATGAATCGGAAGGGTTTAGATGGAATTGGGCCAAATGCTGGCAAATGGGACTAGCTAAGTTTTGGGATGGCTGCTCAGCACAGACAACTTCCACAGAAGGGATAAAAGGTACTGCAGATGCTGGAGAATCCGAGATAACAAGCATGGGGCTGGATGAACACAGCAGGTCAAGCAGCATCATAGGAGCAGGAAAACTTGACGTTTCGGGCCTAAACCAGGCTCTGTTTCCGTGCTGTACACCTCTATGACTAACTGTACACACAATCCCTACTTCTGACATTGAGGACTTCGTAGTCTGAAAGATACCAAGTCAGAACTCTTTAATCATATTCACGGTTTACATCCTATTGTCTCCCTACACATACACTAGATACCAAAATAAACACTTTTATATTTTACATTGATACAGAACGTTAATTGTCAAACTTACAATTGACAATTAAAACTAATGGGCAAATTCAAAGTCTGAGTCCTTATTTGTAGACTCTTGTTTGTTTATTCTACATGTACATTCTAATATTAAATTACAGTGGAATTATTTGAGGTCATTTTTAACTCAACTCACTGGCTACGAAATCTACAGGATCAGATTGCACACTGGTTTTGCATCTAGCCAACTATGATTCTGAACTGCTGGTGTGTGCAATCAGGTAGGGTGTAGCTCCAGGGTGGTACCAATACTCTCAGATTCCTGCCCAGCAAGATAGACTGAAACTGTGCCCATTATGACCATTATAATGGATGGAATATCTAACCAGTGAGTCTGAAGGACACATCTCCTAAGGTAGAATTTCTTTCAAAACAGAAAACTGAATTCATTGCGAGCTTAGGCTATTATTCTTCTGTGGACGTGTGATGAAAGAACTGACTCATTACCAGATCACTGAATGCAAACTCTGTACTTCAAAAGGGATAGTCAGAATTACATTAATTCACAAGGAGCTGTTCTACTATCAAACAAATGGCTCAGTTAGTTTATCCAACAAGCACCTCAGTCAGGTCTGTGCTAAGCTCACAACAAAAGCAACAGTTTGTCTCTCCACTCCTGGCTGATTTACAGTGCCCATCACCTTGAACTGAATACCACAGGAAGTGCAAGCTAGCTGGTAGTCAGAAGAGAATAGTGTTGGACTTTACTGCAATGTAACGAGCAGTCAAAATGCCAATCTACAGGAGAGAACACGGGCCAAAAAAAGGCATCATAATCTCAAAGGGATAACAATTATAGCTATTCAAAGCAGACAAATTTCAGCTAGTAAAACCTACTAAAAAGAGTTTCCAGTGTTCTGACACAAAATATTCAGCTGTGAAGAGATAATGGACTAGTATACAATCACCTGGTGCAAGTCCATTATAAAGGTTAAGTTAACAAATGACTTCTTTGCAAAATCATTACACAAACTGAGAATGGCTGGGACTGCTTTGTTTGGCAGAAATAAGTTCTCAATAGAAAAACAAATATGGAGAACTTCCTCAATCCTTTCACAGGAACTAAAATAATAGAAAATTGATTTCACACTTTCTATCATAGATTGTATTTTCACAGCCTTAGAGTGTCCTAAAGTACTTCGTAATCAACATAGAAATTTGCGACTTGTAAAGTAGGAAATGTAGTAGCCAGTTGGTTCAAAGCAAGCTCCTACAAACAGCAATGTGATAATAATGTGATCACCTTTTTTTGTGGGATTATTGATGGACAAACACTGCTCAGGACAGTGAGAAGAATTACCCTGTTCTTCTTTAAACTAGTGGCATAGAACATCCTGAGAGGTCAGCTGGGCTTTCGGTTTAACACCTCATCTGAAAGATGGTGTTGCTGACAGCCCATAGGAACAGAGTATGGTCATTTAGTTGTTTAAAATGCCGTTTCCCTCAATCCTGCATTGGAATGTCACCCGAGAATGTGACTTTTTTCTACAATGGTTGAACCCATTTTTGTTTAGAAGAATAAGTTCTTTTTTAAACTGCCTTTTGTAATGCATGATTGTATGACATATAGAAGGTGGCTCAGATGATGAAATGTATTGTACAATTTGGTTTCTCAGGAGGATTTCTATTTCGTGATATTTTAATCCATCAGAGACCTAGGTCTGATCTGCAACATTCCCCTGGATGTTGGCAAGAAAGTTAAAAGTAATTTCTTTGTTTGACAGGCCATGTTATTTGATTTGTACAACAGGATGGCTTCAGGCAGTGAAGAGGGAGGAGGTAACGGGATAAATGTTACACCTTCTGTGATTGCATGGCAAGATGCCATGGGAGGGGGATGAAGTGCTGCAGATGGAAGAAGAGTGAACCAGCATGTCATGGAGGAACCAGTCGCAACAGAATGCTGACAGGGGAAGGGAAAATGTGTTTAGTGGGGACATCATATGTTGGAAATGCTGCAAATAGCAGATGGCGATGCTTTGAATGGGGAAGCTGGTGCAGTGAAAAATCAAGGAGCCAGGGAACCCTATTTATTGCAGTTTTGGGAGGGAGGAGAAGGGGTGAGGCCAGAAATGTGGGAAATCTTTACCCACGATAATGTAGGTGTGCGCGCATGTTGGGTGAAAGATCATTGGTTGAGGAGAAAGACAGACATGTTGGAACCACTGTTAATGCAGAAGATAGCATCATTGGAAGAGATGTGATGGAGGCAAAGAAAGTAGAGAATGTAAGGGAGTCTTTACAGGAAGTAAGGTTTGAAGACATTAATTCAAGACAGTTGTAGGGGTTGGTAAGTTTGTAATGAACGTTCGTAGACAGCCAATCCCCAGAGACAGAGAAGTCAAGGAACGGAAGAGAGTCAGAGATGGACTATATGAAGGCGAGAGAAGGAAACTAGGAACAAAATTGATTAACTTTTCCAGTTCCAAATGAAAGCAAGAAGCAGTACCGATGCAGTCAACACTGCACGAGAGAACAAGTTTTGGGAGGGGCCCCGTGAGTTAGGAGTGGAATAAGGAACAAGCCCCACAAAAAGACAAATTTAGGGCTTATGCAGGTACCCAGGGCCATCTCCTATTTGGAGAAATTGTGACAAATGATGTTTACATTTATAAACATGTGTTTTATCTTCAGTTGTTTAATACACCCTTCCATCTGAACGTCAGTTACAAATTTAACCAAGAAACCAAGAAGTTCCACTGTTCTACAGAGTGAACATACAGGCCAAGATGAGTTGATTTGTGTAATAAAACCAAATAATGCACTTATGGGAAAACAGCCAAACTGAAAATACACAACCAGATGCAGTAAATTAGAGTACATGGATCAGTGCCTTGTGCAGTTGATGGCAAGTGCTAGCAATGTCACTGCTCAAAACAAAAACCAAGTCATGCACTACAGAGATTTAAAAATTAATTCAAAATCACATGCATAAACATACAGATAATATTAACTAAATCTTTGCAAAAAAATCAGACCCCATTACCAGGAATTAAAGCATTCGTTGCCCAAATCTCAGTTATTCAAAATCATTAATTTAATTCCTTATTTACATTTTAATAGATTGCCTGACTTATTTGAAAGAATGTCACATAGTTTACACTGGCCTCAGAAGTACATTTATTCAACTTAAAATGTTTGAGCAAATATCTTTGATTTTAAAATAATGGAAAACACAGTTTGTTTACAAAAAGGTACATACAGCCAATTTTCCAGCGTTTGGAATGCTGGTCATGAACAGACAACATGAATTGCCCATTGTGGGTTGCTTGTTCCAATTTTGTAAATGTAGCTAAAGAGAGCTGAAGCCACAGAAAAAGATCTAACAAAACAACAGTGCATTACGATCATAGAGCATTTGAAATGGTCTCACTGACAGAATCCAGCAAACTGGAAACAAATGCTACATTTCATCACCTTCAGACATATACATCAAAGGTCTCCTTGAAAATAGTCAGCCAGTCAATATCCATAAGATGAAGGAGTAGGCCATTTGGCCCATCGAGTCTGCCTCACCATTCAATGAGATCATAGCTGATCCAATAATCATCAACTCCACTTTCCCACGTTTTCCCCAGAAAACCTTGATTCCCTTACTGACTGAAAATCTGTGTTCAAAGCCTCAACAGCCCCCTACCGTAAACAGATCCACAGATTCGCTACACTCTTAGAAATGAAATCGCTCCTCATCCAAGTCCTTATTCCGAGATTATGCTCTCTGGTCCGACACTCTCCCATGAGGGGGAACAACTTTTTCACATCTACCCGACCAAGCTGTCCAAAAATCTTATTGCTTCAAGGACGTTACCCCTCATTCTCCTAAACATCAATGAATTCAAGCCCAACATATCCAACCCTCTTCATAAGAAACTCCTTCCATTTCCAAGGTCAAAATAGTGAACTTTCTCTGGACCGTCTCCAAAGCCAGTACACATTTCCAGAGATAAAAAGGGCAAAATAGTTAACAGTGTTCTAGGTATGGTCAAATGCACTATGTAGTTTTAGCAAGACTTCCCTACTTTTGTACACCATTCCCTTTGAAATAAAAGATTAACAGTCCATTTGCCTTCTTCAATATCTGCTGAACCCGCTATGTGAGATTCATTCACAAGGGCCCCCAAATTGAATCTCTTAGTGATGCAGCTTTCTGCAGTCCTTCGCCATTTAAATAATATTCAGCTCTTTCATTCTCCCTGACAAAATGCACAACCTTAACTTTTCCCCCATTTTATTCCCACTCACATAACCTTTTCCTCTCTGTAGACTCTGCACCATCCTCTCTACTTGCATTCCCAGCTGCCTTTGTGTCATCCTCAAACTTGGCTATACTACCTTTACTTCCATCATCCAAGACATTGATATCTTGTTAATAACTGTGGTCCCAGCACTGATCCCTGTGGCACTCCACCAGTTACAGGTCACCATTCTGGAAAATTCTTATTCCAACACTCTTTCCTTATTATTTAGTCAATCATCTAGCCATGCTAACGTAATATGTTCAACACCAAGGCTTATCTTATTAAGCAGCCTTACATATAGTACTGTATCATGCACCTTTTGGAAATCTAAATATATTACATCTACTGGTTCCCTTTATCTATCCTGCATTTTTCCTAATTCTCAAATTTGCTGGCATGTTTTCTTCTTCATGAAGCCATGCTGACTCAGCTTGATTTTATTACACATTTATAAATTCTCTGTTATTACATTCCTTATAATTTGGGACGGGCACGGTGGCACAGTGGTTAGCACTGCTGCCTCACAATGCCAGGGACCAGGGTTCGATTCCACCCTCGAGCGACTGTGTGGAGTTTGCACATTCTCCCCGTGTCTGTGTGGGTTTCCTCCGGGTGCTCCGGTACCCTCCCACAGTCCAAAAGATGTGCAGGTTTGGTGGACTGGCCATGCTAAATTGCCCACCGTGTTCCGGGATGTGTAGATTAGGTGAGTTATTGGGGGATGGGTCTGGGTGGGATGATCAGAGAGTCGGTGTGGACTTGTTGGGTTGAAGGGCCCATTTCCACACTATAGAGATTCTAAGAATGTAACAGGGATGGCAGGGGTCTTTGAATATGTTGGCTACTTTCCTGAGGCTTAGCTATTCTGTGCTCTTCTATTCTATAACTGACTTTAACATTTTCCCAATGTCGAATGTTAAGCTAACTATACTGCATTTTTTGTTCCCCTCCCTTTATGAATAGGGGTGAAACATTATAAAACTGCTAACCATCCACGACTTTTCCAGAATCTAAGGATTCTGGAAATTAATCTGGAAGATTATTACCAGTGCATCCACAGCCTCAGTAGCCACTTCTTTTTTATTCATTTGTGGGATGTGGGCATCACTGGCTGGCCAGCATTTCTTGCCCATCCTTAGTTGCATTTTATATCCTAGAATGCAACACATTAGATCTAGGGGACTTATTGACCTGTAGCACCATTATTTCCCTGGTATTTTTTGTGATAATTTTTGTATTTATTTCTTTCTCCGCTTTTCACCTTTCGTTGTTTACTAAATTTGGAATCCTATTCGTATCTTTTGCTATGAAGACTGATGCAAATTGTTTATTCAACTCCTCTAACATTTCCTGGTTTCTCATTACTTACCCAGCCTCTTCCTCTACAGTGCTTACATTCACCTCTGTTCCTTTTCTAAAATATTTAAAGAAGCTCTTAGTCTTCATTTTTATATTACTTACTAGTTTACTCTCAAAGCTTATTTTTCCCTCAATTTTTAAAAATCATTTTTTGCTGATTTTTGCAACTTTTCCCAATGCCTCAGCTTATAATTAAGCGCTGCAACATTGCGTGCGTTTTTCTTTCAATTTGATACTATCCTTAACTTCCTTGGTTAGCTATGGTTGGCTTGTCCCCTTTACTGCAATCCTTCTTCCTCACTGGGTTACTAAGAATTCACAACAAACTTACTCTCACTCATCAAGTTTGGATTATTTTTGTTGAAGAATTTAAACTGTTCTTGATTAAGAGAGTTGAAAAACATTATAATCTGTCTGTCACTCAACATTCTAAACTGCAATCTCTACATGTGGTGGGACAATAAAATAACTACAATCTAACTTGCAGGAATGGATAAAACCAACAAAGTCTTATTGAATACAACATTAAATAGACATGAAAAGCACTAAAACTGAAATAGAGACTTATGTTCACTATTTAAAATGGTATTATGGATGAGGCAGAGAGAGTAATTAAGATGAATTATTAAGTGTTAAGAGAACACTAACTTAACATGCTCAACCCCAACAGTGACAAGACATAGAACCTGTTGGCTGCATTACTTGAAGTAATCCTAAACTCAGTAGCTGAACTCTAGCATACATTGAATTGTCAATAAGAATGTGTTGAAGAGTTAAGAGCCTTATGAGAACATTTGAGAGAGGTGGGACCTTGATAAAAGACTGAACAAACCTTTTGCCATAAAATTCATAAATTTCTTATATGGAATATGGAATGGAAAAATCTGTCAACATATTTTCCATTGAATTTTTTTTTAAAAATCGCAGAATATCCTTGAAAGTATTAACTGTTTAAAACACACACATTTTTAAGTTTTGTTGATACTCATTTACAAAAGTGATGATTGAGTGCAACGTGAATTTGAAAGATGGTGAAATATGTCATGTAACTATTCAATTTACTAGTATGCAAAGAAATTTGGTTTTCATTTCCTATTTGTTGGAAACAAACTTTAATTAATTATTCTCTTAAATGGAGCTGACTGGAATGAAAGATGTCACAAATTGTGCTTATTTTCATTATAAATTCTGAGGAGGTAAGTATTCCTATCTTCAGCATCACAAATTTGTGTAATCCCATCTATTAGCAATCTGACAGGCCATCTCATTACATAAGGACAGCCAACACTTCTTCCCTCTTGTCCAGCAATGAATGCACTTAAAACCAAAAGAACTGTGGATGCTGTAAATCAGGAACAAAAACAAAGTTGTTGGAAAAGCTCAGCAGGTCTGGCAGCATCTGCGAAGAGACAAAAAAAAAAAAGAAAGACTTAATGTTTCAGGTCTGGGACCCTCTGAGGAAGGGGCACCGGACCCGAAACGTTAACTCTTTTTTTCCCTTCACAGATGCTGCCAGACCTGCTGAGCTTTTCCAGCAACTTCTGCTTTTGTTGTTGTAAAGGCACTTATATCATCTGAAGCACTATTCTCAGATGTGTGAACTGAATGAGAGGCTAAAGATAGACAGGTGAAAAATAAAAATTAATCAGATGTCAATGATAAAAATCAGTGAGGAACTGTTAGCTTACCAATCTGTGCATTGTCATAGAGAAGCAGGTCATAAGCTCCTTGGTAACCTGTCCGATAATTTGTTCTAGTACCACAGTCCCATTGGACCACCACAGTTTTATCTGGAGTCGTGGTACTGCCTTGACGACCAATCTCAACCACTGTGCCGACATGTCCTTCTCCGTCATCCTGGTTCCCCCATTTCCAGTCTACACCGCGTACAATACGCATGCCCACTTCCATGGTCATAAATAAGTGACTGCTGATTTTTAGGTCCGTCAAAAAACAAGCACAACGTTGCCGACTGCTATGACAGGAGATGCCTCAAAGAAACCTCGGGCTCCTAAAACACCTGAGAAATTAAGAAAGCAAAGCTGTCAATCAAATATTCTTTATCAGTCTAAAATAATAGCATTGTGTTCCACATACACATTCCTCTTAGATTCAAATTATAAGTCATGACTACTTACAGTGCCTCGATTGAACTGCAGAAGGTTTAAGAATGTTTGAATAAAGCCTTGATTTTCAAAGAAAATACATTAGAATCTGCCTTTCATCAATTCTGAAAGCTTGACAGATTCACGAGTACTGTCCAACTTGGAAGGGAATAATGAAGGAATTGCATCACAAACAATTTCATCGAGCACTAAGAGACTAAAGAGGAAATGCTGTATTTTAATGAAAAAGTTCAAGCCAGTTCAAAGGAGTCATCTGGATATTACCGGTACTTACTCTTTAATTGCACAGCACAAACAACTAACTTTAGAATGTTGTGTCATAAGGTGGAACCTCAGTTAACCAATAAAAATGGGGAGAACATACACATCTTCTCTCTTTTATAAAGCATGTCAGTTTGCAGATAACACAATACAAATAGAAAAGAAATATCATGTTTTATTTACTCCCAAAAAATGGCGATAAAGCATGAAAACAGACCTCTCATTAAGGCAATATTGATAGTGAATAGATGCTGTGAAGATTCCCGCAGATCACTTGTAGCAGAAATTTCCATACTGTCAATTCAAAGCGAAGTTCTTTATAAATTTTAGTACCTTAACTCTCAATAGCATATGGGACAAATTTTACAGTAGCCATTACCCACACAGCAAGCTTCTGATCTCAGGAAAGATGCCTAGAAAACATCCTCACTAGGATGAATGGAAATATATTCACTGCCTTTAAAAACCCAAACTGAATGCCGAGATAACTCCTGGCAATTACAGAACCACATTGACAAATGCATGGAAAGCGTTTTCATAACATCTTCACAACAAAGCAAACTCACATTTATATCACTGTTCACAACCGCTGATGGTTCAAAGTGCGTTACAACCTAAGTATTACACCGAAAGAGCAGTTACTACTATAGTGTAGGAAACACACCTGCTATTTTTCACACAGAAAACTCCACAGAAAAATGCGACAATGATCATATAATTGGTATTTGTGATTTGATTGAAAATGGGACTGAAAAGTCAATTACAAAAAACAGAAAAAAAAACAAGAAAATTTGGAATTGTGTGTAATTGTCAATTTCTGAGATAGTCTGAGTGAAATGTCATCCCAATTTGCATGCCGTTAGTATTTCCAAGTTGATTTTGCATTTTCACTGGTACATAAAACACGATTCCTGGTTACGTCACCATGAAAACAGGTTTTGAAACAGCAAAACTTGGTGTAACATCGATAGCTATGATGCAGAAAAAGAAGATATTCCAACTGATGGAATGATGTAAAGCAAATGGTACGAACCCTTAATTTAGGCTACACTCTTTACATCTCCATTCTTATTTTAATGCCATATTATATGATTGACTTAGCCAAGAAGTTCCAGAAGATGTATTGCCAATTCCTTTTTATATATCCATTTAATGAGTGTGCACTGTCATAAGTGATAGCTGATGAGCTCTAAAGTGCCCACTCACTCCAGGCGACCAAACCCACAGACAATTAACTGCTCCATGGCAAAGCATGTCGCATCATGCTGACATCATTAATAAATTACATTATGCATAGAATTTTACAATGGAAATAATATTCCCTGGAGCATGCAAAAAATTGACACACTTTGGGATAGACATTACATTTATCTTCATTAGCTGAGTGCAGAGAAACATAGCACTGTATCCAGTCTCTCATTAAAAGAACCAAATGCTACTCATGATCACCAACATTCCTTTGCATGTGAGCTGTAAGCAGAGATTCAAAGTCCAAATATAATGACACAGGTTTGCAAACATTGAGCAACTGAGGAATAGATGGTTGCATCTGAACCAAAGAACTCCAATGACGTAGTAGTCACAAGTTTGACTGATAATGATAAAAAGAAAATAAAAAATCCATTTGATGGCAAGTCAGCAACCTGAAACATCAGCTCTGCTTCACTCCCACAAATACTCACTGACCTGCTTTGTATTTATTGCATTCTCTTTTTTTCCAGACTTCCAAGTGTACAGTATTTTGCTTCTGATTTTTATTAAAGCTAGTTTACATTAGGTTTCCACAATTATCCCAGATGCTCAATAATGCTGAAGAGATGAATCATGGACTCAGGAAAGTCAAAGAAAACAAACTGTTCCTCACACTGTGCACCTATTAGCCAATGCAAAGTAAGTTATCCCAGCGAATAACTCCACTGCTTGATTGAACACAATGCATGGATGTGGAAAGACAAGCAAATCGAATGAACCTTGTAATTATCATTTTTAAAAAGCCCACTAAACAAGCCTGGGAAACAATGCAGAATAATTCAAACAATATGAAGCAAAGCAATTCTGGAAATGAGACATAGCCAGACCTATGTGTCAATATTCAAACACATAGCACCTGAAATATAGGGGCACTTAAATGAAATGCTGGTCAGGAAAGCTTTACATCTCAACTCTATCAGCACAATGAAGGTCAGTCCTGATGTATATGCCAGGGAGCTGTCACCAGGTCTGATTATATCTCTGACATAGCAAAAACATCCCAATGAGTAAGGACTTAGTCGACGGCTTACTGCAGATGAGCAAGAACAGGATCAAAGAGCTGTCTTCAGACCCGAGTGCATATTGGACAAGAGAAGTACATTTCAAATGGCAATTCTAGCTTGCTGCTGACATGATATCCGTACTGCAAGAATGAAGGAAAGCTACTGAGCAGTCTATGACTGCAAAGTAAAAGTAACTACCATCAAGAGGGAAGAGAATATGTTAAAGACGATCAATAGTACAGTGTTAAAACTTTACGCTACCGATACTTCAGAGCAGATGGAATATTTATTACACTACACCACAGACCAAGAACGTGCCCACAATAATTTATTAGGAAGCTGAATCTGTATACTAACTTGCCAGGATTTATCATCACTGTTTACTTCTTTTATTTTTAAGACAATTATCACCAAAGAGCAAGACAGTCACTTTCCATTTAATGGGTAAATTAATTATAAAACACTGCAGATACAAATTAATAAATTTTATTTGTGATAAGCCTACAATTGGCCTAGGGTTGCACTAAGGACCCATACGTCAACTGAAGGTAGATGGGTATGTGCATTCAATCCATTATCAGCTTCAATCTTCACAACAAAGGCACAGGCTGGAGCTTATTCTGAGCAATGTCATTCACAAACATTTGATGCCCTGTCAAAGTATTTTCCAGTTACTTTAAAACAGCTGTTATCTTAAATGGTTTAACACTTCCATGAAATAGTTGATAGCAGACTTCAATATAAACAGATTGTGTTTTTACAGTAAACATCATTAACATTGTTTGCAAAGTATACAATAACTTTAAGATTCAAATGGAGATCAATGTTTATGTATTGAGTAAACAATACTCAATCCTGGAAGGGTAGTTCATATTTGTATTTTCATCATTACAAAGCTTTCTGTCTTTCTGCCTGCACTCTTCATGGATATTTTACAAATCAAATATAAACTACAAACGTTGGTATTCAAGAGATTTTAATTTAATTTATGCAATCTGCTTTCAAAATTCACAATAATGCAAATCCAATGAAAACATTACAAATCATGAAATTTTAATACCATATTCAAGAGGTACTTAAAAATATATACTTTATCTTCAATACAATTCATTTGATAAAGATTTATCCAGTACTGACCTTTTTGGGGTGTTTTTTGGGTTAGTCTCTTAGATTTTGATTTAGAAGGGTCTAGGCCCGAAACGTCAGCTTTCCTGCTCGGCCTGCTGTGTTCTTCCAGCTCTACATCTTGTTATCTCATTGTGCAGTATGATCTCTGTTTGAAGTGATATCTTACAGTAAATTCATTTTCCACTTCTATAGATTTCTTGCTAAGAACCAACTCCAGTTCCAGTCTTTCAACTAGCATTTCACAGCACTCCCTGCCTGCTCACATTTTTACCAAAAGCCTGGGGTCTCTGACTTACAACACTTTCGTACCCACCTTTGGTCTGCTAAGAGATGTGATGGAGAGAACTTTGAGGAAAAGTTTCATTTTATTCTTCTCAAGTCAGATCAACAAAAAGTTGGGATGGTACATCCAGCAGAAGCATAACAAGTAAGGACATGGGGACATGGCAGAGTCAGCAAAATTGCACATTTATTAAGACAATACCGCAACCCACTCAGCCTCTAACTTGACTGCAAAGAGAGAAGATGTCAGAGAAAGTGAACAGAACCAGTCAGTTACTGGTTAATCATTGGGCACAAGCTTGCTCAGACCATAAAATGACTAAGCACAAAGAAGCACAGAAGTACCTGCAAAACCAGAAGCACCAATTAATAGCCAACAACCAGTTACTTTATTTACTAATCCTACAGAGTAAGAATTTTGAACTAGTAGTAATACAGATTTGAAAATTAACACACCACGCCATTGTCACTGCTAGGAAGGACTGGGATGTAGTATTAAGTGTAAATTATATTAATTGTGTCCAGAATTTAATTTTAATAAGATGGGATAAGGAATCAGCAGATTAAAGGTTGATTATTCATGATAGCTGAGATATGGCAAGGAAGCTGCCAGAGGAAGTGATGGGGGCAGGTTCAATCACAACATTTAGAGGGATATGGGCCAAATGCTGGCAAATGGGACTAGATCAGTTTAGGATATCTGTTGGTGTGGATGAGTAGGACTGAAGGGTGTGTTGCCATGCTGTATAATTCTAATACTCTATGACGTAAACTGCAGAAATTAACGTAGCAAAAAGAAATGCACCAAACTCCATCAACTTAAACCTCAACATACTAAGATCAAGTCATTTTTTTAAAAATGAGCATGTATCTTATTATAATAGTCTTGGCCCTATCATGATGCCAATGAATACTTACAGAGTCTAAGATGATAAAAACATTCACTTTCTTTATTCAAGATCTTACTGTGGATTCCTTTTGCTACACGACTCCAAGAAAAGATAGGAAATGATGCAGCGTCCCAGGATCCTATGATAAAACCCCAGTTTTTAACCTGTGAATTTGCACATAGCAGCAGCTATGGGTTAGCAAAAGTACTCATGGAACAAGGAAACCTTGCTAGTTTTTGCATTCGTTTTCAAAACATTAATAAAATTCTTTCCCAATTCACAAAAGGTCACTCTAGACACCAAAAATGAAAATTCAGTGATTTTGAGAAAAGCAATACCTGTCTAAATTTTCAACTAAAAAGCCTCATCCAGCTGGACTCAACTTATCAAGTAGGAAAAAAAGCCCAACCTGCCTACATTTTGCCAAAGCTCTAATAAATATGTTCATCATAAATTTGATTATTGCTCTTTAAGTTCAGCCCTGGCCAGAATTTTTTTCATTCATTCATGAGATGTGGGCATTACTAGCTGGACAGGCATTTATTGCCCAGAGGGCAGTTAAGTGTCAACACATTGCTGTGGGTCTGGAATTACATGGAGGCCAGACCAGATTTTTGGAGTGGGGACTGGGGGGGTGGGGGGGGTACCCAAAATATTACCTGGATTTCTGGATTAATAGTCTAGCGATAATGCCACTAGTCTATCCATTTTTATCTCTCCCCTTTATGTTGTCTTTTCGTTACATAGGTATTGTCTCAAATCCATCACGTTTGGGACCAAGACCATGTCAGATTTCAGAACCTGTCAACTTTTCCAGGCGGGGCAGGGGGGAAAATCAGAATGCCTTAATTCAAACTGAAACACCTTAACCAGTTCATATGGCACGCAGGAAAACTAACTGATCTGATTGTAAAGCATTTTAGGTTGATACGGTTTTGATATTCAATTTTCATGCATTAGATTGAATAACTCTTCCATGCCTCACCCACTTCCCCAGGACAGCAAGATCTGAGAGTGTATCTATATCATATTTTATTACTTTCCTTTTCATCACTTCACTGCACTTTCAGTATTTAAGATTTTATTTCAGGTAACCTTTGTTCTTATTCACGTGTTTGCACAACATTAGCCATATGAGTCAAGAAGAATGAACAGAAGCTGTACAGTACCCAGCAGGAAACAATGGTGCATTAACTCCAGCAATTGTAGTCGACTCACAAAGGTTGAACCAAAGGTCTCAACCCCATTTCATTAATCAGTTTGAAGTGAATACATTTAAAATTTAGATGGTCTTTTCAACAAAGTCAGTAAAAGGGGAAGCAGCAGGCTGGATATCATTGAGGAGATCACCACCGTGTTTATTCAAGCAAACTAAATGATAAAGTTTAAGAAGTGTTTACACAATGTCACCTTCACCTCCCCTGCTATACTTTTCCATGGATTTACACAACAGTAATGGCTACATGATTAATGCCCTCCAAATGCACCTCCACTACACATTAACAACAGAGATTCAGCATTAGCAAAAGGCAGATGTTCTATAAAGTGGCTCCTGATAAACTACCATTTAATAGATTACAAATTACATTATTTGGACTAATTTAGGTAGCAGATCTACTTTTGTTGAATCACATTACCTAAAGGACATCCAGCAGCATAGGAAAACAAAAATGTTAACAAATAAATGCAAGAGTGCAAAATTTCAATACTGAAAAAAGACATGTTCTCCATAAAAATTCTCATGGTCTGGATTTTGCAATTGCAAGAGAGACATGTCTCAGTGACCATAATCCAACACACAATCCAAGAGTATTTGACTGCCAAGGAAGTTTTTTTTAAAGAAGGTGTAGACACTGTTTGACGCTAGAAACACAGCAGCCAATTTGCATACAACCATATCTCAAAAACAGCAATGCAATGATGACCCAGATAATCACCCGAGCGGGCAGATGGAGCCTTTTAACAGCTTAACCAAAAGGAAGCACCTCTGACAGTACAGCAGTGCCTCAGCACTACAATGGAGTATCAGTCTTGATTTTTATGCTCAAGCCCTAGACTGGGGCAAATCTGTAATCTTGTGATTCAGAGGCAATGTACTACTAACTCAACCACTGCTAGTAAAACATGGCAAGCTCATTTATACATTGAGATATTATATTGACATTGAGTAGGTTATCAACTTTATTAGAATAAATCAGTACTGAGGGAATCCTACAATGTCAGAAATACTATCTTTCTAATGGGTCATTAAATCAAAGCTTTATGTATCCAGTGATGACATAGATCCCATGGGACTATTCAAAGAGTACAGATGATTTTCCAAAGTCCTAGCCAGCAGCTCACTTTCATGCAATACAGATTAATCAATCATTTATGGTATAGGCTGATTTTTGGAAAGATACTCTGTATAAAGTTTAACTGGCTACAATACATTCAACACAACATCTTTTGTAATAGCACGTTCTTCATTTTCGTATTATTGGTGACTCTATAAATTCAGATTTTGTTTTGAACTATCATGACTAAAGCTTAAAAACTGCAAAATTAAACTGGTGCGAAAATGTCTCAAATCAGAATATAAACCTGTTCATACACAGGATGGTGGCATTGCTGACAAGGCTAACAGCTTTGGTTCATAACATGAGGTGCTGAGGAATAACATGAGGAACATGAGGTGCTACTCCTCCAGTTTGCGGGTGGTGTCATTGTGACACTGGAAGAGGCCCAGGATGGACATGTCGCCCAGGGAGTGTTGGGGGTTGTGGGGGGGAAATGTTGAAGTGGTTTGCAACCGGAAGGTGCTGTCGTTTGTCACGAACAAGAGTGTAGGTGCTCTCCAGTGTCACAGTGACACCACCCGGAAACTGAAGGAGCAGCACCTCATGTTCACCCTTGGGAGCCTCCAGCCCGATGGTCTCAATGTGGACTTTACTAGTTTCAAAATCTCCCCACCCCCAGCTTCATCCCACCTCCTTGACCAGACACAACCTGTCCATCTTCTCTCCCACTTATCTACTCCTCCCACCTCACTGACCAATTCCCACCACTGCCTACCTGCACTCACCTATCACCATCCTGCCTACTTCCCACCCCCACCCCCCTCGATCTTTTTCAGAGCTCCGTTCCCCCTCCCCCATTTCTGAAGATGAGTCCCAACCCGAAACATCAGCTTTCACGCTCCTCTAATGTTGCCTGGCCTGCTGGGTTCCTCTAGCTCCACAGTGTTATCTCTGACTCCAGCATTGGCAGTTCTTACTAACTTTGAGTTCTTGTCCATGCCTAATTACTCCGCAGAAGGTGATGAGGAGCTTCTTTCTTGAACCTTTACAGCCTGTCTGAAAGTGAAACTATTATACAGGATGTCCGCATAGATCGTAGATCACCACAAGAATCAACGTGTTATCATGTTAGCATTCTCCACATCAGGAGAAAGGTTATGTTCCTCAATCCAGAGATGGATTTTGAAATGATGATTGCTATTTAAATTTTGAACTCATGAAATCTTCTCCAAGCAAATTCCAATATCTAAAATTAGTTTCCCTTTCAGACTATTTTAATCCATTAAATTGTTCCAAAAATAATCCAAGTTTAAACAAAAACTCAGAATAACACATCAATATTTTGCCTAGTATTAGGTTCTCATTGTAAAGGGACTGTCGCAAAATCTTTCTTCATATCTGGAGTTAGTAAATATCCTACTTCAAGTAACATGAAGCACTGCACAGCATGCTTGTTAGTGAAATTAAAGCCTTTCAATGTCAAAGGAGAAACAACAAATGGCAAAGACAGAAAGGTGAATCAGAATTTCAATTTCCTAGTACAATTTAAAATGACTACTGACTGTTCATGAAAAATGATCGCCATTGCAAAGGTCTTGTCTATAAAATGAAATCCTTATCTTATGAATAATGAGTACAAACTTTTGGAAGGTTCAGTTTATACAAAAACACACCTTTCCTGATTTTTGAATTAGCGTAGCAAAGCCTTAAAATCCTTGGGCTGGCATTGTACAAAATGTAAACTGAACAGTCAACTGCCTTTCTTTATGCCATCAGACAAGAGCTGATAGCAGAAGTATTTCCAATTATTGCTTTTGAAACCTGTCATACTTGGTTGTCATTTGAAATTCATATGAAGCTCGCAAGCCAGGAATCATAAAGGATGGGACTTTAATGAGAAAAGGCACAAGCTAAGCTACTTAGGGTCATGAAAAGATTTATAGTTCTCCATTATTCATTAGCATGCAATCACACGTCGTACACAAACAAAAAAAGAAATTGCTAGAAAAACTGAAGAAGTCTGGCAGCATCTGTGGAGAGAAAGCAGAGTTAGAGTTTCGGCTCCAGTGACTCAGTTCTGAAGTAGGGTCACTGGAGCCGAAACTCTAACTCTGCTTTCTCTCCACAGATGCCACCAGACCTCCTCAGTTTTTCTAGCAATTTCTTTTTTTGTTTTGGATTTCCAAGAATCCGCAGTTGTCTGGTTTTTACAGTCTAATAAAATGTTGCTTTGAAAAAGACCACACCTTTTATGCTTAAGAATTTTATGGTTTGGAAAATGCCAACATTAACATTGTCTTGCCAGTCTCCTACTGTGTTAGAATCTGCAAAGATTAGGCTGTCGACAATTCACCATTTCTTCAGCTATTCTTCACTGTACAACAATGAGAAAGAGACTTCTTCCTGCCCTTTCTAATTCCACTCTATGGGTCCCAGGCTATTTTACTCTTAGACATTTGAAAAGAGGTGGTGAAGATTGTGTTTTGGAGACAGTAAGGATGGTGGAAGCCAGAGTCAACAGATGTGAAGCAGGAAAAGCACAGTAGGCCAGACAGCATCCGAGGAGTTAGAAAATCAACTTTTTGGATCAAAACACTTCATCAGGACTGGGGATGGGGAGGGTAGCCCAGAAATAGAGGTGGGGTTGGGGGAGGGGAGGACAGATGGTGATAGGTGGATGCAGGTAAGGAGTTTTTGTGATTTGTCAATGGGAAGGGTAGAGTGGATAAGTGAGTAGGAAGATGGACAGGTTAGGTCAGGTCAGGGAGCCAAGGAGTAAAGGGGAGGACTGCACATGGTATAAGGCTGAGGGTGGGGTGGAGTGAACAAAATATTCACGTCTGTTCACTCATTGGAAATGCAACTGTTCTTGACAAATGTACAATGAAATATTTGACTGTTTCAAGAAATAATATTTTGGTATTCTTCATACCATGCTACTAATAATTCTTGTTAAGGGACACATTTTGAAACAACTTCTAAATCCCATAGACCTACTCTAAAGTATAACATGAGCCATATCTGATCCTCAGAGATCAAAATACAAATGATCTGGTATTAACGGGCATTTTCAAAAGCCCAACAGTACCAAATATCATATCGAATATATTCCATAAAACAGGAGACGGTTCATTTATCGAGTACTAAGCAGTTATTTACATAATTGACCCGATGCTGTTTGATGGTGTGATATTCTGCACATAGTCACTAAAAATAACTTGAGATATGCTTATCGTATTCCTGCTCATCACATTAATGATGCAGTGGGATTTGTCACAACACAGCTGTACACCAAACCACAAGACAGCGCACACACTATGTACATCGAAACGTGCTTGGTTCTCTTTTTGGTTCTGCAGAATCCCTCTTCATTCTCTTTTTTCACACAATCTTCAAAACAGAAACAACTGGCACTTATACAGTGTTAATAATGCAGCAAGGCATTTCACAGGAATATGTAAAATGCAATGAACAAACAAAATGCACAAATAAAAGCAAAACACTGCAAACAAAAACAAAATTCTGCAAATTTTCAAAACTAAAAAGCAATGAGCAGTAACCGATCTAAACAGAATATAGTGGGCAGAAATTCCAATCTCACTGCAGGATAACACCTAATTCTTTCAAGAAAACACTTGCAGCTATTAAGTGCTTCATCACATCCCAAAGCAACATTTCAAAGCATATGATCAATCTCTGTTGATATGCAAGTTTCTTAAAGACCAATCGCAGGCTAGCGTACTCCAAGGTCCACAGTAATATACTAATGGATGCACTAAAAACTCTACGGTAGCCACTACAAAGGCTTGATGGGGAAAGACCAGCATCTAAACCCTCCACGATACTACTCCCAGGGACTAGGACCCAGGTAAAGCCCCTCAGGCTCCAGATTTGCTATGGAACGTATATTTCAATGCGAGTCGTAAATCAGTTGCTGTAGAGTGCCAAATACTACAATGAAAAAAACTGAACAGTTTTTCACTTTATGCAATGTTAAAAATGAACTGTTACGTAAATGAACTGTTACTTTTACAAATTTTAATGAAAAGTATTGTTTCGAAAAATAAATTTTAAATACTACACCATCCCACAAGAACAAAGAGGAAAATGACAATTTGTAATGTTGACTCAGACAAACACTGAAAATGTTCTTCAAGGATTATAGACAATATTCTTAACCACTAGAATAAATAGGCCTCAGTTTAAACTGTCATTCAGAAGAGGCCACTTGCCCACAAAGCACTCAACCAGTACTACACTGTGTCAGCTGAGATTATGTTGCAGTTGAAATATGATTATTGATACTTCCCTCCATGTCGGTCGATTCAAAGCCATCATATGTTTTTCACCATCATTTGTCTCCTCTTCATTCAGTTAATATCCTGAGATTTGGTTTCCATGTTAACTTAAAAACATAATGAAGGTAAACTGGTAGCCAAACATTGATGTGAAATCTTGTAAGCTGCATTTTTTTTTTGGTTTTAACTTTAAATTGACCTCATCAATGACTTCAGGCTATTCATTATCCCCATTGTGTTTGACTGAACTCAGCTTTCAAACTCCAGGCCTGGTCTTGAACAGCTGCTGAGTGTGACAGGAACAAGACATCTGCAACCCAGAACTTCCAAGTAATCAAATAAAGATCCAGATTTCATACGAAAGACGAAATACTGCAAATGCAGCTCGGTATGCACCAGCTCAGTGACAAGCTGGAGATAAAACTCTGATCTCTCCCTTTCAGCCAATTGACAGCCTGCACTTTCTGCTTCTATTTCATACTTTCAGCGTTTGTAGTTTTCTACTCTTTGAATCAAACGTATGCTTTTTAATCTGAACTTTACCTGAAACATATTCCTTTGAAATTATTAAGAGTGATTGACATTATGATTTTCATTACATAATAAGTGAATATAGTCATGTTGAACTATGCACAGTTATTTGCATGAGCGTTTATTAATAAGATTAATATTTGATTTTATGGTTCGAGAATTGGCAAGCTAGTTTACAAGTACCGTAGACCAAGACTGTGTCTAGGAATGACAGCATAGCGATATAAATATTTAATTGGTGCACAAATGTTTTCCTATGTGCTAGCACCTGTGTCCAATAATGCAGAAAAGGTGTAGCATTGCATCTGGCAAAGTTACTGATGACCAATACCTGTGATCATCTGCTGAGCCAAGTACAGTCTCTACAGTCATTTAAAAATTCAAACAGGGAGCATCACACAACAAAAAGGCAACATTATAATCCCCCAAATTATTTTTCTGCCATCACAAACCCGAAGACACAAATAAAGACCATGAAGTTACATTCAAATTCTGATGCAACAGGCAAAAATAAATCAGGTAAAGTGAATTTTTGCAGCATGGAAGGTGGGTGGGGAGGGCAGATGAGCGGGGAGATGGATGATGAGGAGGAGGAGAAGGCTGAGGTTGGGGGTGCGGAAGAGAGAAGGAGTGTTGCGGGGAGTGGAGAAAGAGAACCAGCTCTCTGGGTTTAAATTTAGTCAATACTTATGGAATTTAAGACTCCTCTTTCCACCATTTGGGACAATGTTTTACAAATTTAAAGTGGGCTGTCTCCCCAGAACAAAGTGGGTTTAAGCTCCTAGCAATCTCCACAATCACCATAAAACTGTTTAAATTGGCACACATACTCAGACATCGCAACAGCAGGTGGAAAAGGGAACATTTGCCCTGTTATGGTTCTTCCTAAATACACAGTTCTACTTGCTGTTCCTCTTCCTTGAGCCTACTGTTGTCTCCTGATCCAACTCCTTCTTTCTAACAGCAATTTTCTAAAATAGGTATAATTCAACATTGCATATCACTGGTCTCCTACATGAGTCCTTAATTTGAAAAGGATATTTTAAATCAACTTCATTTCCCATCTCTCATTCTTCCAGGCACTGCATTTCTTTGGTTTTCATTACAGGAGCTCAGTGCTCTGTCCAGGAAGTAAAGTTTTAGAAACCAAAGTCACCAGCAACCTAACATTGGGAGAGGTTGTAGGGCTGCCAAAATGAGTCCATTATATAAATTAAAACAATCTCTATGAACCGTTCAAATAATTGAGAAGAACAAGCTATCTTCTCAGCTCTTTTTGATCATTAAAAAATGAGTGTGGGTAGGAAGTTAGAGCAGTTATCTACTGTGTCTGACTTCCTAATTTCCAAAGAATTGCGTTTGTCAAGGTGGTTATGCTGCATCCTTAACAGGACAGTTTCTCAGCTTCTCTCTTCTACTGTTCTTATTATCTTCTCCCTTCCAGTTTCTCCTTCCTCCATTTCTATTAGGCTGTAGTGATGTAACTTTTTGTTTCATCTCTTACCTTTTTCTCTTTTATTTCTCCCAAGTTTCTCTCATTTACAATGGGCAGAATCTCAGGCCAGTTGGTATGGTTTGCAAGTGCAACTTTCAGCCTTCTCCAGTTGGAAGGACAAGGGAAAGCACTGTGCCCCCCATGATGTATAAGCAGTGCACTAAAGGCATTTACCATCTCCCTGAAGTTGTATTTGACTTCCCTTCAGTTGCTGGCTTCTGTGACGCTTGAAAAACTCAGCCAAAGCACAGGCTAGCAAGCCTCACTTAAACATTTTAACCTCCCAACCTGCACCAAGGAGTAGGATGGGCTTTGGCTCGGTGGTGGGTGGATTGAAGTCAAATTTAAGCTTTTTTAAAAAATTTTAACCTCTGACCTGACCTCAGCCCGTCTGGTCCTGGTCTTAGAATCCAGCCTGAGTGTCAGGAAAAACCCATATTCACCTCGTTCTTTTCTCATTCTCTTGCTGTCTAGATGAAGGTAACAAAGGAAAACTGCAAAGTTAGAATTTATCAGCAAGGTGCAGGCTATGATTCCATAGCCAAAGAAAAAAAAATCACCATCACCCATGAAACCTGGTTGGCCACAAGAGAAACTTCTGTGACTTTTAATTACACAGCAACCCATATAAAATACACAACTACCCACCGCTAATTCAACTCATCTCCGAATCTGTGGAGGGGTGTACCAAAGTTTGGCACTGGTGCCACAGAGGCGCAATGGGAAGGAGTCACCGTCTAAGGTTCCCCTCGTGGGGAGGCAACAGCCTAGTGGTACTATCGCTGGACTGTTAATTCAGAGACCCAGCTAATGTTCTGGGGAACCAGGTTTGAATCCCGCTCCAGGTGGTGAAATTTGAATTCAATTATAATCTGGAATTAGAAATGGCCCCATTTCTGATGAAGGGTCTAGGCCCGAAACGTCAAGTTTTCCTGCTCCTATGATGCTGCTTGGCCTGCTGTGTTCATCCAGCCCCACGCTTGTTATCTCGGATTCCCCAGCATCTGCAGTACCTTTTATCTCTGATAATCTGGAATTAAGAGTCTTATGATGACCATGAATCCATTGTCAATTGTCAGGAAAAACTAACGTCCTTTAGGGAAGGAAACTGCTATCCCTACCTGGTCTGGACGATATGTGACTCCAGACCTGCAGCAATGTGGTTGACTCTGAACTGCCCTCTGGACAATTAGGGATGGACAATAAATGCTGCCTAGCCAGTGATGTCCACATCCCATGAATGAATAAAAAGAAAACACAGAGGGACCTGAAACTGTAGAATTTCTCAGGTTGTGTATCAGACAAGAAATGTACACTGTGAACTTCAAGTCTATTAAAATTGTCGAGACACCTGAGAATGGAACACAGTGCAGGGAGTAAAGTTTGCCTCCATTGCGGTTTCTGTAATTTTTGAATTTGAAGCATTTTGCACTGGGGCTGTATGCCTGACATGGAATATATGCTGTAAACATTAAACATTAAAGTCTGTGGCAGTGGACCATGCTGTAAAGTTGGGGCAAGGTGAATTTTCTTGTACCTCCTGTAATTTCATATCAAAATTTTGTATAATAATAGGCTTTATAATTTTATAAATAAACAAAATGGAAAAAAATCAACTCGTCTTTAACTCTTCCCAGCATTGGTGTCAACTCATACTGATTATTAGCAAGCAAATAGACAAAACCTCACTCTATAACATCTCACTGTCTGACATGAGAGAGCTCAAAATGAAAACAATTTAAGGATAAACACAAGAAAACAGTAATTTAAGAGAATTATCTTTAACTTCTCTTTACTCAAAGCAAGCATTATTTATCTTTAAATGTTCACTCACACAGCCTGTGTGAGTGAAGTGGAAGTGGATTTTCAGCACAGTCACGGTTAGAAACCACAAATCATCTGGTTAAGATTCTAAAATACCATTTTCTTCTCTTTCATTCCAGAAATCTATCAAAATACAAATTTAACAAAACAAATTCTCAAAATATTTTCCACTGCTTTATTGCATTCAGCATTGTTCAGGCAAGTTCCTGAAGTGGTACAAATTAACACTACAGGCCAGCTGGACCTGCCCATGTTTCAGCTTCCGGAACACAAAGGTTATAATTGTCAATTTGCTCTGTTCATAAGAACCAGGAAGTGGTTCTTTCTCAGGCAAGCCCTGGAGAAAATTATCTTATTGCAAGTTCTATATATGCTGTTTAGAAAATAAGCATAGCATTGTATGCTTGCATTTGAGCTCTCAAACTGTAGTTTACTACACATCCCACAAATTGCAGCGTGAAAAAGAACGAGCAATGATAATTAGGTAACCTAACAAGAGCGTCAATTTTAACCACAGAGAAATCTCACATTGAATAAAGAGCTTTTTTAATTTCTGTCAGCTGCATACACATGCTGGCATAAATAAGCAGTACACGTGTGTGATCTGTAGTCTAAAACAGGGCCTTTATTTTGTAAGCAAATTTTTTGGCTTGGTTTTAAAACAATGGAGGTCTGAACTTGTGCTGTCATGTTTTCCATTGATGCTTTTTTCATGTGCTCACGTTAAGTTATTAATAAGTTAGTCTTGTATCAAATAAAGAAATGGCTGTCAGTAATTTAAAGTACCAGAACTGAAGACAACTGAACACCCAGTCCTTATATTTTGTAACAGTACATTTCAAAATGTAATTATTTGAGTATGGTATGTGGCCATCTACTTACAGAATTAATCATCTTATGCTGGAACAAAACCTGAATGTTTCAGTCTGTAAATCATCACTTTTATAAAATACTGTGGAAAAGCACAACTTCAAAGGGTTAAACAAGGACCATCTCTCGACTAACAAAATGACTGAAGTTTAGTCACACACAATATAAAATAAATGTAACATTCCTACCTCAGGATCCTAGCCAAGTTGAAAAGAAACACAAAGAATCATAAACATCCATGATTCCAGGTAGATGAATGGATCTTCTCAGTTAATCCAAATGATGCTTTTAAAACATTTCACATAGCAAACAATAAATCTGCATGAGGTAGAATCTAAATAACAAAGAGGAATTTCACATCCTGCCTGCCATGTCAATACAGATCTCAAAGTGACAGTTTAGTCCGAGTGCAGAGGGGAATAGCGGAGGGTAATCTTGTTCAATAACAGCAGTCAGAAGGTACACTACTTATCCAATTACTTAACTGCCAGTTCACAAACGATGCACAAAGGGTCATTCCGGTCTCAGCTTCCAAAAGCAGCAAGAATAAGCTCAAATGGAGAAGTGAAGAGGTAGGCAACGCACCACATGTTTGTAGTAATGCACAATCTCTCACTCTCCAACCCTGGACACTTGGAAATAAAGCAGACTGCCTCCCCCTGCTGTGCAGGGCATTCAGGACAAACCAAACAAATGTCAATCCAGCTCTTCGAGAGAGAGAGAGAGAGACAGACAGACAGACAGACAAGCACAGAGAACGATACAGGAGCTCAATCTGGGCTATTTCATGCATCAAACTCAGGCTCAAAGAAATTATAAAGGGACTCTGTAAAACTCCACAGTGATTCATTTTTATATTTTGAAACAGCGAGCTTTAACAAAGCAGTTTTAAGTCAACTCAAGAAGCTCACAAGACAAGATCAGCTGGAATGAAGAAAACTTTTTAGACCAAATTAGCTCGTCCTCTCTGACTCACCATTTTCCCCCGCAGCTTTAACCTCCATCTAAACATGCAGGCAAGGCACTGGCTTAACGTTTCGTCTGACGGACAGCATTTCTGACAGTTCAGCATTCGGCCTAGATTAGAACTTCAAAAACTGTGAGCAACCTGGGAGTGGGTGAGCTGTACCAACAGAGCCAAGCTGAAAGTGATCTCTCAAACTAGACTCAGCATTCAATTGCAATTCTGGCCTCTATATCAAGATTCAAAAATATAACTCCTCTTTAACAGAGAATACGTGCCCTTCCCCCAAAAGTGGGACCACTTAAAAATCAAAAATAAAGTCAAGCTCTACTCATTTATTTAAAAAAGCAGGAAGAGGGTGAGTAGGCAAAGCTGCAAAGTGTGCAGCACCAGGATTTGAAATTAGAAATAAACCATCTGTGTAGTGTAATACATCCCATGGTTATATAGCTCAAAGGTTTAAAAGCTAATTTGTTTACTGAATGCATAGATGCATATCATATTGAAAGATACTTTATATTTTTGGATTTGAATTTCAAAACAGAAGTAGATAGGTGTGGGTCAGTTCTGCAAAGGCATTTTTGTTTTTAAAAAAGGCCCTGAAGTCATCTGGGCAGTGTCCAACTTGAACTGTTTTGCAATGTACTTCCGGATATGTTATGAAATAACTAGATTTTAGCAAATGAAACATCATCTTGAACTGCTGGGAACCGTAAGACTTATTGCCACAATATTGCAAAAACTACAAAACAAATACTCATGGAGTTTCTAACAAAATACGAATCCTTAGGAATATCAACAATCTGGAATACAAATCTGCAAATTCAAAATTTAGATGAAAATGCACAAATAAAATAGTTGCAATTTATAGTTGCCTTCTGATAAAAGCTTCTACTGTTTGAAATGGGATTTCAAAAAGCATTTCAGCCCGGAGCTTGTAATTGGATTTCAGGCATGATTTAAACTGCTTGGCATTTCACGGTTACTGTTAGAAAAACGTGGCCTGGACTGGAAAACGTTATTTATGAGGAAAGATTGGATAAACTGGGATTGTTTATCTTAGAACAAACTGCGGGTTGACTTGAGGTGGGTAAAGAGAGGGGCCGAATTCAGGATAAATCGGAATAGGCTCTTTGCCTTAGCAGCATGATCTAAAACCAGGCGGATGTCAAGAGGTTGGAAGGAATTGCTCAAAGAACTAAGAGGGGAGAAGAGGAAACATTTCTCTTCTGGAGGACAGGATTGTAGAAATTCACTACCCAGCAGCGTGATGACAGACAGAGACTCGAACCACACTTGAAAAGTCCTTGAATTCTACTTGAACGGCTCTGACCTGCACAGCTCTCAAGATAATGCTGGAAGCCAGGCAGATAATCATTCAGAGCTGAATGGCTTCCCACAGTGTACCCCAGAATTAATCTTTTAAATAATGATGGCACAGATCATATGATAAAGGATTTGCACATTCTGTTGTCAAATTGGCACCAAGAAAAAGGACAAAAGGCAGCTCACTATTCAGGGTGAAAGGATCTAAATTTTGATCTGCCGTTTGGTGTGACGACTTAGGGAGAATCGTCACAGCTAGCATCAAGCAGAAGAATAAGTAGATAGCACATCCCAAGCGTGGATAAGCTAGTCCCAAAAGGTTGTACCCACAGCAAACACTGAACACTACATTATTTATAACAGCACAGTGAAATGAACAGATTTTAATTTCCAGCCTTCCATTTAGGAAGGACCAAAGTGTTGGTCATTCCTGGACAACTTCAGGAAACGTGCACAAGAGCCGAACATCTCTTCCTATGGGGCCATTTCGCAGTCTCTCAAAAGCTTTCAACTCAGTGAAACAAATTCCCCTTTTGGAAATACTACAGCAATGTGGATGTCCAGATAAAAATCATCACATCTCCGACAATATTCAAATAACACTACTGTGCAATGGATCCACCAGACACCTTCTCCATCAAAGTGCTGTCAAACAGGATTATATCACCACACCAACACTATTCTTGGTATTTATCACAGCAATGCTGGGACAGGTTCCACGGGGCTATAGTAGCAACTCTGAAGGTAGCAACACTGATCATCAATTCTTCAACTTTTACCAAGACAGTAACAATGTCTGCAAAAGAACTACAGTATGTTGATGATATTTGAGTTAGTGCTCACTCTGAAGAATAATGGCAGAGTTGACATTCATCAAAACCCATGAAAACATGGAATTTGCCTTGAAGGCCAGAAAGATAATAAGTCCTCTACATAATAACTCCAACGCCTTCAATTCAGATTCAGGATGTAGAGTTGGAAAACATGGCTCAGATCCCATATCCTGGAAACCGTCTACTCCAAAAAATTGACACTGATGAACACGGACACCTGAGAATCCAACATATTGGCTCAGTCTGTGCTAAATTATGTACTCGAGTTTAAGAATCCTGACATCAGACCCAACGCAAGTTCAGTCTATCGGACAGTAGTTCTCTCCATCCTTCTCCATAGGAAAATAACATTGGAGCGTCTTATAGACATTAACTTTTGTGAATCAGTGGAAGAACAAAAGAACAACCATGAAGATTCTCCACATCACAGACATACCAAATGTAAAGGCCATGATAATTTCACAAATTAAGAGAAATAGATGGGATAAGTTGCTTGAATGTTCGACTCATAATTGCCCAAACTGGTGCTCTACTCAGAGCTTTACCAAGGAACCTATCTACACAAGGGGGCTAAAGGATATATTTCAATGACAATCTCAAAGCTTGTATGAAGCTCTTCTGCTCTGTTATGATCAGCAAATAGCTGATGCCCAATCACCACCAGCATGGTGCCTAATCTTCAAACACAATGTCAATTTCTTTAAAATCAACAGGAGCGATCACTGGAATAGATCAATGAGAGAGACTGAGAAAAAAGAATACAGCTGCTCAAGTCAACAATCTGCCACCACCCTTACCAACTGACAACCCAATGTTCTCTCTGGAAGAGGAGCAGCAAAGGTTAAGATGGGGCTTAACAAACATCTGAAAACTCTCACCCAAAACCCAAAATCGCACAACCATCTGCAATCATTCTCAACACAAAAGAATGACACTGTGAGGGAGGTCATTCCTGACTAAACAGATACCCTGGACCCAATCCTACTTATACCAAAGCGCTAATTGGCTAGAGCACAGTCAGACTAGAAATTCAACACAGCCTGACATCTGGCAAACATCAGACCTGGAATAGGGCATTGCTTGGGGCTCATTATTAATTTGTCCTGCAAGGAATAGTTTAATAATTCTACAGAATAATATAAATAATGTACACAAAGATCAAAGACAGGCTAATATCAACCCATTGGGACATATTATGACACATCTCCATGGCAGGTGGGACTTGAGTTCAGACCTTCTGGTCCAGGATAGGCACACTACCATTGTGTCACAAAATCCCTTTGTATTGACAATGCTTTCAGCAATATCTAGTGGCATAAAATAGACATTCCAGCCAAAAATACAAATTGGTTACCAAAATCAGAATCAGAATACAAAATAACGGGAGTTAGGATTCTTCTTCTGGCATTATCTCCTCAACAGTTAATATTCAGGTAAGGGCATTGATAAAGAAGTGATCTATGACATGGTATTCACAGCACAGAATCCATCTGAGGCTCCAATGCTGTAGCCCAGGCTCTCTAAATCACCACTGTCACTGAGTCCAGAACAATGTTGGAAATGTGAGACCACTGATAACTCCATAAGATGTAGATGTGCCATCAAACCATGAAGACACCACCAGCATAACTGATCTTGTCTTCACTTGCCATAATACATACACGTTAATAAATATGCTTGGTAATACTGTCCAATTTCTGCCTCCTTGTCCTAGAGGAATAAGGTCTTTTTGTAAAGGTCCTTACCAGTTAGCTCACTACAGAGCAAACTCCAGGGTGAATGCAAAATTGTTGAACAAGTTCAGTCTGACTGCATTTGAAAAGGATGCTGCGAGTTAGTAATCAACCCCTTATTAAAGCAAATATTTGAGCTGAGCCTTTCAGAAAGCTGAACTCTGAGCCCTCCTAACATTAAATGTTTGGTTTTATTTCATGGAAGTATACTCTATGCCTTTATAGTTAACCAATTTGTCTCCTATCCTGCAGCACTACAGTAGTTGTGTCACCAAGAAATTTACTTTTTGCTCCAGACACATTTCTCATGTTTTCTGCTTAAGATTAAAACAGAAGCAAATTACACCTAGAAACCAAACTGACTGAAGTGTGAAATCTGTTAATTCTGAAAACTCACTGGAGAAAGATGGCATTTTTCTGAAAAGTGTATGAAATAACATTGCACTGAACAGTAACAGCAATGACACTGCATGCTGAAGTTGTGAAGATCTCTGGTAAAAATTAAGCCAGTGTTTTTGTATACTCAGATACAAAGTAATATTAAACATGCCTCTAATACATTCAGGAGTAGATGACAGTGCACACAAATTTTTTTGTCAAAAGAAATGGAGTCAAATATTCTCATCAAGTAACTTAAGTCTTTCAAATACTGCACATTTTCAGATTTATAACATCTTGTCAGCTTCATCTTTGATGACTCTAGCTGCTGGTAACACTGGACATGTCAGATTTTAGAACGAAACCTGACTTGACAGATCATGTGTTTAACCAGTGCGATAATCAACTTCAGAAAGTTAAACCATGCATATATTCATGAGGCCACAGATGTTATTTAACGGAAGGTTTGTTACACAAAATAAATAGTTATATACATAAAAAATAGAAGACAGAAAAGTTTTAACATAACCATCAAAACAAACTTTCAAACTGCTTCACAAAGCTCAATCCCAAAATACAATCATTCTAATCTCAGCTTTTTAAACCTTTAAACTATCGCTTATCAGTTTCTCCCCTTTGAACTATGGAGACCTTTGGTTTTACAATTCCTTTCCAAGTCTGTTTGCATGCACATAGAAACATATATTAAAAAAAGCAGCCACAGTAGGCCAATCGCATCTGCCCCATCCAACTCAGTATCCTGTTCCAGCCTGCTCCATGTAGCCTTCAACCTTTCCATTCTGATGGCCTAGAGTTTCACAGCTTTAAAAGCTTGAAGATTTCTAACCAAACTCTCTTCATTTGTAAGCTTCAGACCAGAAACCACTTCTGCAAGGTGAATGGTTCCCCCAAATTGGAAAAAATTTAGTTTCCTTGCTAGGAGAAACTATTCTACCTCCTGAACCGAAATTCTGATTCTCCTGAACTGATTTGAAGTTTCTGTTCTGAAGTCAAAACTTCTCTAACTGCCTTAATATGTTTCCTCTGTTCTTTAATAAATCCAGCATAATAAACATTTTATCCAGCAACATACTACAGTTCGCCTAGGTACTCGGTTGCAGACATAAGTCTCCTTGGAATTGATACACTTGGGTCCCTGGTCAAATGACTTTCTGAACAAGTTTTAAAAACTCCACAGAATTGGCCAAAATCTGTACATAAGCCATGTTCCAAAATATATTTTTAAAAATCAGAAGGTGATTAATACTGCACTCCTCAATGGAAAACTGGAGAATATGTCCTCCTAAATAGGGAGGAACATCCTTGTCCTCAACTCTTTGCAAAATAATAAGCAGCATGTGACAAAAATAGAGTTAACTTCCAGACCTACACTGCAACAAAATGTTAAGGTTTTTCTCAATTGAAATGAAGGTTTTTTTAATAAAACGTGACCAGTCTAAATAAAGAGATAACAAGGTATAGAGCTGGATGAACACAGCAGGCCAAGTAGCATCAGAGGAGCAGGAAGGCTTACGTTTCGGGCCTAGACCCTTCTTCAGAAATGGGGGAGGGGAAGGGGGTTCTGAAATAAATAGGGAGAGGGGGGGCAGGCAGATAGAAGATGGATAGAGGAGAAGATAGGTGGAGAGGACACAGACAAGTCAAAGAGGCAGGGATGGAGCCAGTAAAGGTGAGTGTAGGTGGGGAGGTAGGGAGGAGATAGGTCAGTCCAGGGAGGACGGACAGGTCAAGGGGGCGGGATGAGGTTAGTAGGTAGGAGATGGGGGTGGGGCTTGAGGTGAGAGGAAGGACAGGTTAGGGAGGCAGGGACAAGCTGGGCTGGTTTTGGGATGCGGTAGGGGGAGGGGAGATTTTGAAACTTGTGAAGTCCACGTTGATACTTTTGGCCTGCAGGCTTCCGAAGCGGAATATGAGTTGCTGTTCCTGCAACCTACACGTAGCATCGTTGTGGCACTGCAGGAGGCCCAGGATGGACACATCTCCTGCGGAATGGGAGGGGGAGCTGAAATGGTTCGCGACTGGGAGGTGCAGTTGTTTAGTGCGAACCGAGCGTAGGTGTTCTGCAAAGCGGTCCCCAAGCCTCCGCTTGGTTTCCCCGATGTAGAGGAGGCCACAATGGGAACAGCGGATGCAGTATACCACATTAGCAGATATGCAGGTGAACATCTGCTTGATGCGGAAAGTCTTCTTGGGGCCTGGGATGGGGGTGAGGGGGGCAGGTGTAGCACTTCCTGCGGTTGCAGGGGAAAATGCCGGGTGTGGTGGGGCTGGAGGGGAGTGTGGAGCGGACAAGGGAGTCACGGAGGGACCACTCTCTGCACATCTGCTAATGTGGTATACTGCATCTGCTGTTCCCGTTGTGGCCTCCTCTACATCGGGGAAACCAAGCGGAGGCTTGGGGACCGCTTTGCAGAACACCTACACACGGTTCGCACTAGACAACTGCACCTCCCAGTCGCGAACCATTTCAACTCTCCCTCCCATTCCGCAGACAACATATCCATCCTGGGCCTCCTGCAGTGCCACAATGATGCTACCCGAAGATTGCAGGAACAGCAATTCATATTCCGCTTGGGAACCCTGCAGCCCAATGGTATCAACGTGGACTTCACAAGTTTCAAAATCTCCCCTCACCCTACCGCATCCCAAAACCAGCCCAGCTTGTCCCTGCCTCCCTAACCTGTCCTTCCTCCAACCTATCCCCTCCTCCCACCTCAAGCCCCACCTCCATCTCCTACCTACTAACCTCATCCCACCTCCTTGACCTGTCCATCCTCCCTGGACTGACTTATTTCCTCCCTACGTCCCCACCTACACTCGCCTTTACTGGCTCCATCCCCGCCTCTTTGACCGGTCTGTCTCCTCTCCACCTTCTATCCGCCTCCCCCTCTCCCCCTATTTATTTCAGAACCCCCTTCCCCTCCCCCATTTCTGAAGAAGGGTCTAGGCCCGAAACGTAAGCCTTCCTGCTCCTCTGATGCTGCTTGGTCTGCTGTGTTCATTCAGCTCTACACCTTGTTATCTCAGATTCTCCAGCATCTGCAGTTCCTACTATCTCAGTCTAAATAAACACAGTTTAACAAGGATAAACAGATCATTTGTGTATATTAGAGAAGAAAGGTGAATATGGTTTTTACGGCATTGTCTTACTAATAAAATATATTCTTAAAAATATAAATAAAAAATATAAAATTACCGGCAATCCAAATGCTGGTAACCATCACTCCAAGAATAACACAAGGCTTTCCTCTCTCTGGCTTTCATAGTGAACTTCTTTGACAAATCCACTGACTTGCACTGTGTAATAAGAGGTTATTCTACTGTTTCTTTCACCACCACAACCATTCCCACCCATCCACCCGCAAAAAAAAACTGAAGTTCTTACTCTGCGCACAAACCTATACAATGAGCTTTCGACAGCAATTAACATGGAGACAAGCTCATTGTAGCCAGACCTCCAAACATTTTTAATAATGCATATTGACTTTTCTTTAGTCATAGAGTCACACAGCACAGAAACAGACCTTTCGGCCCAACCAGTCCATGCCAAACATATTCCCACCTGCCTGCTCCTGGTCCGTATCCCTCCAAACCTTTCCCATTCATGTACTTATCCAAATGTCTTTTATGTGTTGTAATTTGCACCCACATCCACAGGAAGTTCATTCCACAACCAAACCACCCTTTATGTAAAAAATTTGCCTCATGTCTTTTTTAAATCTCTCTCCTTAAAAATGTGCCGCCTAGTCTTCAAATTCCCCATCCTAGGGAAAGGGCAACTACCATTAATTCTTTTTACCCTACAAAGTCAACTCACTCAGTACAGATCCTGAATCAATCCTAGAATCTCCTGCTCTTATCATAGCTCCAACTTGTCACCTTTGATTTGAAAAAAAGTCACTGGAAGACCATCAGTTCAGCTTTATTAAAGAAAAAACAATGAACCAAGCAACTCAAGCACATTTTTAACAGTTTTCCACAAAACAAAGAATTTGGAAAATTTCCTCCAGAGATCAATTCTTTTCAGATAAAAATCAAGGTGACATTTGAAAAATCAATGCTTTTACTCGATCACTGAAGTTGTGAACACACAACAGAACGCATGGCTGACATTTCACGTCTGACATACATTCACAATATAAATATACAATACAATACTGCAGATGCTGGAAAGATGAAATGAAAACAGAAAACCCTGGAAACACGGCAGATCATCCTATGTGTGGGAGAAAACTAAAATTAACATTTCAGGTTAGTGATACACTTGTCGTGGGTCAGTTAGCTGGACGGCTAGTATGCGATGCAGTGTGATGTCTGAGGTGGTTTGGTTACCATGATGGAGCCACCTTCTCAGCTTCATCTCATGGCTTGGTGACCTTCCGGTTAAACTCACGACCAGTCTTCTCTCTCTAATGAGGCAGCGTCTGGGACTATAGCAACTTTACCTTTTAACTCACTCGTCAAACTTGGAAGTGAGGGGCACCATAAATAAGCAGACCCACTCCAAAGCAAACCTCATTACAACCTTGGTGCAGACACGGTGATCTTTACTCAAACATACAAATGCTTACACAGCTTGAAAGGGCAGATGCAGAAAGGTTGCTGCCTCAGCTGCAAGTGTCTAATATCTAGAGACACCATCTCAGAATAAGGGGTAAGCCATTTAGGACTGAGACAAGGAATTTATTCGTTCAGAGGCTAGTGAAACCTTGATATTGTCTGCTCCAAAGTATTGTGGATGCTCAGTGGTTTAGTATGCTCCAAGGAGAGTCAGCTTAGCTGAACGGGCTGGACAGTTGGTTTGCAAAGCAGCGTTATGCTCCTATGATGCTGCTTGGCCTGCTGTGTTCATCCAGCTCCACACCTTGTTATATCAGCGTTATGCCAGTAGTGTGAATTCAATCCCCACACCGGCTGAGGTTACCACGAAGGGCTCTCCTTCTCAACCTCTCCCCTCGCCCAAGGTGTGGTGGCTCCCAGGTTAAATCATCACCAGTCACCTCTCTATAATGAGACAGCAGCCCCTATATTCTGGTGAGACTATATCAACTTGACTTGAATTTAAAAAGGGTATGTTCGAGACAGAAATCAATCTATTTCTACGTAATAAAGGCATACAGGTTTATGGGGATAGTGCAGAGAAATAGTGTGGAAGTAGAAGATTATCTATGTCTCAACACCATGTTCAAAAAGGCTGAATTGTCTATCTCTTTCCCTATTTTTTTCCATTCTTATTGACAGGTTAGCTAAATTCAAGAGATGACGCAAGAGTGACAACTCTGGACATGAGGGCAGCATTTAATGAAGTATGAGCAGCAGACAGCCCTGGAAAAACTGAAGTCATTGGGAATCAACTGATTGGTGTCACATCTAGTATAAAGATAGATGTGTGTGGTTATCACCCTGAAGATAGCACTACAGGAAATCCTTGGGGTAGTGTCCTTGGCTGCTTCATGAGTACCCTTCCCTGCATCGTAATGTCAGAAGTGGCGATGCTCAGTGATGTGTGCATAATGATGTCCTGGAGGAGGGTCACTGCACCCTAAATGTTAACTTTGCTTTCTCGCCACAGATGCTCCCACACCTGATGAGTCTTTCCAGCAATTTCTGATTTCCAACATCCACAGTTCCTTGGCTTTTTTTGTTTAGTAAATACAATAAGATGTTGTCAAGGAGCTTCTGACAACTAGATGCTTTAAAATAACATTTTGGAGGGAAAATTTAAACGCCATATGATGTCTTCTTAAGATTTATATAATTAACAGTTTCTTAAACTGAGGGGTTTTGGTCAGAAATTGGAGATCCAGAGAAACCGCTGATAGTAAATCTTAATCCTTATATAGTACAATGTTCTTCTAGAGACTGTGGATATTTAGTTGAAATGATGGCTGTTCATTTGTCAGGAAATAACAATAGATCTACGTTGCCTGGACATTTCAGAAACAGATTTTCACTCCTGGAAAGTACATTCAGTTTGCCACTGTGAACAGAGAGCCCACTAGCCCAAAATAGTAATCACAATTATGTACTGTAATATTTGCATATAAATGCAAAAACTGAATAAAAACTGCACCGATGGATAAATGATGGATAAATAAAGTGAAAGTATCTGACTTAAGAGTCCTAGAGATGTACATCATGAAACAGACCCTTTGGTCCAAACTGTCCGTGCCAAACAGATGTCCTAAATAAATCTAGTCCCAAATGCCAGCATTCAACCCATATCCCTCTAAACCTTGCCTATTCATGTACCCATCCAGATGTCTTTTAAATGTTGTAATTGTACCAGCCTCTGCCACTTCCTCTGGCAGCTCATTCCATACACACACCATCCTCTGTGTGAAAAAGTTGCCCCTTAGGTGCCTTTTAAATCTTTCCCCTCTCACCTTAAATCTGTGTCCTCTAGTTTTGGACTCCCCCATCCCAGGGAAAAGATCTTGTCTCTTTACCCTACCCAGCCCCTCATGATTTTATAAACCTCTCCATAAGGTCACCCCTCAGCCTCCGAAGTTCCACAGAAAATAGCCCCAGCCTGTTTAGCCTCTCCCTACAGCTCAAGCCCTCCAATCCTGGCAACATCCTTGTAAATCTTTTCTGAACCCTTTCAAGTTTCACAACATCTTTCTTACAGCAGGGAAACCAGAATTGCATGCAGTATTCCAAAAGTGGCTTAACCAATGGCCTGTACAGCTGCAACATGACATCCCAACTCCTACACTCAATGCACTGACCAATAAAGGCAAGCGTACCAAACACCTTCTTCACTATCCTGTCTACCTGCAACTCCACTTTCAAGGAACTATGAACCTGCAATCCAAAGTCTCTTTGCTCAGCAACATTCCCCAGGACCTTACCATTAAGTGTATAAGTCCTGCCCTGATTTGCATTTACAAAATGCAGCACCTCACATTTATCTAAATTAAACTCCATCTGCCTCTTCTCGGCCCATGAGCCCATCTGATTAAGATCCTGTTGTACTCAAAGGTAACTTCTTCACTGTCCACTACTCCTCCAATTTTGGCGTCATCTGCAAACTTACTAACCATACTTCCTATGTTCACATCCAAACCATTTTTATAAATAAAAAAAAAAGCAGCGGACCCAGCACCGCTGGGCACAGGCCTCCAGTCTGAAATGCAACCCTCCACCACCACCACCCTGTCTTCTACCTTTGAGCAAGTTCTGTATCCAAATATCTAGTTCTCCCTGGATTCAACGTGATCTAACCTTGCTAACCGGTCTACTATGAGGAACCTTGTCGAATGCCTTACTGAGGTCTATATAGTCACGCCTTGTTAAGTATTTTATTCTACTTCATGTTTTGAAAATCAGAATAAACTATGGCAGTTTGGAAACAAATTAGGCAGAGGACCTCGGGATTGAGCAGTGGGACAAGAAACTTATGAGAACTTTTGAAAGAAGAAAACAAATTCAGTTCAATTATTGAGCAAACCAGAATAAAATTTCCCTTCATGAATTCAGTTTGGATTCCTCAGTTTCATTTAAATACTAATTTTTCCTTTAGCAAGAAAAACCGGGCAGTGAATGCTGATAAGCTCGCCGTATGCCATGATCAAGAGTATGGGGTGAAACTTAAATTCAGTTTTTCTTGCCACAGAATAAAACTATTGCATCCTGTAATGATCCCAGCTGATAGTAATACTGGAGAAGTAAGATCCTAGAGTGAAACTTAGTTGACGGACCATGAGTGTTACTTTTGCAATCTGGATACCATGGTAGATGATCAGGACACAGTCGTACAAGGCCATCAATGTACTTTGAACAAAAATACCACAATTTATTACACAGAAGCAAAAAAGCTATAAATGGAGAATTTGATAAGATCTCATATTAAACAGCAAAATCAAAAATTTAACATTTTTTCCCAGCAATATGCTCTATCCCAGTGAAATGTCACTCTTATCTTAACTCTTTAATTTCTTACTCAAATGACAACAATGCAAGCATTTCCTTTCAGATGCTCTGCATATTGACCAGATATGAATCTTTCCATTACTGTCTCCGAGATTAACACACCCTTACCAAGTTACTGACTCTTCTTAACTGAACCTTAACAAAAGCCCTGTCAATCTGAATTTAAAATGGCTTAAGCCTCCTTCCCAGATTTGATTGCTATGAAGTAAACTGCCCTTCTGTTGGCATCAATCTTTTATTCTTGACCGAAACCCGACTGTAGCCCCTGAATACGTAGGTTTTTGGTGATTATAAAACTCAACTTAGTAAAAAGACTTTTATTAGCTTCCTAGGTAGCAGTTAGTCATTTAGTTTAAGTCACATGCTTTCTTGGAAATTATGTCTTTAGCTCACTCTTCAAAAATGATTTTCACCTCTTAGAATAACAAGTACCCTTCAGAGAACTCAAACTAAAAAGCCATTTACCTTACTTGATAACCCAAATTCTGAAATCAAAATACAGCAATATAAACCTTTATTACAATCAGAATTCACCTAGGTGAAGCTGTACAAAACCATGACCATTGTCAGAAGCATGAAAATGTGTATCAACAACTTGAAGTCATGCAGTTGGCTGCTTGAGCTGCCAGATTCCAAGAAATATACCAGTCTGAAAGCTGCAGAAAGGATTAACATGTGGGCAGCACGGTGGCTTAGTGATTAGCACTGCTGCCACACAACGCCACGGATCCAGGCTCAATTCCACCCGCAGCCACTGAGTGTGGAGTTTGCACGTTCTCCCAGTGTCTGTGTGGGTTTCCTCTGGGTGCTCCAGTTTCCTCCCACAGACCCAACGTGCACAGGTTAAATGGAATGGACATGCAAAATTGCCCATAGTGTCTGGGGATGTGTAGATTGGGTGGATTAGTCATCGGAAATGTGGGTTTACCCTCCGCCCCCCCCTTGCTAGGGTAGCAAGCCCCACAGAGGTGCACATAAGAACAGGGACATGAATAAGTCATTCAGCTTTCGAAGTCTGTCTTACTGTTCAGTTAAATTACGGCTGAACTGTAGCTCAATTTATTCTAGCATTCGAGCTCCCAGTTCCCAAATAATGCTCAATGTATGTACATTTATCCATGTGAATAAAACTCTGCATTGTATAAATGCTGGTGAACTCATCATGAATCTTTAAACATTAAAAACATTTCAGCAGACTTCCTAGACTTTTCGGCGACTTCAAATTTAATGTTAGAATTATGTTGCAAAGAGTGAATCAGAGGCCATCTCAAAACACTTGGCTGTCATTCTATTGCACATATTTGGACTGAACTCATTTCGCAATGAAACAAAATCTAAATGATCTGCTACTTCAATAAGAAATTGTTATCACTTTATCTTAACTTTCCAAGCAATTAAGTGAATACAATGATACAAAATTTAGCTTCAATTACAAAAAGTAATGTTTGATATCAAGAAACTGGCAGGCATAAAGAGGAAAGCTTGCAAAAATAATGATTTCTTAAAACATTTTCAATAAAGTGCACAGACAAAAGTATAAATCAGATTATCGAAAGCTGGTTCTCAAGAACTTAAAATACATGCGTTTACACTAACAGCGCAACAAATTAAAACAATGGATCACTACTTTGAAAATAATTATAGGACATTTATAGTTCGATTATTAAAGGATCACAGAATCCCTTCAGTGTGGAAGCAGGTTATTCAGCCCATCAAGTCCACACAAACCCTCCAAGGAGCATCCCACCAGGCTCACACCCCAGATCCCTGCATTTCCTATGGTTAACTCACTAAACCTGCACATCTTTGGACCGTGGGAGGAAACTGAAGCACCCAAAGGAATTCCGCACAGACAAGGGGAGCATGTGTAAACTCCACACAGACAGTCATCTGAGGCTGGAATCTATCCCAACTCTCTGGCGCTGTGAGGCAGCAGTGCTAACCACCGGGCCATTGTGCTGCCCTAAAGTTCCCACAAACTAATTTTCCTCAGGCCTCATCATTCTAATTGCTGCATAGTGACGGGTGACTGGCAAGAAAAGTAATCATGCAAGAGCCAAGAGATAAATTAATCCAATAAGTAATTTTGCTTTTTAATTTTGGAAAACAGTAAGTAATGAAGATCTCCTATGTCTAATACATTTTTGTCTATTTATATATATAATGGTTAGACATATGGTTAGGATCTGGCCCCACTTGACCAGAAGGTTTTTTTAAACTTTCTTTTCACTTTAAATGCTTGTGAATTTTACCGTATTTAGAAATAATCCAATGGTTAAAATTATTTATTCCTCAGATGCTTTACAGTTTAATGCGTCACGATGCAATTTAGCTAGCACTGCTTTTTAGCATCTGCTGAAAGTGCAATTCATACTGTTGATGTATTTTTTTTCACACATTGTTAATTGAGATAACAAAGCTGTGTTGAGATAGGAAGTGGGGCAATAGGCCAGGACAAGTCAGTTAGAGACAAAAAAACTGCAGATGCTGGAACCCAAAATAGAAAAACAGGACTGAAGAAGGGTAATACCCTAAACATTGACTTCTTCTTTCCTCCAGATGCTGCCTGGCTTGCTGTGTTCTTCCAGCCCCAGGTCAAGTCAGTGTCTGGTGTCTGCAAAAAGAATTCTCTCATATATTCGACAGGTGGTGGTTTTGACCACAATGACAACAGCATACTGGATGAGGTGAGACCAGTACAAACACATCAGCAAAAACATTGTGCACGACAAGGGGTTTATTACTATCTTAAACACTTTTTCTTACAAAAGGGGGCAGAATTAAATAGATTGGCACAAATTACATCTCTATTGAGGAGGTAATTTTGTTTATTTCTTCTGCTATTATACATCACTTCTATGTGACGTCACATACACCAAAACTTGACCAGACACAATCAAAGCATTAACTTGCAAACCATATTTGTTTCAAGAATTCAAATATTCCTACATTTGGTGACCTGCAGCAGGGCCTGACTAGAAGTGTTCCACCCTGCCCACATGTCCAAGACTATCAAGACCTGTACAAAACCAGATTTCCATTAGATAGGAAACTGTTTCAACGGGTATCTTGGGGTTATTCCTCTACCTGTTTGAGTAACTATGGAGGAATACTCTTTAGAAGAAGTCAACTGAAGCCAGTTGTGAAATTTTGGTCCCCATAATAATCAAAACAAACCACGACGATTGTGTTAACCCATACAAGTAGGTTGGTTGAATGAAAAGCAAACAGATGTTTGTTAGTATTTTATATATAACATATATACACATGCACACAATATGGTTCACTTTTGTGTGCCATTAATTAAACACAGAATTAAGCACATAGGGAAGTGACATTGATACTGGTAGTAACCAGGTGTAAAATGCAGATTAGAGAGTCAGCAGACAGTATAGGAGTTTACAACATAACCAGCAAAATTGGTAAATCACAGGGTGCATGTTCAATTGTGCTGGGAGAATACACACCAATGGTTTGCAATGTCAATTGAAATTATAGGTCAGTTAGCCTGACCTCTGTGGTTGGTAAGATTTTAAGAGTCCATTATTAAGGATAAGATTGGAAGTGCGTGGTAAGACAGGGCTCAGTCAGCACAGCTTCATCAAGGGGAGGTCATGTTTGACAAAACTGTTAGAATTCTTTGAGGTAATGAGCAAATTAGACAAAGAAGGACCAGTCAATGAGATCTAATTGGATTTCCAAAAGGGCTTTGACTAGGAGTTGCATAGGAGGCTGCTAAACAAAATAAGAGCCCATGGTGTTAGGGACAAGATACTGGCCTGGATAAAGCATTGGCTGTCTAGCAGAAGGCAGAGATTGGGGATAAAGGGACCATTTTCAGGATATAAGCCAGTGACTACAGAAGTTGCATAGG
>JAHRHZ010000004.1:3303648-3323330 GCA_024137785.1 Ginglymostoma cirratum
GGGACCATTTTCAGGATATAAGCCAGTGACTACAGAAGTTGCATAGGAGTCAGTATTGGGACCATTTTCAGGATATAAGCCAGTGACTACAGAAGTTGCATAGGAGTCAGTATTGGGACCACAGCTATTCATATATACGTTATCGATATGGACAAAGGAACCGAGGGCATTGTTGCTAAATTTGCAGATGACACAAAAATAGTTGGAAGAACACAATGTTGAGAAGGCAGGGAGGCTGTAGAAGGACTTGGAAAGGCTGGGAGAGTTGGCAAAGTAGGAGTAGATGGAGTACAATGTGGGAAAGTGTGAGAGGTTACGCACTTTAGTAGGAAGAATAGAGGCATAGACTATTTTCTAAATGGGGAAAGGCTTTGGAAATCTGAAGCTCAAAGGGACTTGGCAGTCCTAGTTCAGGATTCTCTTAAGGTTTACATGCAGTTGGCAGTTAGGAAGGCAAATACACATTAGCATTCATTTCGAGATGACTAGAATACAAGACCGGGAGGTACTGCTGAGGTTGTATAAGGGTCTGGTCAGATCACATTTGTAACATTGTGAGCAGCTTATCTAATCTGCCTATATCTAAGGAAGGATGTGCTGGCCTAGAGGGGGTCCACGAGAGGTTAACAAGAATGATCCCAGGGACGAAGGCCTTGTCTATGAGGAGTGGTTGAGGACACTGAGTCTATACTCAGTGGAATTTAGAACAATGATAGGGATCTCATTAAAACTTACAGAATACTGAGTACAGAATACTGGATAGAGTGGATGTGGAGGTGATGTTTCCACTAATAGGAGAGACTATGGTCCAAAGGCACAGCCTCAGAGTGAAGGGATGACCATTCAGAACTGAGATGAAGAGGAATTGCTTCAGCCAGAGTGTGATAGAACTTATTGCCCCAGAAGATTGTGAAGGCCAAGCCACTGAGTGTATTTAAGACGGAGATAGTTAGGTTCTTGATTGCTAAGGGGGTTAAAGGTTATGGACAGAAGGGAGGAGAAGGAAGTTCAGAAACATATCAGCTATGATTGAATAGTGAAGCAGACTCAATAGGCCAAATGGCCTAATTCTGCACCTATGACTTCTTGGCAAGTCCATAACATAATATCAATTGTCTTTTCTCTCACGTGGTTAAGATGATAACACAATTGCATGAAACTGACAGTGCTTCTGGCTGTAGGTGACAGGTTTTAAGATCTTATGTTAAAACATCAATTCATCAAATCAATGGAGATTCTTTTCAAACAAAGGTTAATCTAGCAACTGTACTTGTGATTTCTAACATTGTTAGGTAATCTGTTAAGCAAAGATATTGAACCATTGCCAAAAAACAACTGCAGGCTGTTCAAATCTATATTTAGGATGCGTAGATACATACCAACTACAGTTGGTGCTTATATGATGATCATAACATTCTATCAAACTAGTCCAAACATTCAGATGATGAGGTAAAATTTTCCAAATTGGAGACCATTAGATTACTGCTGTGTTATTGGAGAATCCTTTAAAAGCTATGATAGATTCACGTGCAAGGACAGATTTCATCACACACATCTAGGGGAACATGGGTTGGGGGGATGGAGCACAGGCTTTGTGAAACTAATGGCTTTTTCTTATTTCTATTGTTTCTTACTTCCACAAATCAAATTGATAGTTACACTCTGCACTTCTTATTTCCTTTGCCTCCCACCCCATCATCCAGTCATACAGCATAGAAACAGGCCCTTCAGTCCACCATGTCCGTGCCAGCCAACAAACACTAAACCACATTAATCCCATTTAGCTGCACTTGGTCCATAGCCTATTTTGGCCTGGCATTTTAAGTGCTCATCCAGATGCTTCTTAAATGTTGAGCGTATCTGCCTCCACCACATTCTCAGGCAGCAAATTCCATATTTTTTACCACCCTCTGGGTGAAAAAAAATGACTAAAGAACTCAAAGGTTTCAGCCACTAAAACTGACTCCTTCCCCTTCCTAACTCCAGTTCAGCTTCCAGGCCCCGGTGCCTCATCACTCAGTCATTCCTTCATCTTTCTGCTGTTATCAACAGGCACACTAATCATCTCTTATGGCAAAGTGAAAACTGCGCAGGCTGGAAATCTAAAATCAAAAAATGAAGGTGCCAGAAATACTCGTTCAGGCAGCCTTCATGGAGATAAAAGAACAGAATTAATGTTGCAGGCTGGTAGCTTTTCAATGGTGCTCAATCCACGTCTGCTATCTGACCCAAAAGTATTTCAGCATTTTCTCCATGGATACCAATCTTTCACGGCTACACTTAATCATTTATTTCTGTCTTTAATTGTGTATTGAGACCAAACATTCAACCAAGGTTGTAAACAACTTCAGACAGACAGTTACCAGGAGAAGGACGAAATCGGTGGCTAGCGAGTGGAGACCATGGGGTGGATCAAAAACAATGGCTTGAAACACCCCAACATTCCACTGGAAGAAATTCAGAATGGAATTTCAGTCAAGTGGTTTGACAATTCATATGCTTTCTGCTTAAACTTGAGAATTTTTTTCTCCGAACTACGTCAAGATGGATGTGGGTTCTAAATCACACACATAACCTGCTAGGTTAGTGTTCAACTCTACACGCACAATCAAATAAGCAAATACGGGAATCCCAACAGACAGCCAGCAGAGTGTTTTCTGGCAATTTCAGTAACTAGACAAACTCCAGCTGCTGTATGTGATTGGAGTAATGACTTATTTATAAATTACTGCCAGAAACTGGGTCCTGCCATCAAGGAGGTGCCCGAAATCATTTATAGCCCTTATTAAAACTGATCGTCAAAATGAAAGCTTCAGCAACTACAGAACCCATTTTATCTTAAGAGCTTCTCATCAAATATTGAAGATGATTCTAATACTTTTGCAATATTGAGTCAGATGATGTTACAATGAATGATGAGATCTACTTTGACATTAATTAAATGTGGTAATAGAAACGTTTCTGCAATGTGCTGCATCGATCTCCTCCGCATGTTCACCAACCCAGGTACACATCATAAAAAGGAACAATTTACACGGACTAAAATAAACATTTGTTCAAAATATTCTGGTACAATCACAAGATATGTTTGAGTAATTACAAAAGTGACATAAAATGTTCAATGTCTAAATTCCGTGAGCATCCCACTTACTGATCAATTTTATGCTAACAACACTGCATCAGGGAGGGTGGAGTGTTTCAAAGCAGCAGCTCACTACAACTTCAAGGAAAACCAAGGCTGCTGGCCTTGCTACATCACATGAAAGAATTTCTTTAGAAGTTAACAATCCAGCATCCAAATTGTTTTTGTTGCTGCCACTTTTATAAGAGCAGCCACGTTTTTGTAGAGAAATATGTACTATGTAAGGTCGCGCTCAGCCACAGAAACTAGAAGGAGCAAGTTCAGTTCGAACCACTGTTGAGTTTTTGTCCTCTCTTTAAAGTGACATTAATGACTGATGAGCATTGACATTGCATATTGTGCAAAGCAGATCGGTTTCTTTCAATATTGTATGTTATTTGCTACTTTTACAATTAGTTAATATTTACAATATTCACACAGCCTGAGGGATTTTGCTCAATTTCAAGCTCCTTGGTGTACCACAGGACAGGGACCTTAGGCTTTGTTTTAAAGGTATTTGTCTGCTTGAAGACACCCACTTTCCCCAAGGCAAAGATTCTCAAAAGGACAGCACAACAACTGTGGGGAATTAAACAATCGGAATTTCTACTTTTCATTCCAAACAGTGATCGAAGGTATAAAATATGCAGATCGACAAAAGGCAAGGTTGGGATTGAGCTTAGCAGTCATCTTCTCTGTAAAGCCTGCTGATTTTTTTTCTCTCGACTTACACAAAAAAAAAACACTTGCAGTTCAACACTTACTTGATGCTCCAAAGCATCAAGTAAAAAGGTCTGAGCAAAATAGTCACTGTTGTAACTCAGGAACAAGATCAGTTGCACTGAACACGATGCACTGCAGAAATTCACCAAAGATTCTCAGACAGCACCCTCCAAACCCATGATCACTTCCATCTGGAAGAACACGGGCAGCAGATAAATGGGAACACCGTCACATCCAAATTCCCCTCCAAGTCATTCACCATCCTGACTTGGAAATATATTCCTTCACTGTGGCTGGGTCAAAATCCTGGAATTCCCTCCCTAATAGCATTGTGGGTCAACCCACAGCAGGAGGACTGCAGCGGTTCAAGAAGGCAGCTCACCACCACCTTCTCAAGGGCAACTAGGGATGGGCAAGAAATGCTGGTCAGCCAGGGACGCCTACATCTCACAAAATGAATAGAGAAAAAAAAACTGTAGCAGCCCATTTGTACCCAGCCAGAAGTCCAAACAGCACTAAAAGATAATACCCAGTGTTTTTATGATGTTGATTGATAAATGATGTTTGATAAACAGTGATGAGAATAGACCAAAGATAACTCCTCTATTGCTCTTAATATTATTCAAATTCAGACAAACATCTCCTGTGGCATTGCCCTTGGTGGGTCAGAGAATATACTGTTTTTCAACAATTAGCAATCAGGGTTTCACAAAGAACACTGTGGTCCCCACTGGCCTGGACACACAAATACTCCATGAAACCCCTCACTGAAAAGATCCCTTCCATAAAAGTGCTGTTATTCCAGCATACTGGCAAACAGTCCCACACTGTTCAATTTTCAGTACCGACCCACAACATATTCGCCACTATCCAGGACAAAGCAGGGCACTCAAAAGATACCCCATCCACGTCTACAACAATCGCTCTCTCCACCACCAATAGATGCAGAGTAGCAGCATTGTGTACCATCTCTAAGATCAGAACCGCAATTGACCTTAACTCCTTTGGACAGCAGTTTTTAAATCTGCAACTTCTACTAACTAGAAGGGCTGAAGATGTGTGGAAGGACCGCCAAATGCATGTTTTCCTCCAAGCCACACACACTGCTGACTTGGAAGTACTTCACCACTTCTTCACAGTCAATGGGTCAAAATCCTGGAACTTACTTCTCAATAGAACTGGGGTGACCCTAACACCTGAACTGCAGCTGATAAAAAAGACTTAGTTCACTACCACCCTCTCGAGCACAACTATGGATGGGTAAAAATTATTGGCCTAACCAGAAACCAATGTTTCCTCTAAACTGCACTGCCACACAGCCGCTCGGAGGGTCCATGCATACCAGTGTGCAAACACACTGATTTCCAGTTCTGAAAGCCACTGCTGTGCACAAACCTTGCAGGCCCACAGAACAGTAGAAAAAAGTCAGAAGGAATGCAGCCAGCAACACCACCATCCTGTGAACAAATTTTTAAAAAACCTGTTTTTGCTCTCTTGCAGAGAATGAGAAGCATTTACCTGAGATTTTCCAATATTGGCTTAGTCCAACAAATTCATTCCGGGGTTTGTAACCTTCTCCAGCCATGTTTATGTTTTTCCTCATCCAATTCTATTACTGGAACCCTCTATTCCCTCATATATCAATGTAGGTTTCCCTTAAATCTGTCTAAATGTTTTACCTCAACGAATCGGATACAAAATTCACCAATCTCAATGCCCGCTGGGTGCAAATGTTTATTTCTAAGTTCCTCGTTTTATTCCTGAATGCAGTACTCCAGCTGTGGTCTAACCAAGATGCTGTACAAGCTCAATGTAAAGTTTAAGCAAAGTTCAGTAATGTTGCCAGAGACCTCCTGCTACCACTGTGGGATGAGAAATTAACTAACCAGGGCACTTTCTTGCTCAATCCCATTTGGAGTTAAGCATTCTTTTGCTCCACAACTTCTTGTGGCACTCAAGTTCTATTTGTAATTGATCGAGTCTTTTGAACCCCACTAGCACAGGACAATGGACCAAATGGCCTCTTTGGACCATATCAAAAGTCACACGACATCAAGCCATATTCCAACAGGTTTATTTAAAATCACAAGCTTTCGAAGTGCTGCTCCTTTGTCAAGTGATGAAGGAGCTGCATTCCAAAAGCTTATGATTTTAAATAAATTTTAAATAAATAGTCTGGTGTTGTGTGACTTTTGAATTTGTCCACCCCAGTCCAACACCAGCATCTCCACATCATGGCCACTTTGGATGTATAAATCTATGGTTTTCTACAAATGTCACATTTCAATCAATATTTAGCCAGAATAATTCAAAAAGAATGATTTTGGGAACTATCCAATTCTGGAGGTTGAATGCAAGCCACAATTTCTCTCTCCAATGAAATACAGTGTTACAAACATAATTATTACAGGATAGATTTTTATGACAATCAACAACGGATACATTGTCACCATTAGGATAGCTTTTCATTGAATTCAGAAGTCATTGTCTGCTGTGGTAGGATTCAAACCCATGCCATCGGAATATTAGCTTGGGTTTTATATTATTAGTCCAGTGACCATTATTCTGCTACTTCTCCCTTTTTATTCAGTGCAATCAATCATTCACAGAAATTAATTGCATCTGAGATGGTAGATTTTACAATATAACCTGCAGCAAGTTAATGAAAAAATAGATGCAAAGATCAGCAACAGGTGCACATTACTGGAAAGGAATCAAAAGAAATCCACAGCCCTTTACAGACAATGACCTCACACTGTACACTGCTATCCAGACATAACTCCCGTTGCTTTTTTAAACGCATGTCTAGTGACTGTAATTTGTCTACTTCCATCATTTCTTGCCTCGAGGCAAAATCATAATAGTCATTTCATTCGGGCAAAATTTCCAACAAAAGGTAGCCCTGCCAAATGTTGACATGAAATAATTAACAAACGAAAGAATCAATCAGTTCAAGTTAAATTGGAGGACCATCCAAAAGCCTATTTAGGCTACAAGGATAATTGTTGAATTAATATCAGAACTACAAGCACTGGTATATCATTTTTTATGAGCTACTCATACTGGCTTCTTCTGCAGAGAGACAAGAGAGACCAACTCATAAATGGCAAAATTGCATTTTAAGCTGGGTGAGGAATACAATAATGTTTCAGTACAACAGCTTGAAATATGTAAGAAAATATTACAATGGCGTCATACTGTGACAAAATTCTCAATGTCATACCGTGACAAAATTCTCAATGTCGTCTGGCATCCTCTAGTCAGGATTGTATGGGCATGTTACATTAAAGGATTTTTTAAAGAGAGCAAGTGTTTTATACTCTTTTCCAGGAGTGTTACTGCACAAGAACAAAATTGAGAAACGATACCCTATTGAATGAACAGCTGGTTTTAGGGGTGACTTACCCATACACACCTAATCATCCACTGGACAATTTTCTTCTTCCTTGTGGCTTTTAACATTTAAACCCACGTTTAATTCCTTTCAAATTGGTCAAATTCAAACACTAAATTATGCATGAACATTCTCCCAATCGTGCTTTACCAAAAATAAAATTTCAATTATACTCCAGCAAGTAAATGTTTTCAAAGAAGCTGCCACAGTAATATTTCCCTCTCCATCCCTAGGCATGGAACACTCAAGATGCAACAAATGCACACAGTTCAGAAAATAACCACAAAATGCATCATTAACTTTATCATCTGCCAGCCAGTCAATGAACAGATCCATCAACACCTCCTGACATGATGCAAGTTTTCAAACGAGCGTGTACTATCATCTCACTGTGTTCCTCTTCCACCTGATCCCAATTGCCCTATTTTGCCCAACTTAAATCATGCAGAGGTCCCAATTCATTCAACCTCTTTCTTTGGTTCTTCTGGGGCCGGTTATGAGCTGAGTTTCAGCACAATGGCTTGAATCAGTTAGTTTTTAATTCAAAAATATTGAAGGAAAATGTATATTAAGGGGCCCTGGGTAGGGGAACAGTCAGATTTGGAATCAAGTTATAAACTCAAAAAGAAGTGATTATACAAGCTATTACCCTATGTCTGTGGCAAGTACGTGTAATGAGTTTCCAGTTACTGACAGACTCTGAACACAAGTTTCTCTAACACTAACGTTAACTGTTTGTAGCTGACATGAGTTTTTTTTTGTGTAGAACAGAGAAAAGAATATGTTGCAAACCATAGAGAAATAAAACATGAAGGAAATGAAAGTCATCTTTTGAACGCAATTTGATACTGAAATCTCAAATGGGAAATAAACGTAAAGAGGAAAAGATGATTGTACAAAACAGATGGTACTTCAGAATAAGATACGGCAGATTTTGAAGAGTACAATGTAGGGCTAATAGAAAATATGAGATTCAAACCAGCCTAAAGTGGACACTGATATTAAATTTACATCAAAGGTAACGTAGGTACAGCACAGATTCCCTGGGAAAAAAATGACTGACACAATTATGCACTGGTGAACTTGACATTCTGCTTCTGTTTTAGTGGTGCTGGCATCGCAGACTGATATCCATATTCTGCCAACGTTTATATGGGTAACATAAGGAAATGAAACAAAATCCTTTCCAAGAATTTTCCTCCAAGGACAAAAGAGACAAAGATTAAGCATTATTTGCCAAACAAAAGAAAAATCCCAAGTGAACTTTTAGAACAAGCTCTGACAGTATCAAAATTTGACAGCATCATTAAATACCCAATTTATATTGTGTTTCAAATTAATTGATTAGATGCCTTGATATTGAGTAGTAGTGCTAATAGCTTAAATGTAGCAGCTTGTTTCTTGTCATGATGGCAAATAGCAATACCAAACTTAATTTCATACAAACAGACTCAGCTGTGGAAATGCACTTGGGAAAAATGGCTCTGGTCACTGCATACTGACATTCCAAGCACATTTATAATGTCGCTACATTATTGACCCGTGTAATTCTGTCTACCAACAGAGAAAATGCTATCAACCCCAAGAAATGGAAATCATATTGACAAACTAACCTTAAACGGGTTCATTTAAACAGCAAATACTCAATGCCTCATAATAATGCTAAATGCTTACCAGGGAAATCTGTTGGAGAAAACACATTTACAAGACTGCAGTACTGACTCTGTGGTATTATCTACATTCAACTTGCACATAATGACCAACAGCAACTTGATGCTGTGCCTCACCACTGGCAGGAATACCTTCGATCTTACATCACTACTTTCACCCAATCAGCACAATTTCCTGTGTTAGAAAATTAAAATATACTTCAAAAAGTACAAGAACTTCAACACAAATAGATAAAGTCAGGTGAAATAATAAACCAATAACAAAAGATAATTTAACGAAGAGATACAGAAATTACACAATGGGTTAGAAAACAGAAACAGCTCTGTCAACCCTGCAAAGTCCTCCTCACTAACATCTGGGGCTGGTGCCAAAATTTGGGACAGCTGTCTCACCGACTAGTCAAGTAACAGCCTGACACAGTCATCTTCACGGAATCATACCTAACAGACAATGTCGCGGACACCACCATCACCATCCCTGGGACATGTCCCATCCCACCAGCAGGACAGACCCAGCAGAGGGGAGGCACGGTGGTATACAGTCGGGAGGGTGTTGCTCTAGGCGTCCTCAACATTGACTCCGGACCCCATGAAGTGTCATGGCTTCAGGTTAAATATGGGCAAGGAAACCTCCTGCTGATTACCACATACCATCCTCCCTCAGCTGATCAATCAGTACTCTTCAATGTTAAACAATACTTGGAGGAAGCAATGAGGGTAGCAGGGCACAAAATATACTCTGGGTAGGGGATTTCAATGTCCACCAACATGAGTGGCTCGGCAGTAGTGCTACTGATTGTCTTTTAGGACCTGACTAGCTCATAGATGCTAGACTGGGTCTGTGGCAGTGGCTGAGGGAACCAACAAGGGGGAAAAACATACTTTACCTAATCTTTACCAATCTGCCAGGTGCAGTTGAGTCTGTCCATGACAGTATCAGTAAGAGTGGCCATCACACAGTCCTTGTGGAGACAAGTCCTTGTGAAAGTCCCGCCTTCACATTGAGAACAAACTGCATCGTGTTGTGTGGCACTATCACCGTGCTAAATGGGACCGACTTCGCACAGATCTAGAAACTCAAGACTGGGTATCCATGAGGCGCTGTGGGCCATCAACAGCAGCAGAATTGTACTCCAACACAATCTGTAACCTCATGGCTCGGCATACCCCCCACTCAACCATCATCATCAAGTCAGGGGATCAACCCTGGTTCAATGAAAAGTGCAGGAGGACATGCCAGGAGCAGCTCCAGGCATACCTGAAGATGAGGTGTCAACCTGGTGAAGCCACCAAACGGGACTATTTGCACACCAAACAGCAAAAGCAGCAAGTGATAGACAGAGCTGAGCGATCCCACAAACGATGGATCAGATCTAAGCTCTGCAGTCCTGCCACATCCAGCAGTGAATGGTGGCAGACAATTAAACAACTCACTGGAGGAGACGGCTCCACAACTATCCCCACCCTCAATGATGGAAGAGCCCAGCACATCAGTGCAAAAGATAAGGCTGAAGCATTCACAGCAACCTTCAGCCAGAAGTACTGAGTGGATGATCCATCTCAGTCTCCTCCAGTGGTCCCCAGCATTACAGGTACCAGTCCTCAGCCAATTCGATTCACTCCACTGGATATCAAGAGACTCTGGATACTGCAAAAGCTATTGATCCTGACAACATTCCGGCAATAGTACTGAAGACTTGTGCTCCAGAACTTGCTGCTTCCCTGGCCAAGCTGTTTCAATACAGTTACAACACTGGCATCTACCCGACAATGTGGAAAGTATGTCCTGTACATAAAAAGCAGGACAAATCCAAACCAGGCAATTACCATCCCATCAGTCTGCTCCCGATCATCAGTAAAGTGATGGAAGGTGTCAGTAACAGTGCTATCAAGCAGCACCTGCTCAGCAATAACCTGCTCAGTGACGCCCAGTTTGGGTTCCACCAGGGCCACTCAGCTCCTGACCTCATTACAGCCTTGGTTCAAACAGGGACAAAAAAGCTGAATTCCTGGGGAGAGATTAGGTGGGAGGGATAGCCCTTGACATCGACCAAGTGTGGCATCAAGGAGCCCTAGCAAAACTGTAATCAATGGGTATCGAGGGAAGACTCTCCTGTGGTCAGAGTCATAACTGACACATAGGAAGACGGTCGTGGTCATCTCAGCTCTAGGACATCTCTGCAGGAGTTCCTCAGTGTAGTGTCTCAAGCCCAACAATCTTCAGCTGCTTCATCAATGGCCTTCCTTCCATCATAAGGTCAGAAATGGGGATGTTTGCCGATGATTGCACAATGTTCAGCACCATTTATGACTCCTCAGATACTGAAGCAGTCCATGTTCAAACGCAACAAGATCTGGACAATATCCAGGCTTGGGCTGACAAGTGGCAAGTAACATTTGTGCCACACAAATGATAGGTCAAGACCATCACCAATAAGAGACAATTTAATCACCACCCACTGACATTCAATCACGTTACCATCACTGAATCCCCCACTATCAACATCCTGGAAGTCATCATTGATCAGAAACTCAACTGGACTCAGCACATAAACACGATGACTACAAAAGCATGTCACAGGCTAAGAATACTACAGCAAGTAATTCACCTCCTGACTCCTCAAAGCCTGTCCACCATCTACTAGGCACAAGTCAGGAATGTGATGGAATACTCCCCAATTGCCTGGATGAGTGCAGCCCCAACAACACTCAAGAAGCTTGACACCATCCAGGACAAAGCAGCCCGCTTGATTGGCGCCACATCCACAAACATTCACTCCCTCCACCACCAATGCTCAGTAGCAGCAGTGTGTACTATCTACAAAATGCACTGCAGAAATTCACCAATGATCCTCAGACAGCACCCTCCAAACTCATAACCACTTCCATCTAGAAGGACAAGGGCAGCAGACATATGGAAAACCGCCAGCTGTACATTTTCCCTCCAAGCCACTCACCATCCTGAAATGGAAAAGTATCGCCATTCCTTCGCTGTTGCTGGTTCAAAATCCTGGAATTCCCTCCCTAATGGCATTGTGGGTCAACCCACAGCAGGCAGACTGTAGCAGTTCAAGAAGGCAGCTCACCACCACCTTCTCAAGGGCGACTAGGGATGGGCAAGAAATGCCAGCCAGCCAGCGACGCCCACATCCCATAAAATTAATAAATGTTAAAAAGGCACTCCTTTCACCTCTCACACCAGAGTTTGATTCCAGCCAGGCAATTACACTGTTTGAGGAATAATGACCAGGCAGGCTAGATCACGAACTTGGCGGTCACAATTTACAAACAGAAGAAAGTTACTTGGGTTAAGCAAAGCTTTCTCTCAGAGAACAGCAAAAACTGGCATTGTCAAAACATAACTGTGACTCACAGCAAAGCGAGTTCTAGAGCAGATATGAAACATAACAGCTAAATAAGTCCCAAATGACAGATGTGTATTTCTGCTATGAATACCTGAATATTTAACCTCTTCAACCTGATCTGCCTCAACCAATTTCTGCAACAGTCATCTCCAAAGGTCCTGCCACATGATTAGCTAGTGGCACATAAGCTTAATCAAAAGCAAATCAAGGACAGTGGTGGTTCACTAAAAGAATCATTTTGGTTAAGAGAAGCGAATTACCCTGAATCAAATGGTTTAAGACGATAAGATGTAGGATAAGAAGGCGATTTGCCCATTCAGTCCATTCTGCCAATGAGATCACAGCTGATCAGATAATTTTCAACTTCACTCTCCTGCTTTCTAGGAACAGGATTAGGCCATTCAGCCCCTCAAGCCTGTTCCACCATAATACCTCTAACCCTTGATTTTCATAACAATTAGAAATTTGTCTATTTTAGCTTTGGGTATATTTAACAACCTAAAAGCCCTCTGTGATAAATAATTCTGCAGATTCATCACCCTCATAAAAAAGTCCTCCCCATCATTGTCTTAAATATACAGCTCCTAACACAGATTGTGTCCCCTAGTCCTAGACTCTGCCACAAAAGAAAACAACTTGTCTGCATCTACCCTGGCAAGCCCCCTTTGGTAAAGCAAATAACTGTGGAGATCTGAATAAACAAAAACAGAAACTGCTGGAGAAACTCAGGTCTGGCAGCATCTATGGAAAGAACAGAGAGTAAATGCTGAGTCCAGTGAGAACTCAGTTCTGAAGGGTCACTGAACTTGAAAGTAGAGCGAAAGCAGAGTTAATGTTGAGTCCAGTGACCCTTCTTCAGAAGGGATTTCTCACTAGACTCGGCGTTTAGTCTGTGTTCTTTCCACAGATGCTGCCAGACCTGCTGAGTTTCTCCAGCAATTTCTGTTTTTGTTTGTTTCAAATGCTCTTAAGTTCATATACTTTTCAATAAGGTCACCTCTCATTCTCCTATATACTCTATTGAGTATAAGCCCAACCTACTCAAACTCCTCTCATAAGAAAACCTTCCATACTGGAGATCAACTGAGTGAACCTTCTCTGGACAGCCATGATTCACAGCATTCCAGCAATGGTCTGACCAGCATTTTGTATAGTTTTAGCAAGTCCTCCATATTTTTACACTCCATTTCCTTTGAAATAAATACTAACAATCCATCGGCCTTCCCTATTACTCAAACTTGAATGCTAGCTTTTGTGATTACACATTAGGACCCCAAACCCCACTGTGCTGCAGCTTTCTGCAGGCTTTCCCAATATAAATAATATTCAGCTCTTCTATTCTTCCTGCCAAAGTGTATAATTTTACATTTTCCCGCATTATATTCCATCTGCCAAGTTTCTTCCCACTCAGTTGACTTCCCCACATCTCTCTGTACACTCCTGGTGTCATCCTCAGTCCTTGCCTTCCCACCTATTTGTGTCATCCACAAATGTGGCAATAGTATGCTCACTTCATTTAGGTCATTTATATTTTGTAAATAACTGTGCCTTCAGCACTGATCCACTAGTTACGGTTTACCACTAAAAATGCCTCTTTACCTCAAATCTCTGTCTTCTATCAGTAAAACAATTCTCTATACAAGCTAATATACTCAACACCAAGTGTTCTTGTCTTATTAAGTAGCCTTATGCATAAATGCCTTTTGCAAATCCAATACAGCTTCCCCTTTATCGGCCCTGCTTGTTACCTTCTCAAAGAACAGCAATAAATTTGTCAGGCATGGTTTCCCCTTCATGAAGCCAATAGACTCCATTTGATGATGTGTCTCTAAATGCCATTATTCTATCTCTATAATAGACTTTAGCATTTTCCCAATGATAGATGCTAAGCTAAAGAGCCTACAGTCACTTTTTTTGTCTCCTTTCATTTTTGGATAATGGTGTTACAATGGCAATTTTACGATCCCCTGGGACATTTCCTGAATCTAAGGATTCTTAGAAGATTACTACCAAGCATCCATCATCATTATAGCTACCTCCTTTAAAATCCTAGCATGCAACTCATCAGATTGAGGGGACTTATTGGTCTTTAGCCTCATTAGTTCCCCTAGTACATTTTCTGTTGTGATCATTTTTATATTTTTTCCTACCACTTTTTGCCCCTTGGTAATTTAGCACTTAACACTATTAACATTCTCTAACATGAAGACTAATGCAAAGCGTTCGTTTAACTCTTCTGCCAATTCATGACTTCCCATTATTTCTTCCCCCGTGTCATTCACCAAGGCTCATACGTTCATTGTTGCTGCTCTCTTCATACATTTAAAGAAGCTCTTATCGTTTATTTTTTATGTTACTTGTTTGTTTGCATGATAGGTTATTGTCTCCCTGTTAGTTTGTTTTTGAGCATTTTGTTAGCTTTTAAACTTTCCCCCATCAACGGATTTATCACTAATCTTTGTCATTTTATATGTTTGTTCTTTCAATTTGATACTGTCCTTAATTTCCCTGGTTAATCATCATTGGTTTATCCACTTTCTAGAAGCCTTTTCCCTCACTGGGGTATCTCTATCTTAAATGTTTACTATTGCTCATGAACCGTCTTTTCCGCTAAACTCCTTTCCTAGTCCACTTCTGTTAACGCTGCCCTCATTCCCATGTAATTACTTTTACTGGAATTCCATCCCTAAAGGCATTGTGGGTCAACCCTCAGCAGGTGGACTGCAGCAGTTCAAGGCAGCAGCTCACCACCACCTTCTCAAGGGACAACTAGGGTTTGGGCAAGAAATGCTAGCCACCCACATCCTACAAATCATCAAAAAAATTAAGTTGAACATAGCTGTTTCAGACCCAAATTTCTCATTCTCACACTCAATGCTAAACACTATCATGTTATCGTCAAGCGTACCCTTTATCTGGAGACTATTCATTAAACCTACCTTATTTCATATTAGCAAATCCAAAATAGTCTGGTCTCTTGTTAGATCCACATCATACTGTTTTAGGAAACTATCCCAAATACAGTGTACATATTCTTCCTCTTGGCTATCCTTGACAATTTGACTTTTCCAATTTATATGGATATTACAGCCTTTTTTAATTACATTCTTATCTCTTGATTCATTCTGTCATAGAATCATCATCACTATAGAATCCCTGCAGTGTGGAAACAGGGTCTTCGACCCAACAAGTCCATACCAACCCTCTGAAGAACAGCCCACCTAGACCCATCCCCCTATCTTTTCCCTGTAACCCTGCATTTTCCATGGCTAACACACCTAATCTACATACCCCTGCACACAATGGGCAACTTAGCATGGCCAATCCACCTAACCTGCACATCTTTGGACTGTGGGAGGAAACCGGAGCACGCGGAGGAAACCCACGCAGACATGGGGAGAATGTGCAAACTCCACACAGTTGCCCGAGGGTGGAATTGAACCTGGGTCCCTGGCGCGGTGAGGCAGTAGTGCTAACCACTGAGCCACCATGCTGTCCTACAGAACAGTTATTGTTCAGGGGCTTGGAGATGACCCCACCAGTGTCGTCTTCCCCTCGTCATTTCTTACCTCCACCTATATGAATTCTACGTCAACTGATCAGAGGTCATTTCTGACTAATGTACTAAGAAAGCCACCTCACCACACTTCCCTTCTTGCCCCTATTAAGACCCTCTTGTAACTTTGCCTCCATGATAGCTTTAAGGTCATACCCATTAACCTCTATTTGTGCTGTTAATTCATTTATTTTGGTTTTGAATGCTACGTGCATCCAAGTAAAGAGCCATAATTTTTGCCTTTTTGCCTCTTGTTCCCTCTTTGTCCCTACCTACTCCCTCTTCATGCTTTTATACTCTTGTCACTTCCTGTCCCACCCTGGGTACCATCGTCAAAGTAGATGACCAGTAATGCCACCATATCCTTAAACCTATGACCTCAACCCCATTCCCCTCCCCCATTCCCCACCATTAGTTTAAAGCCCTAGTTATTTGATTTGCCAGGACAACGATCCCAGCACAGTTCAAGTGAAGACCATCCAACTACAGCAGCTTCCTTTCACCCCAATAGCAGTGCCAGTACCGCATGAACGAAAATCCATTTCTCCCACACCAACCTTTCACAAATATTTAACTCCTTTACTTTATTCTCCCTGTGCCAATTTGTTTATGGCTCAGGTAGTACTCATAAGATTATCACCTTGGAGGTTCTGCGTTTTTTTCCCCAAATTCATTCACAGGATGAGGGTGTTGTTGGCCAGACCAGCATTTATCGCCCAGAGGGCAGCTTTTGTTTGAAACATCAGCTGGACTTTACTGGGATCTCTGGATTAATAGTTCAGTGATAATGCCACTAAGTCATTGCCTCCCTTTGCTTTTTACTTTAGATTCTAACTGTTCGAAATCTTTCAGCAGAACCTCCTTTCCATTCCTATCAATGTCACTGCTACCAATATAGGCGATAACAACCTGATCACACCCCTCTCCAGCCCTGAGATGTCCTTATTGCTGGCACTGGGCGGCAACACAACCTTTGGGACTCACACCCATGGCTGCAGAGAAGAGCATCTATCCTCCTAACTATCCCCTTCCATTATAAATTTTCTATTTCCTTCCCCAATTGAATGACTCAATGTAACACTACATTGTTCAGAGGATGAGTGACCAGGCCACAATCTCCACACAGGTTGCAAAAATCTTCAAACTGTTAGCCAATTGCAGGGACCAAGGCTCTTCAAGACCCTCCGATCCTCACGCCTACCTCACCTCCAATCACACTCACTTACCTTCATCACAGGCCAAGTTTGATTTATCCAATTTAAGAAGTGTGACTTCCTCCTGGACAGTGTCCACGTGACATTGCCTCTCCCTCATGTCTGCAACCCAGATTCCAGATCCTCAACTCAGATTAGAAGTTGCTTGAGTTGCAAACACTTGCTATAGATGTGTGTCCAGCAGCTCCCATATGCTGCAGCTGCAACATATCATCTGATTTGCCATCTCTATCGTATTAACTTAAATTTATGACTTAATTACTCCAGATTCTCTGCTCTTTACACTGTACTGTAATGGTATTGGCCAATATCTATGTTGTCAATAATAGCTCACTTAAGAAATAAGGGTCTAGTTTCAGCCAAGTCTTAAATAGGTTGCTCATTCAATGCACCCCTTGAAAATAAGTCCCAGGTTTAAGCTAATTTGAAGGTAAGTTGGAGGAAGAGAAATTTAGAGACAGAGTAAAACAGTATGGATACAGAGCCTTTGGTCCAACTCGCCCATTACCACTCTGTGTCTCCTACCATCAAGCTGGTATTGCATCCAACTGACAAGCTCTCCCAATTCCCATGTGATCTAACTTTACTAATACATCTACAATGCAGAACCTTATCAAAGGCTTTGCTAGAGTCCACGTAAACAGAACTCTGCTCTAATCAATCTTTTTGGTCATGTTCTCAAAACATTCAAGTTAGTGAGACATGATTTCCTACGCACAACACCATGCTGACTCTCCGTAATTAGTCCTTGCCTCTCCAAATGCACGTAAGATCCTATCTCTCAGAATCCCCTCCAACAACTTACCCATCACAGACGTCAGATTCACCGGTCTATAGTTCCCAGGATTCTCCTTACAGCCTTTCTTCAATAAAGGCACAACATTAGCCACCTTCCAGTCCTCCAGCACCTCACCCGTGGCTATAGATGAGACAAGTATCTTCACTAGGTGCCCCACAATTTCTTCCCCAGGTTCCCACATTGTTCTGCAATGCAAATGATCAGGTCCCAGAGATTTATCCACCTTTAAGTTTTTTTTTAAGATCTCCACCACTTCCTCATCTCTAATATGGACTGTTATCAAGACATCCATATTTATTTGAGTTCCTTAGCCCTACGTCTTTCTCCACAATAAAAACCTAGGTGAAGTATTCATTTAGTAGGTCTCCCATCTCCTGTGGTTCCACACATTGACGATCTTTAAGGGGCCCTATTCTCTCCCTAGTTGCTCTTAATGTGCTTGTAAAATCTACTTACATTATCCTTAAATTTATCTACCAAGGCTCTCTCAAATCCCCTTTTAGTCCTCCGGATTTCCCTTTGAAAAATGTCCCTGCATTTAGTTGTTGTATTAGGGGCCAGGCTGCAGAGGAAACTGGAAAAGAAAGACTCCCAAGTGTTCCACTTCAACCATAAAGAAGCCACACCAGCCAGCTAATGAGCGTTTCCTCTCCAGATTTCTCATTTCCTTAAACAAAAGCAAAATATTTTAGATACTCGAAATCTGAAACAATATAGGAAATGCTGCAAATGTTAAGCAGGTCAGGTAGTATCTGTGCAGGGAGAAACAATTAACATTTGAGTTCAGCTGCCTAATGCCATCCGTTTACACTTTACTGATGTACATAATTTGAGTACATTTAGCATTCAGCATTTAGTTTTATTCCATACTTTTAAAAACAATATCTAGAGGGCACAGTGGCGCTGTGATTAGCACAGTTGCCTCACAGCGCCAGGGACCCAGGTTTGATTCTAGCCTCAGGCAACTATCTGTGTTGAGTCTGCACATTCTCCCTGTATCTGCGTGGGTTTCCTCTCACAGTCCAAAGATGTGCAAGTTAGGTGGATTGGCCATGCTAAATTGTCCATATCGTATACGTTGGGAAATGCAGGGATGGGATAGAGGGTAGGTTGTTCTTCGGAGGGTCGGTATGGACTTGATTGGCCGAATGGCCTGCTTCTACACTGTAGGGATTCTATCATTTTGGACACTTCACATTCAGAACGACACTGATATACCACAGCACATTCATGGAGCACAAGAATAATTTTGGTACAGAGATAGTAGGAACTGCCGATGCTGGAGAATCTGAGATAAAACGTTGTGGAGCTGGATGAACACAGCAGGCCGAGCAGCATCAGAGGAGCAGGAAAGTTGACGTTTCCGGTCGAGACCCTTCTTCAGAAAAGGGGGAGGGGAAGGGTATTCTGAAATAAATATGGAGAGAGGGGGAGGCGGATCGAAGATGGATAGAGGAGAAGATAGGTGGAGAGGAGACAGACAGGTCAAAGAGGCGGGGTTAGAACCAGTGAAGGTGAATGTAGGTGGGGATTTAGGTGGGGGATAGGTCAGTCCAGGGAGGACGGACAGGTCAAGGAGGCAGGATGAGGTTAGTGTGTAGGAGATGGGGGTGGGGCTTGAGGTGGGAGGAATGGTTAGGGAGGTGGGGACTAGCTGGGCTGGTTTTGGGATGTCATTGGGGGAGGGGAGATTTTGAAGATTGTGAAGTCCACATGGGAACCCTGTAACCCAAGGGTATCAAAGCGAAATATGAGATGCTGTTCCTGCAGCTTTCACGTGGCATCACTGCGGCAATGCAGGAGGCCCAGGATGGACATGTCGTCCGAGGAGTTTTTGGGG
>JAHRHZ010000004.1:3323430-3341016 GCA_024137785.1 Ginglymostoma cirratum
GGTGTCGTCGTTGGTGGCCACCTGCGCGCAGGCGACCCACCTCCCAGCCGCCACCCATCTCACCCCCCAACCCCCCCACCACCCCCCCCCACCCCAAACTCCTCAGACGACATGTCCATGCTGGGCCTCCTGCATTGTCACAATGATGCCACCCGAAAGCTGCAGGAACAGCATCTCATTTTTCGCTTGGGAACCCTGCAACCCAAGGGTATCAATGTGGACTTCACAATCTTCAAAATCTCCCCTCCCCCAGTGACATCCCAAAACCAGCCCAGCTTGTCCCCACCTCCCTATCCCCTCCTCCCACCTCAAGCCCCACCCCCATCTCCTACACACTAACCTCATCCCGCCTCCTTGACCTGTCCGTCCTCCCTGGACTGACCTATCCCCCACCTAAATCCCCACCTACATTCACCTTCACTGGTTCTAACCCCGCCTCTTTGACCTGTCTGTCTCCTCTCCACCTATCTTCTCCTCTATCTATCTTCGATCCACCTCCCCCTCTCTCCCTAATTATTTCAGAATACCCTTCCCCTCCCCCATTTCTGAAGAAGGGTCTCGACCCGAAACGTCAACTTTCTTGCTCCTCTGATGCTGCTTGGCCTGCTGTGTTCATCCAGCTCTACATCGTGCTATCTCAGAATAATTTTGGCTCACTTTTGCATTTAGCTGAGCTAATCAAATGCATGACTGCTGTGGAGAATTTACAAGTGTGGAACCACTTAAGTAACTGAAACCAATGCACAGTTCTCCCACAGCTAGCATAATAAGAAAATAAGCCCATGTATAAAAGTTAATTGCAAAAAAGCTTAGCAATGAGTTTGCAAATATTTATGACAACTTTTGAGAAGTTTATGCATAGATATCGTAACAAATTACTTCTTGGTCTAGTACAGGCATTTTGTTTCACAATTAATAATGAAAGCCCTTCAAGGAACCACACTGCAAGGTCATTGATAGAAGACTGGCAAAGCTCCAGAACGTGGACGTCAGTAAAGTGGAGGACGGGTCAGGATCATGATGGAGAGTAAAGGCCTGCACCAGGAGGCAGAAGAACCAGCATGCTGTAACACAGAGTCGGAGGGGGCTGGGCGATTACCCAAAATTGCTGCCTGAAATTGGATCTGAGCAACAGGCCTTTCAGTTTTTCAGAGCCTGACCAGCTTTAGTTTGCAAATGCTGGGAGTTAAGCTAAGTGCTGGAATTTAAGAAAATAAATCTCAATCTTTTAGTAAGTGGTAGGGGCACCGACAATTACAACATTTAAAAGACATTTGGACAGGTAGATGGATAGGAAAGGTTTAGAAGGGCCAAATGCCAGTGAGTGAGACTAGTTTAGTTTGGGAAAGCTGGTCTGCATGGACAAGTTGGACCAAAGGGCCTGTTTCTGTACTGTATGACTCTATGAAATGAAGGTAGCATGGCAAAATGACACAACTGTTAATAAAGCCTTACAAGATCCTCGACTTTAGAGAGTTAAAGTACAAAAACAACAAAGTTATATTAAATCTTTTTGAAATTATTGGTTAGGCCTCAGCTGCAATAGTGTCCAATACTGAAGATTCCATTTCAGTAAGAATGTCAAGGATTTGGAAAAGTTGAAGAGATTAACCAAGATAGTACTGTTGATGAAGGAGGACTGTGGAGATAGAGATGTTCTCCTTAGGAGTGGTTAAGGAAATAAGACTGAGCATCTCTATTAATTATGAAGAATTTGGATACAGTGAATAAAGAAAAATTTTTCTTTCCAGAGGTAAATCAATAAGCAAGGATACAAACAAACTAACTCAGAGGGTAAATAGCCTCCAGCCATACTAGTCTGCAAGAGTGTGATCTCATCCAATCCTGGATGTGAATTTTTTTTTACTTAGTGAATTATGATCTGAAATGTGTTGCTTGAAAGGGTGGTGGAAGCTACTTTTAATAGTAACTTTCAATAAATATTTAGTGGGTCCCAGTTGCGTTGATGGCATAGTTAAGTGGCATAGTTAAAAGCAAGAAGATAGAGAGAGACAGTATAAGATAAGGAGCTAGGAATGAAAGGTTTGCATAACTTGTGAAAGGCCTGGTGTCACTGCAAAGAAATTGGAGTGACAAACCAAAACAAGTGTGGAGAAAATCAAGGGACAATAAAATGGGCACAACGTATCCAAAAATAAAGATTTAGGACAAATAAAGTAGTCAGAATAAATGGTGAACAGTACATATGAACAAGTCACCAGCTTCAAAATGCAAAGGGAAATAAGAAAGTTAAAAGTAGTTTCAATGAAGCGTTAGGGATATATAAAGATTGAGTGATTCTTTATGGCCAACACAGAGAAACATTAAATGGCAAAGCAAATAGAGCTAAATTTATTGAAAAAAAGTCAGAGTCAAGATGAGAACTAAAATTACGAATAAGCAAAGAAAACAAGTTAAAGGGATAAGTATAAACAGTGGAGTTTCTCAGAAAACATGATCCGTTACAATTAAATCGCCTACAGAAATACTATAAATCAGAATACTCAGTTATGAGAATAGCAAAATTAATGAAATGCAGAATGCATTGACAATATATGATATAATGCCATGACAAATCCTGTATATTTTCACCCACATCCAAAACAATTTCCCCTGTACCCTTCTCTAATGACCAGCACTTCATTTGAATCCACAGCACATTTCAAATTGCATCTCTCAACCAGCGTAAAATGAAGGAATTTTCCAGTTACTTATTCCAACATCTTGCTTATCCTGACAGAACATGCTCCACTTGTTAGCAACTCAAGCCAAGCTCGGATTTCAAGCAACAGCCAGATTTGCAGTATCACCTGGAAGCATCCTTTACTGATCACTCGGTTGAGAGGCAAAGCATGGACATTTTAAAACAAACACTGCCCATTTAAAGTATGAGGACTGAAAGAAATGTCTCTCAGAATTGGCTGAGATTTTAGCCATCTACTAGCCAAGGGCTTGTTTTCCTTGCAAAAAAGGAGGAGATTTGATAGAGGATTCTGGTCAGAATAAACAGGGAGAAACGGTTTCTGTTGATGGAAAGATTGAGAAACAAGGGAACCAATTTAAATTGACTGTCAAAAGAAGCACTGGCAACATGAAGTTCGACCATAAGATAGAGGAGCAGAATTAGGCTGTTTGGCCCATTGAGTCCACTTCACCATTCACTCCTGGCTGATACGTTTCTCAACTCCATTCTTCTGCCATCTGCCCATAATCCTTGATCCCCTTGCCAATCAAGAACACATCAAATTCTGTCTTAAATACACTCAATGATTTGGCCTCTCTTCTGCGGCAATGAGTTCCACAGATTAACCACCCTCTGGCTGAAGAAATTCATCTTCATCTCAGTTCTAAAGGGTCATCCCTGCACTCTGAGGCTGTGCCCTCGGGTCCTAGTCTCTCCCCTACTTATGGAAACATCTCCACGTGCACTCTATCATGGCCCCTCCGTATTTTGTAAGTTTCAATCAGATCCCCCCCCGCTTCATTCTTCTGTATCAATCGAGTACAGATCCAGAGTCCTCAACCACTCCTCATATGACAAGTCTTCCATCCCCTGGATCCCCAGCCTCTGCAGTTCATCTCTACCCCTGTATTCTAGCCCTCTTGAAATGAATGCCAACGTTGCATCTGCCTTCCTAACTACCAAATGAACCAGCATGTTAACCTTAATAGAGTCCTGAACTTGGACTCATAAGCCCCTTTATGTTTCAGATTTCTGAAGCCTTTCTCTCTTTAGAAAATAGGAAGAAAGGGTGTAGACTATCAAAGTGCATAACCTCAAACTTTCCCACATTACATTCCATCTGCCACTTCTTTGCCCACTCTTCAAGAATGTCCAACTCCTTCTACAACCTTCCTTCTTCGTCAACATTACCTGCCCCTCCACCTACCTTTGTGTCAGCTACAAACTAAGCAATAATGCATTCAGTTCCTTTGTTCAGATCATTAATCTATAATGTGAATAGTTGTGGTCCCAAGGTGCACCTCTGCAAAACTCCATTAGTCATCAGCTGCAATCCTGAAAAAGACTTCTTGTTCCCCACTCTCTGCCTTCTGCCAGTCAGCCAATCCAGGCCAGCATCTTGCTTTTTGTTTCCCCTCAGCAAGTGGTCAGGATCTGGAATACACTGCTCGAGAGCATGTTAGAGAAAGATTCAACCATAGCTTTCAAAAGAGCTTGGGATAATTAAATGAAATGAAAACAAAAGAAAATGAATTGCGAGGCTGAGAAAAAAAGGTGGGGGAGTCAAACTAGTGGAGTTTCTCTTGTAAAGAGCCATCATGGTCATAATGGGTCGAATAGCATCTACCTGTGCCATATAAGCCCGTTATAGCCTATGGTAAAGTTCAGTTGAAGGCAGCCAGCAGTGCCAAAACAGAGAGACGGTGCATAGGCGCCCCCATCAATAAATAAAACACAAAAACAAATTTCAATTCAAATTAGTTTCTGGTTGAATGTCATGTGATTTTTGACACATTTTATTAGACAAATTATTTTAACAGGAAACAATCACAAAATAATATTTGCAAATAATATTGAGCCTCATTGACCAATATTAGAAAATCCCCATCAACTCAACTTGCCTCCCCCCCCAACCAAAACGAAACAGACCCTCCCCTTCAACACCCCAGGAATCCAGGGGCAGCAAATAAACATTCCACTCTCATTCTTTCAAATTCTGCAACCTCCTTCCCCAGTTCTGCCAAACCAAGCAAATCAAATCGCTCTAACCCTCCAAACCTATCTTTTGCTAAAACTTCCTTCCCTTTCTCATTCACCTTTCAGTGCCCCTGCTTAAACTGTGCAAAGATTTCACTTCCCCTCCTCCACGTCTACTGCCAAAAAGTCCTGGTGTCAATCTCAGGATGATTCAGAAAACAGTTTCATTTCCTGAAACAGAACATGTATTTTTAACCAAGATACAGAAAATCTATCAATAAACAAAGTGTATTTATGGCTCAGGACGAGGCTATTCAGCCCATTATGTCACTGATGGCCAAGTAAGTTCCAAACAGCCTAATCCGATTTTCCATTTCTTTGACATTGTGACAAAAGATGCAAGAAACATTCCTGCTTTCCCCATCTAAGAGTCAAAAGAAGCACAGCGTCATTATTACTACCTGTGGTCCTGAAGGCCTGGGTTCAAGTCCCACCTGCTCCAGGTTGTTTCAAAATATCTGCAGTAGCAAAAGTGAGAGGGGATAAAGGTACTCAGGTCTGATTAGTTTCCCTGCAAGGTCTTTTCCCTGGGGTGGTGGAGTCCAAACCCAGAGAGTATAGGTTTAATGTGAGAGGGGAAAGATATAAAAAGGACAGAAGGGGCAACATTTTCACGCAGAGGGTGGTGTGTGTATGAAACGAGCTGCCACAGGAAGTAGTGGAGGCTGGTACAATTACAATTACAACATTTAAAAGGCATCTGGATGGGTATATGAATAGGAAGGGTTTAGAGGGATATGGGACAAATGCTGGAAAATGGGACTAGCTTAATTTACGAAATCTGGTCAGCATGGATGAGTTGAACCAAAGGGTCTGCTTCCGTGCTGTATATCTCTATGACTCTTCCATTGACAGTGTGGCCAATCAACGCAAGCAGAACAGGGGTTTACCAGCAGGTCCTACTCTGAATTAATTTTTTTCAATTAGGTTCTAACAATTCTCACACTATGTCAACTTGGACACCTTCACCACTGGGAGAATCTGACCACGAGGTCACATGTTCCATCACTGAATAGAAAGATTACCGCACAGAAGGAGATCATTCTAAACATATTAACCGCAATCTACATCCTAAAGTGCTGAGACAAAAACACCTTCAAAGATCAACTAGTAAATACAGCAACATAAAAGACATGGTTTTAACTACTTTAATGGAATCCATCCCATAGAGTTAGTGTTTCAGAAAGTTTTACATTAGCACCTACATCACATTTGACATTCAAAGGACCCAACCACACATCAGGTTATGAACTGTGGGAAGCAGATCCAATGACAATTATGTTCTGATGTTATTAGACTTTCTTCTACCAATTAATTATGAACACAACTATCAGTATAAAAAAATGATGCAAATGTACTTAAATTTCTTAGAGCTAAGTTACAAAATTAACAAAAATGACAACAGAAACAAGAGCAGGTTAAAATTCTCTGAGGTGACCGTCCCATTGCCCTTCCGCACTCCCACCTATCTGTAATTCTGTTGGGTAGCATGAGGGGGTTGCTGCCCTTTCCCCAGTTCAGATCCTAATGGCCACTTACGTGCTGCTTCATCTCAGAAAGCTCTGCCATCTAAACATTCCTGCCCATATTCTTATCAGTTAACAGTTAAAAGAACAAATGTGTTTGTCTAACAATAAAAGCAAACATTATATATAGCGGCCATGAAGGTTGCATTAGATTTTCAATTATTTTAGAGCACTAAGCAAACAAAAGGATCTTCCTTTCCGATTTATTTAACTTTTGATCTCTGATCCAGCATTACAACTGCTTCAATGCTCCTCAAAATTCTGACATTACAGTATTCTAAATATAATATGTACTAATTGAGTAATGTACCATCTTGGAACTATATTGTAGTTCCTTCACTCTAGCCAGGTCAAAATCCCTGAGCTCCTTTCCTAACAGCACTGTGGGTGTACCTACCCCACACGGATTGCAGTGGTTAAAGGTGGTAGTTCATTATCACCTTCAAGAATTATTATTGCTCATCTCCAAGTGTTGGCTGGGCCAATAATGCCCACATCTTATGAACAAATATAAACAAATACATGCTACTTGAAGTACATTTCACATTTGAAGCACCCAAGTCATAACTGACTATACATTAATATCTGCTACACAATAATGTGAGAAATAATTTTGTGTCAAGTTTAAGCTGGGGTTGATAAGTGCATTATGTTCCTCAGTGGTTTAATAACGTTGTCAGAATGTGTACAGGTGCTCATTATAAAATGGCTGGCCGCTTTAAAAAAATCATTCTTCAAAAGAAAGGAAGAGAATTATTATATGAATTTTAAACAGTAGAATCATCTGCAAAATCACAAACAACAATCCCTTTGCAATGGTCTATCCAAACAGACAGCACTGCCACCTTTGACATGAACATAAAACTGAGAAAAGATCATATCTTACAAGTAACTGATTTGGGATCAACCACTTGACACCCACTACCAAAGCTGAAAACTCAGCATGCATATTTCATCACGCATACATCACCCATTTTCTTTCTCATTAAAATCTTCCAACCTACAGTTTCCAACTGTTATTCTTCACCAATTTCTTTTCCATTATAATTTACAGGATCTCCGCCATTTGAAGTTCAGCTGAGAGGCTGACACTGAATTAACACACTACCGCTGCATTACCTAGGCAGGTTAGAATATTTCATGAATGTCAATCAAGTACTGGCAGTAAATGCCATGATGGCATGCTGGTTTCAGTTTTACAATATAAATTGATCCACTGGCGACCAGGCAATCGGTAAGTACTATCTTACGCTGATTTTTAAGAAAACTGCTGTAGAGATATTGAAATGTGCTTACAAAGTATGTTACCTAACTTCCTCGGACAGAGTATTAACTTTTTCCATTGTCAATGCTTCAATTAGGCAGCAAATTTTGTTTTTAAATTCAGCTTAAAGGAATTTTAACTCCAGTGGTTTCTGGGATTTGAAATGTAAATAGCCTGTGTTAAATAATGCAGAATTATCCTAAAATTTTACGTAAATATCTTTGGAGGGAGGGGTCAGTTGGAAACATTGCAGGACTTTTTCTTGGAATACAAAGAAAGTTGGGTTGAATCCATAGCACAGTGTTTGTACTTAATATCTGGAAGGAATTATCACAGAGGAGAGGGACGATGTTGGCTTGTGCCACGCAACAAGTTTTAAACCTCAGTTGGACTATAAAGGAAGGGATTGCAACAAAACCTGAGATGTGATTATTTCAAAAGAAAACAGGGTACTAAAATAGGGAGACCAGCTAATGTGGGTCCTTCAAGCACAATTAATACCAGGCTTGTGTAGAAAGCCAGGACAGAGTTACTGCTCTTCCAATGAAAATGTTAACTGTGGGATGGTGAAGTCGGATCCAAGTATGAGCACAAAATGTCAAAGATCACAGAACAAAGTCTATAATATCTATACGCAGTTCTTTGGTTTTTATTCCTATAATAATCAATATTTTGACACCACCTTTAAACACATAATATACTTAAAATAATTGATATAAATAACAATTGATCTGATTTTTAATGATCAAACTACCTCATAACTTACAATATTCATTCCACCATTTAAAATTAATTCCCTGCATTTTTCAAAACAAAAGCTTCAGTATTAAATTCTTAATTTCTACTTCAAAGTCTGACATGAACATAGACAAAGGAGTGATCATCCATCCTCTGCTTTTGTTTATAATGAAAAGGTAATCGCCCACATTTTTCCATAAACGCGCTCTTATTCATCTCAGAACCTCCTAATTATTGCAATCAGACTTTATGACTGTATAAGAACAAGCCTGATTAAGCATTCCTGCATCTTTGTAGATGAATAATACATTATGCACACAAGGTATAATGTCCTACGAATGTCTAAGAGCTCATTAATAGCCATTTGGTAGCGCAGAATTTATGTAATGCTAAATTTTTTTATAAATTGTCAAAGCTTTTCACCTTGCATTCGTCAGGAAAAAGCATAAGGAATAGCAGTGTGAAATTAAAACTACAAAGTTGACCAGTTAATTGTCAATCATCTAATATGCATTCTCCATCATCACATTTCGAGAATCAGAGACCTCTGCCAATTAATGTGTACTCTCCTCCTATACAGCACAAATGTGTCTCTCCCTTTACATTGGTATTTCTTGCAAATAAGTGCAAGACAAAAAAGCTTAACAAAAACTGCCTTTTTTCAGCTATACTGAAATGTTTATTCAGGAACTTTCCCACCAGTAATGCTAAGGAAGAACCAGCTAATAAATGTTGAAGTGATTTATGGATGAATCAAATAAAGACTTTGAAACAGTTCAAATCACCCAGTTGACGAGACATCATTAATTTTATACTTCTTCAGTTCTCTGACCACAATCAGGTCCAACCCTCAGGACACAGTTCCAAATCCCATTCCAGCCAGAGCAGGAATCAAACACAGTGCTGTTGGTACGAATCCGATCCAAAACTACTACCTAAGTCAATCGTAGATAACAAGTTGTAGAGCTGGATGAACACAGCAGGCCAAGCGGCATCAGAGGAGCAGGAAGGCTGACGTTTTGGGTCGAGACCCTTCTTCAGAAATTTTCTGATGAAGGGTCTAGGCTCGAAACATCAAGCTTTCCTGCTCCTCTGATGCTGGTTGGCCTGCTGTGTTCATCCAGCTCTACACCTTGTTATGTCAGATTCTCCAGCATCGGCAGTTCCTACTACCTAAGTCAATCAGTTAGGCAGGCCCACCTCAAAGAGACCAAGTTGCTATGGAAACATGCACTTTTATCTGCAAGCTGCTGCCAGGAGCTAGGTATAGTATTGGCAGAGGATTCAATTTTCTTTCCATCACATGGTTGACCAGGAAACTCAAGGCCTTTACTGGCTGCTGTTGGTATACGCTGGAAGGATTTACAAGTTGATACACAACTTATTTGGCCCTGTTATAAATGTGCTTTCCTTGGCCATCAAATCCTGAAGTGAAACTTGATCCCAGAGCTTCTGGATCAAAGGCACGACCCAGAGAATCACTAGGCCTCCCGAATTAAAACTCTATAACTTACATTAGCATGCCATTGAATACCGCATTAAATTCCCAACAGACAAAAATAAACAAAGTTGCAGTGCCAAAGTGTCAACTCTGACCACTTTGACCAATATTGGCAACAACTTACTCGCAAATATGTCCAAAATTGAACACCAGAGTGAAGGCCTCACAAACCAGAGGCTGCAGAGAGCCATTTACCCCATTGGGCCATCTCCACCACTAGAAAAGATCATGCCTGATCTGATTCTGGCCACAATTTCACATTCCCACCCACCCCAATAATCATAGATATTTGTGAATCAAAAATCTCCCACTATCTTAGAAAGTACTGAATTAATGACCCTGTCTCCACCAGTCTCTGAGGAAGTGTGTTTCAAAAGGCCTGAGGGGGGAAAATTCTCAAAAACCCCTTTTTAAATTGTGCCCCTTGATCTGGTCTCTCCAAGGGGAAAACATCCTTTTAACTCTATAACTGTAAAATATATGTGATTATTTCAAATTTTTTGTTTAATTGACAGAGTTACGAAAATGCAAGGAAACCATATCTTGTGCTAAATGGGCTGCTGATGAAATTCTCAGTATCAATGTCCCTGCCCATTTTGTAAAAATCAAACACAAGGGAAACCATCCCAACTTTAGCAAACACAATTTTAGCAATGACCTCAAATAAGTCATACTGTCCAAGCATACTGATTTCAATCTAAGAATTCAAAATTCCTTTACGGGTTGTATGACATACACAGATTAAATTACAAGGTAAAGTGATTGGCACCAGCACAAAGAGCCAAAGTGCCTCCTTCTACAGTGTATCATTCTATGATTTTATAATATTGTTCAAATGGAAGATTCAGGCCACTAAATTAGTAATGGTGCACATTTCTATTTGTCATGACCCACCATCTCAATGACAGATAGCAAGCCTCGATCAAACAGACATGTCATTTTTCATTTGCAGCATAAAGTCACAGTTCCCAGACCCAAAGGAATTTGCTTTTATAAAGCTGTTGAAGCTCTGTCTGATGTTTTCTCATCAGGATAACTGCAACAATTGGACTGACAAACTGATCAACATAAGCATATCAACATTAACATAAAACCCACTCACTATATAACGCTTAATGAAGAGCATCAAACAGAAAATAAAATCTCTCATTCTAGTGGGCTGTTGTGAAAGATGCCTATAGCATTCGACACACAGAACTGATGTTCAACACAGGCAACAGAACTAGTTTTGTCACAACAGTCAGCGAGATGGAATCAGACTGATTAGCAATTCTATTGTACGTCTATTGTACATTAAAAAAAAAGATGGCCATACAATTGCCAAGTAATATTTTTTACTTTATAGTGATTTAAAGAAAAAGAGAGAGATCTCACTATAGCAAACAGCTTGCAAAACACAACTAGCCTAAATAATTTACAAAATAATTTTCCCTGGAGTACATGCTATATTTAAAAACTATTACTTATCCAAACACAGTTCTCCTTGTCCCACATTTAACCATGTCAGGTATGGAGTTCAAATAGGTTTGTACTAAAAATAACAAATCAAAATGACCTATATGGGAGAAGCCGAGTTTGACATCTTTTGTTTGTTCCTATATCACTACCTCCTCTGGCTCTGGAGGAGCAGTTCTTCTCTAATTCCATGTCTCCTGCTTTTCATCCTATCACAGATCTTCCTTTTATACTTTTTCCAAGCGCTCTTTACTCAAAACCCTGTTAGTGGCATGTCCCAGTTTTGAGTACAGTTCTCAGACCTGAAATTGGAAACGCAGCTTGTTTTCACAGATGTTGCCATAACTTAGTGAGCATTTCCAGTATTTTGTGTTTCACCTCGTAGCAAAATACAGATTTGCTACTCAGAGTATCCTGGCAATAGAAAACTAAATATTGAGCTGATCACAAAGTTGTCTCACTTCTGCTGGGAGGGCAGCTATTCTAGTTCTCAATGCTGAATCACTGATGATGATAATGTGAGACATGTTTGTGGTAACATTTCCTAAGATTCCAACTTCTTGGGAAGGTGACTGGAAATTTGAAGTAACAAACAGAAAATACTGGAGAAAAACAGGAATGAGAATCTGCAATATTCTGATTAATATTCTCCTCAGTTACTTCACTTAAATTATAGGAGAATTTATTTCACCAAATTCCCTCTTGGTTGTTACTTCCATTACTTAATTAAAATTACTTATTAATTTTGGTGCAATTAACAGTTTGGAATTAAAATATAATACAGGTCAAAACATGATGTGCATTTTCACTTTTCTCACTGTTCACTGATCTTTCTCATTGTGTAGGAACTGAAATTAGTTAAAAAACAAAAAAAATCCCTGAAATGCTTTACTATTCAATAAGCTGCGCAGAGTTGAAAAGGATCAGTATGTTTCTGAAGGAACAGAACTTCCCTAAAGGATTGCAGATCTTCTGAAACAGCATATTGAGAGAAACTTTTCAAACTTCTAAAAATTGTATATGTAGGAAAATTCAACTTTAGATATTGTCCCTTATCCAGTCAAGTTTTACTTTTGAAAGATGGAACAGAACATTAAAATTCAAAAATCATTATTCAGTAATTCCAGGATTGCTAACTAAAGGAAAGCTAATAATTTTTCAACATTAAATGTGGAGTTTGTTTCTCTCAACTGAGACAGCGTGATCAGAGGGACAAAAAGTGAAAATGGGAGATCTAAACTTATAAAACACAGATGTTAGCAGAAAAGCAAAACTACACGAAAAAAAAATTGGCTGCATCTTTCTTTAGCTCACTTACATATGTATTAGTCTGATAAGATGTTCAAAATGAACAGTAATCTGGAGAGTCAACTTAAGAACAATACTTTCTTTGCAATATGTGCCAGTGAATTGGGAAATAGGAAACAGTCACTGGCAGGACGATGTAATACCAGGTTGCTTTCAAAGCCAGGTGTCTGAATTCAGCAAAGTCATTGCTGAAAATGTTGCTTTTAGAGACTGAATTCATCAAAATGCAATCTAATTTATCACCAACTTAGATGAGGAGACAGACAGCCCAGTAAGCACAACAAACCAGTTATTTTGCATTGTCATTTCACACGGTAACACCAAGTGTTTGCATTTTCCAAAGTCATTAACTTCTTGTTAAATCAATTGTTCAATTAGTGCAACAAATATACAAATGAGACACAAAATTGATCAGCGATCTAGTTAGAGCACCAATTGAAAAATGAATTCTAATAAAACAGATCAAGTAACCTACTATGACACAGGTCAACATTCAGAAATGTTCAGGGAAGTCAGCACCAATTTGCGATAGGCAAAGTGTTTAACTAACATGTTGGAGTTTTTGACAGGGTAACAGAGAGTTAGTGAGGGTAACACTGTTGATGTGGCATACACAAACCTCTCGCAGGCAGTTGTTAATGTGCCACACAACATGTTCAGAAGCAAAGTTATACTTCATAGAATAGAAGGGGCAGTTGCAGCATGAATATGAAATTACCCAAGTGACCAAAATTACTGGATTTTTTTAATGGACTGGAGAAAGGCTAAGATGGATCTGTTAGGGCTCCTGCCCTTCATAATATGTATAACGATGATCAAGACCTTGGCGTACAGGATACAGTGTCAATATTTGCTCATGATACAAAACTTGAAAACATTATGAACTGTGAGGAGAACAGTTTAGAACTTTGAAAGGAGGCGCATTGGTGGAATGGGCAGACAATTGGCAGATGAAATTCAACACAGAAAAGTGTAACGTAATTCATTTTGGTAATAACAACAGTGAAACAATTTACAGGAAAGGGTAACATTCTAAAGGGGTGTTGGTGCATTGGGACCCAGATGTACATTTGTATTAGTCACTGAAATTTTAAGGACAGTCCTACTCAAGAGGCTTTAGGCACACAGGGTGTGTTGGTGAGTGTGGGAACCAGAGACAGTGAGAAAACAGGCAAGTCTGAGGCTGGTACTGTAGAGAAGAGAAGCAAGTTAAATAGTCAGGGCAGAGAACAAGGTAAGACTGATAAATTAAACCACAGCAGAAGGAAATGCAGTACAGCAGAATAAATTGATACTCAAAAGAAAGCAAACGAAACTCTTGTGGAAGAGGTCATTTTTGCTGTTAACTTCCCGGGATAATAACTGCTCATCAGATTTGCTGGATACTTCAAAGAAAATTGCTTTTTTTAAGCCTTTCCTGACATATAAACATTTTAATCATCACAGAATGGGAAAGCTACCAACTTTTGTAGATGATAGCAAAATAGGTGGTGCGGTAGACAGTGAAGAAAGGTATCTCAGAGTACAGGGGTACTGTTGAGAGGGTTTACCATCTCGTCTGAATGATGCTGCTCTGACACTACAGCACTCCCTCAGCACCGCACTGCAGTGTCAGCTTTGTGCTTAGGCCCTGGGATGTGGGACTTGGAGCCAGAACCTTGTGAGTGGGAGGTGAGAATTTTTTTTTTCTTTATGCATTCACGGGATGAGGGTTTGCCCACAGGATGATTGCCCATCCCTAATTTCCCCAAGGGCAGTTGAAAGCCAACCACATTGCTATGGGTCTGGAGTCACATGTAGGCCAGACCAGGTTAGGATGGCAGATTTCCTTCCCTAAAGGACATTAGTGAACCACATGGGTTTTTCCAACAATCGACAATGGATTCATGGTCATCATTAGATTCTTAATTCCAGATATTTTATTGAATTCAAATTCCACCATCTGCCATGGTGGGATTTGAACCTTGGTCCCCAGAACACTATCTGGGTCTCTGGATTAACAGTCCAGTGATAATACCATTAGGCCATCACCTCCCCACATGCTGCAGAAATCTACGACTGGCTGAGAGCATGGTTAATAAGGATACAGAATTACAGGACTTCACCAAAATGGACATAGAATATCAAAGCAAGCGAGTAATATTGAACATACAGTACATAAAATACTAGTTTGGCCTCAGCTGGAGTAATAAGTCCATATGTAGACACTAGACTTTAGGAAGGATCTAAATACATGAGAAAAAATTCATGAGAACAGTTCCAGGGACAAGGATTTTTTGTTACTTGAATAGATTGGAAAAGTTAGGACAATTCTTCGTGGAGCAGATAAGGCCAGAAGGAAATTTGATAGAGGTGTTCAAAATCAGAAGAGTTTCAACCAAGTAGATAGAGAGAAGCTGATCCGATTGTTGGAAGGATTGTGAACCAGAGGAGACAGATTTAGGGGAAGTCACAACCAGTTGAGGCCTTCGAGTGGGAATTAGATCATAATCTAGAGGAAAACAATGTGCAGGGGTTTTGGGGAACGGTGAGAAAATGGCACCAGGTGCATTGCTCCTTCAGAGGGTCAGCACAGACATTTCAGGCTGAGTGGCCTGCTCTTGTGCTGTAGTCAGTCAATGCATTGAAACAACAAAATAAAAATCAAGAAACACATCTGCACGGCTATCAGCACAGCAGAAATACGACAGTAGAATTTCAAGTGTTCAGAAGTTTGCCACTGAAAACAGTTTAGGCTTGTTGCAAACCAAGCAATTTCTATTAAACATCAGAAACCAAGTCACAAGAAAACCTGCAATTGTGTTCAACCAACATTCGTCATCAACCATAAATTAAATGGTATTTTGCCATCAAGCATGATTGGTTTGGCACTGACGCAAATAGATGGTAACAACTATTCTAGGTTCATTCATCATTCAACCTGAAGAGCCCTGGATAGAACCACTATCAAAGGATGAAGTACAGTTCAAGATAAATATCTGGAAAATTTTACTGCACCACCATTTTATAAGACACCTATTTTATTTTCAGCCCCTAACAGAACAGGGCTACTGGTGGCGTTTGTGCTGCAGAGATCACTGAATAATGGAATGTAAAATTAGCTTAAAAGAACACAGGTAACTCCACACTGAAGTATTCATTTTATTTCGTTCAAGTTGTTGACAACACTTTGGGCAAGATCATTTCATTACACGTCTCTATTGTTCCAATTGCCTAATGGGGAAATGCTTTCAGTGGCGATTGCTTTCTAGACATGATGTTAGCAGGTCCAGCTCATGGGGAATGAAGTAAAGAACACATTACTTCGGCTGAAGCCAAGTAAAGGTAAGAGCTGTCAAGGAGCTGGTTCCCTTCTCCGAGGGATATCAGGGAGTTGGTTGGATTTTTACAACAATCCATTAACCTTGAGACTTCTTCCTCGCAGTATCCCACATACTATCAGAAATGCTGAATTTAATTTCCAAACTTGCCATGGATTAGTGGTCAAACGTCAAAACCACTCACAAACTGTGTAAGATCTACAGAAGGAGCCAGATTGTTGGACCACATTGTCAGTTTCTCTTGCTTTCTTGTATCCTGCCCAATTTCAAGTTTCTCATTTCAATTAACTACATTAAAAAATAGCTAAGGAAGAAATTTTTGTCATTAAATTTTAGGAGTCTAACTGGATAGGACATCAAGAATAGTCTGCTCAAACATCAATAAATTTATCAAATTCTTCCTATACTGTACACTGGATAATTGGCCTGTGCCCAGATCTTTACCAATGACACTCCTTAGCCTAGACAACAGTGAGGTGTTGCATTTTGGCAAGGCAAACCAGGGCAGCACTTATACCAGTCAAGAGTATGATGGAACACTCACAAGACATAAAACATGAGAGCAAGAATATGCCATACGGCCCATCAAATGTTCTGCTATTCAACATAAACATAATGGTAGGGCTCAGGGGTGTGCTGCGGAACAAAGACAGAGGGGTGCAGGTGAATAGTTCCTTTAAGGTGGAGTTGCAGTTAGACTGGGTGGTGAAGGCAGCATTTGGTACGCTTGTCTTCATTGGTCAGTGCACTGAGTATAGGAGTTGGGATGCCATGTTGCAATTGTACAGTTCGTTGGTGAGGCCACTTTTAGAATACTACGTACCATTCTGGTCACTTTTCTACAGGAAGGATGTTGTTAAACTTGAGAGGATGCAGAAAAGATTTACAAAGATGTTGCCGGGACTGGAGGAATTGAGTTAGAGGTAAAGGTTGAATAGGCTGGGGCTTTTTCCCTCTGGAGTACCGGAGACTAAGAGATGACCTTACTGAAGTTTATAAAATCAATGAGGGGCATTGATAGGATGAATAGCCAAGGTCTTTCTCCTCGGATGGGGAGACCAAAACTAGGTGCCTTAGGATAAGGTGAGAGGGAAAAGATTTAAAAAGGACCCGAGGGGTAATTTTTAAATGCAGAGGGTGATGCAGGTATGGAACAAGTTGCCAGAGGAAGTAGTGGAGGTGGGTATGATTTCAACATTTAAAAGGCATCCGGATTGGAATATGAATGGGAAGGATTTAAAGGAATATGGGTCAAATGCTGGCAAATGAGACTAGATCAAATTGGGATGTCTGGTTGGCACAGACAAGTTGGACCGAAGGGTCTGTTTCTGTGGTGTACAACTCCTTGACTACCTTAAAGAAAGTAACCAAGTTAAACCAACAACCAGAGCTTATGCAAACAAGTCACATAGAAGTCATGAGTTCAATTAATATGGTCAGGGTGAGCAGGGGAGGGGTGCACGGGGAGGACAGCGAGGCAGGAGGGGTGCGCGGGGAGGACAGCGAGGATGGGAGGGGTGTGGGGTGAAGAGTGAGCAGGGGTGGGATACAGAGGGCAAGGAGGGAAAACAGTGGTGAGGAGCTTTCAGGGAGGATGAGAGAGGGGTGAGGGCGAGGGTGGTGGGTGCTGTGATGCAGAAGATGGGGAGAAAGGAAGGTAGTGAAGTGCAAGTGGGCGAGGGGGGAAGTGGGCGAGAGGGGGAAAGTGGGTGGATGTGGGGGTGATGAGGGTGGATGTGGGGGTGATGAGGGTG
>JAHRHZ010000004.1:3356016-3398730 GCA_024137785.1 Ginglymostoma cirratum
AGGAATTAGGGAGGAAGGATATTACCCTTAACTATGTTGAATCTGTATGGGTACAGCTGAGAAACATGGAAGGGGTTTTTATAGAGATCCTCAAACTGTAGGGGTGATGTTGGGAATGGCATTAATTCCTAGAGGAATTAGGGATGAGCAATAAAATGTCACTGCAGCTACCATCCACATCCTATGAACAAATTAAACAACTGAGAATCGTTGCAATCACATTATGATCTTAAATGTGCATTATGCTGGCATCCAATTGACCTCCGAAACATACGATAGTTAAACACGTCCGTATTTCAGTGGCACTCCCTAGCAGAGAGGAGCACACGTCCAAGTACTTAGCCAACTGGCATCAGTAGCACATGGTCACAAGCAAAACTCTCCTCCTCCTCACTCAGTGATGCCAGCCTACCAGCAGGAATAAAAAGGGAGGTAGAATGTCTAGGTTATTTTTGCAATTAACATCTCCTTGATTAATTCAAGGAAACACACCAGAAAGTGTTGGGCTTCAAAACTACAGGGTTCAATTTTTGTTTTATTGAAAGTCTACTAAACTAAAGGCTGCAACTGCCCAGGAATAAAAAGAAAATGCAGCTTCAGTTACTCCTTCCCCTCTTTACAAATAAGCTCCTTCTAATTTACAAAAGAATTTGAATTACATTTTCAACAAATATGATCAAAACAGTAGTTAATCTATCAGGTTAGATGCAGCTAGCTATGTTTACCTTGCGGGTCAATAACTTTATGTTAGTAGAAGCAGAGGAAATAATATAAAAGGACTTATATTGCAGGAGAGAGATGGATTTACTGAAAAAAATTATTACTTGTAACACTAAGATTTTGATTAACTTATGTAGCCATAATGCTTGAACTGTGGTCTCATGACATCTACTGGTGTACAGCACTTATTAATACAGGCTGAATCTAAATGTATTCATTTGTTATGGCATTGTCATTAAGCCCGGAAACTCAACAGCAATTCACAACTTTGAGTGCACCAGCAAGTTCTAGTTAAAAAAATTTATTTACAGTATATGCATATTCAAATTCCGTATGTAGTTCATAAAACTTACATATTCAAGGCACATGTATGTTTGCTGCACTACATTAGAAGTTTTATGTACAATATCTCCTGGTTGTAAGCAATTCATTTTACTTAATAGAACAAAACATGTACACTTGAACAGACAATTATCAGTTGCAAATAACCTTCCTGCCCCATCAAAAAAGTTTGAGAATCTCTTTACAAATATTAAGTAACCGCTCTTAGGTACATTATTACTTCCCAAAGAAAAATGTTTAAAGTACTTTACATAACTACAAAGACCATGGCTTCTTTCTGAAAAATACAATAGTGTATGCAGCAGCAAAATAAAAAGTAGCCATGTCTCTCTTCTGCAAAACCATATCACCATCAATCCTACTTTAATGGTTAGGACCAAACAAGGGGCAGAAGTATGTAATCACACATTTGAAAGGAGCGTTCTTTAAATTAAACTAAATGAAATTGGCACCTAACTGCACAGCCGTTCAAACGTGCCGAGACAACATTGAACACAAAACGTAGTTCACAAAATTGAAGCTGACTGCTTCAAAGAGGGCAATTCTCACTCCTCTCCCTCCAATCCTCCAGGTGCATTGCACATGTCTGTTTACAGGCCTATATACAAACAGTTAACAGAAAAGGAAATTTTAAATGTCATGTCAACACAAGCAAGTTTTACAAAAAATAATTTACAAACCCTGAAAATAATATAAAGCTGTGTAAACAGTACACAACCAAGGTTTATCAGAAAGTATTTAATATGAAACTTATCAGCAGTTGGTGAGATACTATCAAAAAAAAATTAAACAGGGATGTCAGCAGGAGCCACTACATTGGTTTTCAAACTACATGCAGTGCAATTTACACAACTAACCCTCAATTCTCTACTGGAATCTCTTTAACAAAGACTTGCTTAGAGATTGTACAAATCCTGAATAATACAAAGTTAAGTAAACAACATTAAATAGGCTCCTTCCATCACCGCCGGTGTCTGCTATGGCCAGAGTGGCTGTTGTGATGTTTCGTAGATCTTTCATAAGATCGTGATCGATCGTGCCTTCGTTCTCTGTGATGGCTTCTGCTTTCTTTGTGTTTTCGAGGAAAATCTAAACGCTCTCTAGATCTGCTTCTAGATCTAGACAAACTTTTACTGTAGCTCCTGCTGTGTGAACGCCTGCGTTTGTGGGAATTGTATTTGTATTCTCGCATATCATCATATTCCTTGACTTTTGGCCTGCCAATGTAAGGTGAGCTTCGTTTGTGTCGTTGTGGAGGGGAATCACTGCGGCTTCTCGAGTGGCTGCGGGATCGAGAGCTGTTAGATGCAGAACGGCTTCTTGTTCTTCTGTTCGCAGGTAATAAACAAAGAGAAACAATTCCAAAGCACAAATCAGTGCATAAATATAATCAAACTAGACAGAATTATAAGGTTATGCTGCAAGGGGCCATTCAACCCATCTAGTCCATTCCAGCTCTCTGTAAGATCAACTCAACTATACCCACATACAAACCCTTTCTCCAGAGCCCCGCAGATTCTCTCCTCGACTCCTTGTTGAATGCCCTAATTGTATCTGCCTCCACACCACTGTCAAACAGTGAAATTCCATCTATTCACTGCATTTAAAAAGTCAAAAAGAATTTTCCTTAACAAGGTCAATGGAAACAACAAAACCAGAAAATCCATAACTACTCCAAGACTTCTGGAGCACTAACTCAGTCAAGTTAGTGACCAGCAGTGTTAACAGGACACTATTGGTGCTGTTTGCCAACTTTCAATATTAGCCATCTTTAACAGGATCTTATGGGGTCCAGTCAAGCTCACAACAGTGTCAAGATTTTTCATTCCTGAAGAAGAGACATTCCTTTACATCCACCCATTAACTGATTCAAATTGCTAAGAAATTAGATACAAACAAGTGAGTCTTTCAAGGACAGTAAATTACTTCTTAATGCACCAAAATAAGAAAAATCTTGGGCAGGAGTGAAAGAAACACCTCTCACTTTTTTTACAAGCTTGCCAGATAAATATTGTACAGTGGTAATTTTTTTTTTATTAAAACACGATCTATTGCTTCCAGAAATATGGTCAACCTTTCTAAAGGAGGAAAATGCAAACAGTAGATCTGTCCAGTTTCCAACTATTAATTTGCTAATTTTGATGAATAGGACAAGACACTCTCGACTGTCAGTATCTTTATAATCCAGTGGGTTTCCAATGCTATACCCTTAGATTGGTGAAGCCTGCCTTCTGATTTACACAACCCTGGTAGCACTAATGTGGATTTTACAAGAAATCACAACACCATGAGAAACTGTGGCTTTTATATGCCCCGAAAGCACCAAATCCTTTAAACAGACCTAATTTCTTATATGGCTTTTTGACACTGCTTAATAATGCTCCCGTGAAGCAACACGGAACATTTTATCACTGTTAAAGGAGGTAAACAAATACAAGATGTTGGCTTAAGTGAATCTGACACAGATGCAAATGCACTACAAACTGAGTATCACTGGAATCTCAGAAAAACACACACAGTCTATAATGTGCCAATTATAGTGCAACAAAGTCAAAATGGCATTTCAAGTGAGTCACACACAATACAGTTTCACTCAACACTGGGCACTGGTAAACTACCAAATATTGCTTGTACGAATACTACTTCATAAAAAGTGACCTTTTACACTAGCACAAGAGAAATACATAGCAGAGGCAGCGACACAAGTCAGTGAAATACTAACTTGGGGAAATCCATTACTTACCGCCTCCGTGGAGAATGTGACCGAGAGCGGGACCTTGAGTAACTCCGACCTTTGCTTCTGCTTCGACTTCTGCTATTCTTCCCCTTTTGAACACTAGAAAAAATTTTTTTTGGAATTGTAAAGTAGGCACCTATAATCCTGACAAAACAGACAGATTTTCTTTTAAGGAAACAATTCTGGGAACAAGATACTGTGCAACTCGTGATTTATTTTCAGGAAACCAATAGATGACATCTTACAAGAGGCAACTTTCCTGTTAGTATAGAAACAAAAACTATCTAAATCATTTAAATTTGGTCGGTACTAAATGTTAAACACTTACTTTAACTATTCTCAAACTAGAAAACGCAATGCACTATTAACCAAGATATATATGGTACATTCTTACTAACCCATTAAAAGGGCTATTGGATCGGGGCCATTTTTCTTCCTCATCCAGTTTTCGTCTAGCATTTTTCATTGCCTGGATAGATAGCGGTGAAGGTTTTTCAAATTTTCCATCTTTGGGAGAATCTATAAAGCACAACACAGATCATTTAGAGAAAGCCTCAGGCACTCAATGGAACAAACCTGTTCAATTAGATCATGGCTGATGGAATAACTCTAACTTGGCTCTAACTCTTAAAACCCTTGACTAAATGAGCATTTCTACCATCAGATTTTACTGTTTAAATTAACTCCTGAAACTAAAGGCTCCTTTCTATTTTAAAACAAAAAAGGTGGTGTTTTCCAAATGTACCCATTTGCATAACCTGAAGTGTTCCCTAACATTGTCCCTACTAGCTTTAAGATTATGTCCCCTTGCTCTGGACGCTCCCATTGCTCTATCCATTAATTCCCTTAAATTATCTAAGCACAATTAAATCACAATTAATCATTTATGCTCATGGCAAAAAAAAACTAACCTTAGTTCAGTCTGTCCTCATTACATAACCTCTTTAGTTCCAGTACTGATGCAGGGTAAAGAGCTGAGGTTACACAGAACCTTGGTTAATATCTTCTATTGGTGATCATACAGGATTCCATATAACCACCAGTTACAAACAAGGTTTCCATCACTTTAAAGCTTTTTATTTCTGCTACTGATCTTTTGTGTAGGACCCGCCGAATGCCTTCTATAAGTTCATACACTCGCCTATCCAATCATACAAATGTTCTCACAAGATCAAACTTGACTAGAAAGATGAAACCAGATTACTCAGACAGGACCTGTAGAAAACCCATTTTAATCAGCTGTTGGACAAATGTTCAATCATACACATTTGACAGATTTTAATAACTTTCCCACCACCTTGAATAATATGACATGTCTGCAAACTAAATTAAGAGCCTGACAGCTGCAATGTTTTAAATCTAAAAGGCACAATTCCCAAGTATGGGGAATTTGGAAAATTATGACTAAGGCATTTAAAATTCTACCGTTGATATAAACTGTATATATGTAGGCCACAATAATGATTTAATTACCACTTAGAACGCTGGGGTTTTTCTAAGATACTGACTAGTTATAAGTAGAAATGTGTAGAATTAACAAAGCACTACAGGGGAAGGCATCACATCAAGGTTGAACTAACTAGCTTTTAGCATTCAACGTTCAAACAACTCTTAACAGGAGCAATGGCAAATTTAATCTAACAAAGCAAAAGATTGCACCTGGTTTTGAGGATGGTGAGAAGCTAGGTGGAGCATCTAATGCAGGTGTACCATCTGGCAAAAGACCTTTGGCTTTAGCTTTTGCTTCTTGAAGCGCCACCTTTCGCTTTTCAACTTCACTGTCAAGGTGTTCTAAATTTGCCTGCAAGAACAATTAACATTCTAAATTAAGGAACAACTCTCCTTTTCAATGAAAATGAACACAAAGACAATATAATCAATTTGTATGTAAAGATCCAGACCTTTTTCCTAGTGTAGAGCTTTAAGATTTTCACACAGATTTCCTTCATTTCTTCTTCACTTGTTCCAAACAGTAGAAACCAATGCGGACGATTCGGAAGTGGAATCTGCAAAAGATTTAGCCAACCTACATGACAACTGAACTCAAAATTACTTACGTTTAGCCTTCTAAATCTAACTGAATATACATGCATTAATCTCAACTTTCTACTAAGGCCTCTCTAGTACCAAGTTTTCTTCAGCAAACACAGCATGATCTGATGCGTATTTATTTTTAAAAAAACTTTACTGTATCAATGCCTATATCCTCTTCTGTTAAAACTACAAAGTGACCAAAAGACAATACTGTACCTAAACTCAAGCCTCTTTCAAGAGGCTGTATCCAGGCATTGAGTGGAGCAATCCTAAATCATATAGACCAAAATTATGTGGATTTAATCTCAGATATTTGTTGGTCTCAGCCAAGACATTAGGTCACTTCTGTTTTAGATACAGTATGGAAAAGAGACCAAAAAGAGAGTCAGGACTTCCAGGCACTTGACAAATATAGCCAGGATATCAGCAGCAGTTGACACAACCAACTCATATAAAAGACAGTCATAACACTGGAAGGTTAGCCAGAAACTTTCAGAACAGCATCCCAGCAAATTGCAGCAGGTTCAGAAGCTGATAAATACGTATTTGAGAAGGAAGATGTTCACAAACCTCAAGAGCCCTAGCAGCCAAGTAGATGCATGCACAGGCAATTGTCTCTGGGTGGTACCGGACAAACACATCTGTCCGTAGGCTGTCATTCATATAATTCCTGAAAGAGACAATGAAAATGTTGCGGCAACCCACCCATTACACTGCTAAATTCTAAATGTAGCTGCTTCAGGTGAAAAGTTAAAAAGCCACACAGGGTTGAAAATGCTCAATTCTCTTATTTTACAGCACAACCAAAAGTAGAAGAATAAAACAACAAAGAAAAATTAAGTTAAAGAATCTGGAGATACCCAAAACATTCATCCAAACGTGCAAACACATTTGTCTACAGGTCAATTCTTATCTAGCACGTTAGCCAATTAGAAACTATAGCTCAAAACTGAGACAGCTCCACAAATAATTGTCAGACAAATCAAATCTTAAAGTGCCAATTGCAGGTACTCCATTACATTTAGACAATTTTGATCCAATAGCCTAGTTCAACGCAGTTTCTGTTTACTTCTTAACTTCTATTTTCATACCCCCTTTTAAGTATACAGTCCATATTACATTTTCTTTTTTAAAAAGTTAGTAATCTCATTTGTACGAGAAAATGTGAACAGTCAGAGAGATTACTCAAGTCTGCACAGTAACTTGGCCCTGAAGATTAGTATTCCAAGTGCAAGCATTCACAGTTCCAGATCTGAGATGTTCAGAATCTGATTCTATACAGTACCAGAATTATGACATTGACTTCAGTCGCCTGTTTTTGGCAACAATGTGTACATGAATTGCTACTAGTGAAATAGCAACTTCATATTTGTACCATTGAAAAAAGAATTTTTAATGGCAATTTATTCTTCCACAGCTATATTGGACAAGCTATTAAAAAAAACCTGCATATAGAGCACAAATAAGCATTTTGATCCCTGTGCGGTAAGGAACATAAAAAGAAAGTAAAAAAAATGCAGAGAACCCATTTTAACCTCTGTGCTGATCTACTCACTGGCCTGCTCTCATGTGATAAACCAATACAACTCAAGACGTGCAATGTAAAATTAAGACACTTAAAACATCATATTTAATGGAAGTCTTGAGATAATGATCCATGCTAGAATATCTGAAGTTCTTGTCTCCTTGATCACAAAAGCATGTAAATCGCAAAAAATAATTGTTTTTTCCATGCACCAACAATATTCCAGTCATTGATATCTTCAAGCCTGTACAGATCAAAGATCAATAATATGACTTGATTCTTTGCAAACTTGAAATCAGTCTTTATCCAATCTCAACAGGGCACGTAATCAAGTATTATGAAAGCACTCCTCTTCATAATAGTCGTATTTGGTGCAAATACTCAGTGAAAGCACTTTCAATTCTCCCCCGTCTTCATTAGCGACAACAGCACAGAATAATTCTTCTTGTTCACAGTCCAAGTATTCAAGATTCAGCCAAATCAGCAATTGAAAGCTGCAAGATATCACAGGTGCTGCACAACAGTCAGAAGAGTTTCAACAGTCTCATTAACAGTCTTTTGATTAGGTTTTCTTCCATTACAGCAATTAATAAAAATAGGCCATTACAAAATTGTTTATAATAAAACATGGATAACTATTAAATATAAACATTAAATTTACACTAGAAACATTACTTTTAAAAATTTAACATTTTACATTTATAAAACAGAAAACATTTCAATTATAAATATATGTATATGTATATGTATATTTAAAAATTGTTTAACACAAGAAGCAGTTGGCCAGTTACTATATACCACCTCTCACTAGACAGTCAGCCTTCTTGGAGGAGAACCTGCAATGGATTGGTTCAAAGTGGCAGCCAGTTAGGGCCATCCTGGCATCAAAGTGCTTGGAGGGCAGTTCAGAAGTCTTAGTCACTTACCATCAGGGTCTACCCTTTGATCGAAAGAGTAGAAAAAAAGAAAAGTTAAAATGGGTTCTCAATAAAGCAAATGCTACACCAGCCATAAAAAGACTAGTGAGCAGAAATATGAAATTTTATCCTAGTAAGATTTTGTTTTACATAAATCAGGTAGATGTTTGAAAAATAAGAATTAATGGTCTAGCAAATCACATTTCCCCCGACCCCCCACCAAAATTGATCACAACATTTTATTGATTTGATTAGTTAAAGTCACCAAACAGAAGTTGTTACAGGTATGTTAACATGTCCTCACTTCTGCCCAGACACACTTAGCAAGTTCACTTTGTGCTGTTCTTTCTCACATGTTAACTTTCTAACCTTGACTTTGTATCAAGGGAGATGAATAACGAAAAAGATCTTTCTATAAACAAAAGGAGTCACTGTTCGCATTTCCAAAGTGTTTGGATCAATCACTGAATTCTCTCTGCATTCCCTTGTTGACAAGGCCAACAAAACCCTAATCAAAGGTTACCATCCTGTCATAACCTAGGGAATGGTAGACAGTGAAGGGCTGGAGGATAAGGGTAAGCGAAATACATGGATACATATTTCTGCCACTGTCTTTGCTGGTCATCAATCAAGACAAAGAAAATCAACTTACCATGCAGTTTGGACCAGAGGCCGGTTACGTTCACATTCTAACACCTGAAGGTACATAACGATAATCTGGAAGATACAGGTTATACAGTTACAACTGAACCTCATTTAGTAATTAGTGGAGTGGTGTTAAACAGAACCTAATACACCATTAATACTGTCCATACGTGTCATTTCAATTGATTAGTTGTTTTCAACTAACCTACAGTGTACACATTTGCATTGGAACAATTAGTAGAATTCTACTTTCATCCTTGATTATACTTCTGCAAAGTCTCTACAGTCAAGTGGCTCCAGCTCCAAGTTTCCTTGTGATTTTAAAATAGTAACAATCAAAACAATTCTGCAAAGTAGAACATCTCTGGCAGTAAAGTACGTGGCTATAGCTAAAAATTACTATCACGTCTACTACCTCTCACTTAAACCGCAGGAGAAGAAAAGTGCATATGATCAAAACTGCAACATAAGGTTTACTTAAATACTGGGAGATGGTGGTGCAAAATAAAAGTGGTAACATATTTACACTACAAGTTCTTTCTTTCCTCAAATGTATTTGCCAATTTTAACAACTTCCCTCAACTGTGGGATTGTGAAACAATTTTCATAACTATAAAAATGAATAAAATGAGTAAAACACAAGAAATTATTTTATTTGCCAACATTACATTCTAAGTTATGCACACATACTTTTGTGCATACATATTCAGTCTGCACCAATTCTGATCCCTTAGCATAAAAGTATTGGCAGATCCCTGCTAAACTCAATCTACATTCAGCCAACAGATAAATATATCATGTGCCAGATGTGGATGAAAGAAAAGACTTGCAGCTTGCCATATCTGCGCTGCCTTTATGTCCTTCTAAGGTCCAGCATATATAGAAGAACTTGCCCAAAAAAAAAATTGCCAATGTATGCAAAAATAAATCAGTAAATAAACCAGCCTACAAAGTAAAAACTTCAATACAGATTTGTACACAAACTTTCCATAGCAAGAATTGGCATGTTATGCCCCGATCAGACAGCACTTACTCCATATCCTTCCAACGTTTCTACATGGCTTTGGTTTCAGACATTAAATTCCACTGGTCCAACATCCAGGGGAGAATCTCTGTTCAAATGGGAACGTACAAAATATCCACCACATCATATACACAAGGTCTCGATAACCAAAGCACAGCAGTTCAGCCCATACTGGTGGAGACAATGCTGCAACTAACTGTATCATGTGGCCATGTTGATTTTTTTATCTCGTGACTGCAACAGCTCAATCCCACAAAAACTAGAACCATTAGTCCAATATTAATGGAACTAATTCGTTTGAATTTCCAACTTTAAAAATTATGCAAGCATTACACAATTTTTAACCTTCCCACAACTCAGCTAGGCAACAGAGAAATAACACCCTTGCTAATTTACCTTTCAAACAGATAAGTTCGCCAATTCTGAATGTTCAGAAACCTGTCATAACAATACCTTTCTTCCTCCACAACCTAACGTGCTGAACATTCACAGCATTTTCAGATTTTCTTTTAAGAGTCCAATCACTTTCAGTTCCTTGCTTTTTAATCAAATACAGGGAATCCCTCATTTACAAATGCCAACATTTTATACTGAAGTGTATTAATATTAAATTTAAAGATCTGACACACAATGTTTCCTCATACTTAGAGAAGACCATTTTATATTGTGTCTTGACTTGCTAATGGATTCAAGAAAGGAACTTGTTCACAACTGGGGGGCTGCCTGCACTCCATACTGAACCATTAAAACTCAGTATTCAAACCAGTTAAGAGTCAAAAGTCACAGTTAAACACGTTTTACCAACAGAGTAGAACCCTCAAGTCGCAAGCAATCGACGTTCACGGCGATGGAACAGTTTTTAAAAAAAAAAAAAAGACTCATTAATCAGATCTGGGCCAGTGATACACATAATCCACAACCCATTTTAATTACCAGTGAAAGTGATAGTTAACCCCCCCTTCTGAACTTCTGTAATCCACATAGTGCAGGCACACTCAGGACTGCGAGGAAAGGAATTCCAGGATTTTGATCCAGAAACAGTGAAGGTGTGTCAATATATTTCCAAGTCAGAGCAGCATGTAGGTTGGAGGGGAATCTTGCAGTTGGAGTTTGCATGCATCTACAGCCTTTGTCCTTCTAAGTGGTACAGACTGCAGACTTTCAAAGTACCAAAGGAGCCCTAGCAAATTACGAGCATCTTGTAGATGGTACACAATACTGCCATTATGCCATCATGAAGGAAGTGCATGTTGAAAGCAAGAACAGGGTCCCAATGTTTTCTTGAGCAGTGTTGGAGCTGCGCCCATTCAGCCAAGCAGAAAATATTCCATCACACTTTTGACTTTTAAGCAGTGCTGTAATCAAACTTCAGTAGCTAAGGAGCACACCACTGCAACCAAACTGCATTTACACAAATACATGTGTGTCCCTGCTGAAGTATGGAGCAAAAATGAATATTTCTAGCATTATGCTAGAAGTAGCCAATGGCTGTAAAACGAATGGAGCAAAGAAACTGGGCTCAATTAATCTCTTGCACAAACACTGAGTTTAGATCAATCACAAGGCATAAAATTAACTGCTTGACTGAGATAACATACAGTTGTAAATGAATGCAAGTCTATAGCTTTGATGTTCTTGGTTCACTGTTGATATGAAGGAAGGAGTGACATTGCTCTGCTATCCAAATTAGTACTCGAGTGAACAGAATTGAGATTTAGAAAAGAAATCTGTTAAATCTTAAAAAGCCAGTTAAACTGACAAACCTTGTGAGGGTGCTTAACGTGAACACAGAATCCCAGCTCCTTTAACACTCGTCTTTCTGCCTTTATTACTTGGTTTTTTAGGTTCACATAGCTTTGGTCCAAAGGAAGTGGCGTAGGAGATCTTTAACACAAGAGAATACCATTAATTCAAAATATATGTGTCATTACCGCCCCAAACCCCAAAACAGTGGATATGTCAACAGTCAGTAAACATCAAACGTTTGCATTAACCAGAGGTAAAGCATTCAGACTCCAAATGCCCAAAATCATACTCTCCAATATTTGTTAGTTTTTTTTCTCCCCCGAGTTAAACACCTCTTCAGAAGCTTAAGTGCCTTAATACAATTGCTATTAACTTCCCGTTTCAAGATAATTACCAGTAGAATAAGGCCAAGGCAAAGACAGCTATGGGCCAAGTGCCAGAAAACTTGGATTAAAATAATTAGGTGACTGTTTTTGAGCAGCATGGATGCAAATCGACCAAAAGGCCTTTATCGGCACTGTACATCAATGATCCTGCAACTGTGCTTAGTCAGGCAGACAATTAAATATAGTGGCCACCTGAAGCAAATAATGAATAGAACTTCAACAACCTTATGGCACTTGTAATGAGGCATGTGGCGTCACTGAAAATGCTTATTTATATGTTCAGAGTTTCTTTTTTAACACTAATGTGCTGGGCTCCCCCCTTGTACGGGATGAGGTTAGTTGTTATTTAATTGTCCACTGCTTGTGGATGTAGCAGGACTGCAGGGCTTAGGTCTGATCCCAGTGGTGTAAATTATTTAACTGTTTATCATTTGCCACTTACGTTGTTTGGCATCCAAGTAATCAGTTATGAGCGCAAACGGAAGTGAGAAATCAGCTTTATGTCCATTTCCTTGTTTTCAGAAATTGCTTCATGAGCCAGTGTTTTCATGGAAACGACCCATTCCAAGAATATGGGTTCAACATAGTTCCATGTTCTGCTTTGAAAGTACTACTCATTTTTTCTATTCATTTGTGGGATGTGGGCATTGCTGGCTGGCCAGCATTTCTTGCCCATTCCTAGTTGCCTTTGAGAAGGTGGTGGTGAGCTGCCTTCTTGAACCGCTGCAGTCCTCCTGCTGTGGGTTGACCCACAATTCTATTAGGGAGGGAATTCCAGGACTTTGACCCAGCAACAGTGAAGGAACGGCGATATATTTCCAAGTCAGGATGGTGAGTGGCTTGGAGGGAACTTGGAGGTGGTGATGTTCCCATTTGTCTGATGCTCTTATCCTTCTAGATGGAAGGCCTTAAAAAGACCTTAAAGTAAGGGAACACTTAGGAGGCCGCGATCATAATATGGTAGAGTTCAGTCTGCGGTTTGAAAGAGAGAAGGCAAAATCGGATGTAATGGTGTTACAGTTAAATAAAGGTAATTACAGGGGCATGAGAGAGGAACTGATGAAAATTGACTGGAAGCAGAGCCTAGCGCGGAAGACAGTAGAGCAACAATGGCAGGAGTTTCTGGGTGTAATTGAGGACACAAAACAGAGGTTCATCCCAAACAAAAGAAAGATTATCCGGGGGAGGATTAGACAGCCATGGCTGACAAAGGAAGTCAAGAAATATATCAAAGAAAAAGAGACAGCCTATATAGTGGCCAAGAGCACTGGGAAATCAGAAGATTGGGAAGGGTACAAGAACAAATAGAGGATAACAAAGAGAAATAAGGAAGGAGAGGATCAAATATGAAGGTAGGCGAGCCAGTAATATTAGAAATGATAGTAAAAGTTTCTTTCAATACATAAGAAACAAACGAGAGGCAAAAGTAGACATTGGGCCGCTCCAAATTGATGCTGGAAGGCTAGTGATGGGAGATAAGGAAATAGCTGAAGAACTTAATAAGTATTTTGCGTGAGTCTTCACAGTGGAAGACATGAGTAATATCCCAACAATTAAGGAGAGTCAGGGGGCAGAGTTGAGTATGGTAGGCATTACAAAAGAGAAAGTGCTAGAAAAGCTAAAAGGTCTAAAAATTGATAAATCTCCTGGTCCCGATGGGCTACATCCTAGAGTTCTGAGGGAGGTGGCTGAGGAAATAGCGGAGGCGTTGGTTGTGATCTTTCAAACGTCACTGGAGTCAGGGGAAGTCCCAAATGATTGGAAAATCGCTGTTGTAACCCCCTTGTTTAAGAAAGGATCAAGACAAAAGATGGAAAATTATAGGCCAATTAGCTTAACCTCAGTTGTTGGTAAAATTCTAGAATCCATCGTTAAGGATGAGATTTCTAAATTCTTGGAAGTGCAGGGTCGGATTAGAACAAGTCAGCATGGATTTAGTAAGGGGAGGTCGTGCCTGACAAACCTGTTAGAATTCTTTGAAGAGGTAACAAGTAGTTTAGACCAGGGAAACCCAGTGGATGTTATCTATCTAGACTTCCAAAAGGCCTTTGATAAGGTGTCTCACGGGAGGCTGCTGAGTCAGGTGAGGGCCCATGGTGTTCGAGGCGAGTTACTGGCATGGATTGAGGATTGGCTGTCTGACAGAAGGCAGAGAGTTGGGATAAAAGGCTCTTTTTCGGAATGGCAACCGGTGACAAGTGGTGTCCCGCAGGGTTCAGTGTTGGGGCTGCAGCTGTTCACTTTATATATTAATGATCTGGATGAAGGGACTGGGGGCATTCTGGCGAAGTTTGCCGATGATACGAAGTTGGGTGGACAGGCAGGTAGTACGGAGGAGGTGGGGAGGCTGCAGAATGATTTAGACAGTTTAGGAGAGTGGTCCAGGAAATGGCTGATGAAATTCAACGTGAGCAAATGCGAGGTCTTGCACTTTGGGAAAAAGAATACAGGCATGGACTATTTTCTGAACGGTGAGAAAATTCATAAAGCCGAAGTACAAAGGGATCTGAGTGTGCTAGTACGGGATTCTCTAAAGGTTAACTTGCAGGTTGAGTCCGTCATTAAGAAAGCGAATGTAATATTGTCATTTATGTCAAGAGGGTTGGAATATAAAAGCAGCGATGTGCTTCTGAGACTTTATAAAGCTCTCGTTAGGCCCCATTTAGAATACAGTGTCCAATTTTGGGCCCCACACCTCAGGAAGGGCATACTGGCACTGGAGCGTGTCCAGCGGAGATTCACACGGATGATCCCTGGAATGGTAGGCCTAACATACGATGAACGGCTGAGGATCCTGGGATTGTATTCATTAGAGTTTAGAAGGTTGAGGGGAGATCCAATAGAAACTTACACGATAATGTATGGCTTAGAAAGGGTGGACGCTGGGAAGTTGTTTCCATTAGGTGGGGATACTAGGACCCGTGGGCACAGCCTTAGAATTAGAGGGGGTCAATTTAGAACGGAAATGAGGAGACATTTCTTCAGCCAGAGAGTGGTGGGCCTGTGGAATTCATTGCCACGGAGCGCAGTGGAGGCCGGGACGTTGAATGTCTTCAAGGCAGAGATTGATAAATTCTTGATCTTGCAAGGAATCAAGGGCTACGGGGAGAGTGCAGGTAAGTGGAGTTGAAATGCCCATCAGCCATGATTAAATGGCGGTGTGGACTCGATGGGCCGAATGGCCTTACTTCCACTCCTATGTCTTATGGTCTTATGGAAGCGGTCGTGGGTTTGGAAGGTGATGTCCAAGGATCTTTGGTGAATTTCTGCAGTGCATCTTCTAGTTAGTACACACTGCTGCTCCTGAGCCTCAGTAGAGTAGGGAATGGATGCTTGTACAGCAAACTCATTCTCTAAATGAGTTGTTCGTTGACAAAAGGTGGTGTGTAAGATGTGGAGATCTACAGTGGCTGTCCTTCTTTACAGAGATTTAAACAGTCTTATCAGTAAAATGGCCATAAAAAATGAACACGTACCTTGACCACAAATTCCGAGTTGTTATTTAACCAACAGTCAGTATTATAACCATTACCAAACCCTACCTTGGCACAGATGAAATAAGAATTTTCAGGACAGTTGCTGAGTTCAGAAATAAGAACTCAGTGCTATGATTAGGATCAAATCAAATATTTGCTACAAGTCTGAAATTCTCAAATTTCAGCTAAAGTTCAAATATTTCAAGTTAGGTGGTTATTGAGAAAAGCAGTCCTGGCGGTAACGAACTTATCACCATTTCAGGCCTGTTTTTATAGTAGCTAATCATATAAACATTCACAACTTACTTCTTCTCCCTGAGTTTTCGCAAATGATGAAATACATTAATGACATCCCGAATGCGCCTCGGGTCTTCTTCAATTTTAGATGCCAAATGAACGCATGCCATTGATAATATCTATTATGGGAGGAAAAAGATTGACATTTTCATTTTGCTAAAGTGATCTATTTACTGTCTTCCATCTGTATTTTCTAATCCCGTGAAGTACGTGCCAAAATGCCTTCATTCCTAAAGTGATGAGCCTATGGAATTCTCTTGCCACAAAAGGAAGCTGAGGCCAAAACAGTGGATGGTTTCAAGGAGTTAGATTTAGTTACTAGTGTGAAAGGAATCGAAGGGTATGGGATGAAAGTGTGAACAGGGTATACCAGATGGTGGAGCAGGCTCAAAGGGTCGAATGGCCTACTCATGTTCTTATTTCCCACATTCCAATCACACATTCCTCGGTTCACCATTGATGCACCTGCTCTTTAAAATAAAAACAAATTCTGATATTTCTTGCCATTGCTTATGATGCACACTTCACGGACGATGCTTTCTGAAACATGTTAGTTTTGTTGCTGCTGCCATCATTAAATCAGATAGATCTTGAATAATAAACAATAGGTATATATCCCATAAGTGTTCGAATTCAGATTGTGTGGACAGCCACATTGTTACACAGGCAAATCTGCAAGTCAATTTATGGGCAGCAAGTTGCATCAACAGCAAGAAAATGAATTGAGATAGAATAAAAGGCATAGGAATAGGCCATTGTGCTCCTTGTGGCTACTGTATGACTCCACAAGATAACGGAAGAACTTCAAAATCAACTCCATTTTCCCGTCCAACTCTCACAGCATTTCACCCCCTTAATGCCTGTAAATCTAGCAAGCTTAGCTTTGAACATACCAAACTGTACAACCATGGCCCTCTGAAGTAGTTAATTTCAAAATGAAGACTCAAACCTTGAAACTACCAGCATCCAGCCAGCAAAGAGTGGCTCTCAGCATTGATCTTGTCAAGACCTCTAAGAATTTTATATGTCAATTAGGCAATCGGCCATCCTTCTAAATTCAAGTGAATAAATCCATTCTCCTCAAGAAAAACAATCACATCTTTTTGAACAAATGCAAGTGTATTCTTACACAGGCACGGTAGCCAAATTTTGTATTCCAGAATAGACTCACTAAGGTTCTAATAATTAGAGCAAGATTTCCTTCCTCTTATAATGTGATGCCCTTGTAATAAGGCTAACATACAATTCCCCTAATTACTTATTATTCTATGTTGACATGAACCTTATGATTCATATGTAAGACACATAACACTCCCTGTGTATATCGACATTTTCCAGTTTTGCCTTCAAAAGTCCTGCTTTCCTCATACTTTCTACCAATGTCGCTTTTGCCTATAACATACTGTCTGCGCTTAGTCTATATCCCCTTTTGCCCTCTTTCTGTCCTTTTCACAAACTAGCTTCTCACAAAACTTTTTGTGCCAGAAAACTCGTATATTTTACACTTTGGATCTAGAACACCAGATAGTTACATTTTAAACAAGGGTTAAATAATCTCTGCTTACCCTCAATTAAACCCTGTCAAACTGTTATAGAGTTTCTAAAAATTCATGTAATGTCTGAGCAGATTGACGAAAATAGCTATGCATTTCTAGTCTGCAGGAGGGTTACTCCGCAGCCTGTGCGTCACATTTTGTAAAGTCCACCTTAAACTTTCATTTTCCACAATATTTGCCATTCAACTCTCCTACTGCCCAACTTGTGCCCCCAGAGTAAATGCTCCTATGCTACATGGCACTACACCATTCAGTACATCATATGGTGGCAGTATACTAGACAGCAAAGTGAAAGCCTGTGTCACTTTCCCCACCTGCATCACAGTAGCCTGAAGCCCTGGCAAAAATTATTTCCGGTTGGAAGGGTGGATCGTTAAGCTCCGTGCCTCACTTTGTTGTTCACAGTATCTCCAATCAAACAAGAAAATTAGAAGAGAGAAAAGAAAAAAAATGCAAAAGAGCCCAGATCATGTGATTTACTATGAGCAATGGCGTACAAGATGCATATAAATAGGCACAACATTCATATTTTTACAAACACCATCATAATCACTTCAGGCTACTTTCATCATATACACTCATACTTACTGTAAAATGGGGGAAAATCTGTAAATGGAAGTCTAGTTTTAAGCAATCACAGAAACATAACTCACAAAGCAGGAAATTAATCAAGACTCTCTACATTGCTACAAAATCAGAGGAAACTTAACAGCATTGTGCACTCAAACAGATGCCAATAAAGTAGATTTGACATCCATTAAATGGGTTTACAGGAGTTTCATTACTACAACAAAATGAATACTTGCACTAATTTGGGTCTAATAATGGGAAGTGTGATGCAGCAGAGAACCACTAATTGAAAGTTGAGATACTTATTTGCAGTGTTTACTAAGCTTGCCTCGCACATCTAATTGTTTCCTCAAGAACAACTATGACTGGTAAGTGCAGCCTCCATCCCCAAGTATCTGTCAACCGCACTTAATCAAACAACTTTCAGATTATCCTGATAATATTCTGAATATTCCTTCGGAATCCAGTTTCAGCTCAAACTCTCTACACTTACCTCCATGGGATGCTTCACAAAGGATTTTGAATAGAAGAAGCGCTGAAATAAAACTTGTCCAGTTGCCATCGCCACCTAATCCACAAAAAGAACATTGCCTTATAAATTCATGTGCCTGTAACATGAATTCAATATTAATAGAAACTTTACATATTATTTTTATTCGCTCATGGGAAATGAACATTACATTAATGCATTCGCAATCTGAGAAAGGGTCACCGAACCAGAAGCAGTAACTCTTTTTTTCTTCACAGATGCTGCCAGACCTGCTGAGCTTTTCCAATAACTTCTGCTTTTGTTATTGCATTATTACACATCCCTAATTGCCCAGAAAGCAAGCACAAAGAGTCAATCACCCTGCTGTGGTCCTACAGTCACATGTGGGCCAGGCTTATTAAAGATGACAGATTCCCTCCCCCAAAGGTGAACCAGATTAATATTTACAATGGTTAGAGTCGCCATTAGGCTAGCTTTTCATTCCAGACTTCTAATGAATTTGAATTTCACCATCTATCATGGTAGGAGTCCATCATCTCAAACTCTGGAACTGAAAACATTATACAAGTCAATTTGGACCATTACTTTTCTGATTGATTTTGAGGGGATTTAGTTTGGTCCATGCAAATCCACAAGTTAAGTAAAAAAAGCCAATTTAAACTTTTCAACACAGTTTTGAAATACAGGAGCGCCTCTAATTAGAAAAAAAAAATCAGGATTAGGCCATTTGCTCCCTCAAACCCAAATGATCATGATTAATCTGATTGTGACTTCAATTCCACATTCCCGCAAATCCCCAATAACCTTTGGGCCCCTCGTTTGACAAGAATGTATGCACCCTTCTTTTAATAATAGTCAATGATTCAGTCTCCACTGCTGTCTGGGAAACTGAATACAGACCAACTCTTCAGAAAAACTCTCAATCTCCATCTTAAATAGAAGAGCCATTGGTTTTAAACTCTGTCCCCAGTTCTAGGCATTCTTACGGCATCCATCATGTCAAGTCCCATCAGGATCGCTTATCAAAAAGATCAGTTTAAATGACACTGACTTATTTTATCTAATCTTCCCTTACAAGATAACCCCACATTCCCACCTAGTCAGCAGTTGAATTAACCTTCTTTGAACTGCTTCTAATGTACACAAAACAGCATATAAATGTGATGACTAAAACTGTACCCAGTTCTCCAGTTATGTCACCGAGGGTCGCTGCAATGAATGGTGAAATCAGAGCCTCAACTGAAAATGTCAGCATGATGTTTTGCAAAGCTAAATTTAAATTCATCTAACAGAAAGGTGATTGAAAGCTGGACTGGTACAACCTTCAAAAGGATCAGTAGCCACCTTGTCTGGCTTAAATATGACAAGTCCAACATTGTGTTGGCTGACTTTTGATGCTATGCTAGCCTGTACCACAGAACAGTCAATGATTTTGGAAATTGGAAATAAAAATCTCTCCAGCACAACAACCCCATCACAGGACAATTAAAATAGGCAATAAACACAATCTTGGTGACATTGATCACACTAAATAGAAATTCCAAATTTGAATACTGATTCTAATTTAAGAATTTTTATGACCCATTGCAATTAAAACCCATATTTTGTTCCAAATTGAACTGTTCCAGGGACGCAAGTCTTAATGCAGAATAAACTTCAAGTAGTCTGCCACTGGTGATCACCAGGAGCAATTTGAGATGAGGAAATTAATACCACCAGACCACAGGATCCTAGTGACTCATGCACATATGTTCTAGCATTAAATACAGTCATACAGGATTAAACAGTGGTGTGCCAGAATTCCCAAATGCTAAGCATTGTTCTTTTTTGGGAATGGAGGGGGGGGGGGGTCTCCCACAGCGTGGCTATGAGCCATATCTTTTGTGACTTGGACACCAGGAAATTGAAAAAAATAGTCAGTCAATCACACTCTAACAAAAAAAAAGTTAAAAATAGCAAACGTCCAAAAAAACTACATTTCAACCACAATACTAACGGGATTCTATACTTCTGTAAGTTCAGCCCGTCTGAAAGGTGATTTCAGAAAACCTACAAGTGGCCTTGACCCAATTTCCTGTTTTTCACCCACACACACGACGGCAGCACAAAGCCATGGAACTATTTAAAACTACACAGCCTTTCCACCATTTGATATGTTTTAAATAGGGGATAGCAAATGAGTTAAACAAAACGCATTAACCCACGAGTTTTAACCTGATGCTACATTGGACAGATTTAGAAGCTTCAGTTATTCCAAAAGGCCGCCATGGTTTCCACTGACACTCACCGTCTCTTCCTCCCTCAATGTGAAGATCACAACCTCGATAACCAACCCCCGCCCACACCGAATTAAAGGGGCAACTACAGTCTAGATACACATTCACTCCAGAGTACAGCAATTGTTCGGTCCAGCGGCTTCCGTGAAGCCCAAAGCTAAAGCGAGGCCCCAGGCCCTACCTGAGGGAGTTTCAACAAAATGCCGGCGGCCTGTATTAACTCGCATCCCACTATCCTCAGGTCAATCTCCACCTCCGGATCGAGCCCGTCCGACACAGAAGCCGTCAGGGAAAGTTTCTCCTCGGAGATCAGACAGTTTTCTAGAGTTAGGGCGATGCTGGAGTAGAGTTTATCACCGATCAAGATTCCGCTCCCACCGGCCGCCATTTTGTCCGCCTCTCCGCTCCGTGCGCGCCAGCACCCTCCCCGGGCCGAAGCCGTCACTTCCGGTCGCTAGGACGGTGGTACACGCCCCCACCATCCGCTACAACGCGATTGGTGAAAGGTCTGTCCGTCTTTGTCCAGAGGCCGGCCGCTGATTGGACCAGGTTGCCAGTCAATCACTAAGTGGTCCACCCCGCTTATTTGCGGCATGTTGTTTGACGACTTTCGAGGGATGGAGCGGTGGCTGTACCTTGCTGAATCACTTTCTTGGAATTGAATAGTGCTCCGTTTTCAAATTCGACGCGATGGTGGGGGGTGGGAGTTGGAAAGAAAGGATCGTCTCCGGTTTGAGTCATCCTATCAAGGTGAAGGGTATGACGCAGGTGAAAAATAAGATTCCCTTCCCCCGTCGGGGAGGGGTCCTTCATGGTCAGACGAGACTGCGGAGTTTGTGATTTAAAAACAAAATGAGTTTAGAAAAAAAACTGTGGGATAATAATGGATCCGCTGCAGTTAGGAGCGTGTGGAAGATATTTTAGCTCCCTGAAAGTTTATTCATAGAACGTTTCGATTTCAAATTAGGCCATTCAGCCCATTTTGTTTATTCTGTCCCACTTCTGTACTTCTCACGGGGGTTTAATCAGTTCTGTCTCGAAGTTCTTATTTGTAACAGCGAGTACTATTTATTTCAGAACAACCTTTCCCTGCGTTGTGATAGGCATCTTTCCACGCAGCACCCGCTCCGTCTCCACAATTTTTGTCCCTTCCTAACTGACGTTTAACTGAGTGTCTTGCTGGGTCATTTCAGAAAGCTGACTCACTGCGGGAGTGTGTTAGAGCTAAAGCTACGTTATAAATGTGATAATCAAATTATCCAAAGTCCCAGTTTTCCTGACCACCAAATGCAGGTTAGAAGAAAACATTCACCAAGTTTCTGTGCTTAGAGAAGAAACAGCTATTTTATTCAGAGTTGTACAGCATAGAAACAGACCCTTTAGGCCAACTCGTCCGTGCTGACTGGATATCCCATATAAGTCTAGTCCCGTTTGTCAGCATTTAGCCCATAACCCTCTTAAACCCTTCTTATTTGTGTACCCATCCAGATGTCTTTTAAATGTTGTAATTGTACCAGCCTCCACGTCTTCCATAACATGCACCACCCTGTGAAAAAGTTGCCCCTTAGGCCCTTTTTAAATCTTTCCCCTCTCATCTTAAACCTATGCCTTCTAGTTTTGGGATCACCCACCCTGGGGAAAAGACCTTGGCAATTCACCCTATCCGTGCCCTGCATGATTTTATAAACCTCTTTAAGGTCACCTCTTGGCCTCCAAAATAGCTTCAACCTCTCCTTGTAGCATCCCCTTGTAAATTTTTTCTGAACCTGTTCAAGTTTCACAACATCCTTCTTGTACCAGGGAGACCAGTATTGAACACAGTATTTCCAAAAGTGGCCTGACCAATATCCTGTATAGCCACAGCATGACCTCCCAACTCCTATACTCAACACACTGACTAATGAAGGCAAGGATATCAAACCCCTTCTTCACTACCCTGTCTACCTGCGACTCCGCTTTCAAGGAACTGTGAACCTACAATCCAAGGTCTCTTTGTTGAGCAACACTCCCCAGGACCTTACCATTAGGTGTATGAGTCTTGCCCTGATTTGCCTTTCCAAAATGCAGCACCTCACATCTATCTAAATTAAACTCCATCTGCCAGTCCTAGATCCTGTTGTATTCTGAGGTTACTTTCCTCGCTGCCCATGACACCACCAGTTTTATTTACAGCAAACAGACTGATGGCAGAAAAGTAATATAAGTTACAAACTTTGCCCATGATAGCTTCAACTCTATTCCTTTAACACAGGCAAGGATGACAGATTTCCTTTCCTAAATAACATTTGTAAATAAGACTTCTTTTTAAAAAAGCAAGTAGTTACATGCCATTATTGAAATGCACCCAGCAGAATTTATTAGTTGAGTTTAGATTCCACAGTTGTCCTTCTGTGATTTGAACCCATGGCTCCAGAATATCAGGTAGAACATCAACACCATTAACATTGGCCATTATACTACCACCTCCTCCTGCTTGACCCTGCCTCTACCAGACTCTTAGGCAGTGCATTCCAGATCCTAACCAGTCACTAAGATGAGAATTTTATTAGAGGCCTCAATGACGTGACTATGGCAAAGTTTGTGGCAGAATTGTGTACAACAGATCTTTCTAGACATTGGGAGCAATTTGCATCTTGTATGCAAGAAAAGCAAGTTTCTCATAGCAGTAAGTAACTAGTTAAATAGGATTATTTCTTGCTAAATGCCTTATTCATATCACAGTTCACCTTGTTAATATTCAGTCTCCTTGCTTACCAAACAAACTAGATGACAATTCTCAATTTGGAAGTCAGAGTGGATGCCTGGTGATTTTGGCGAGGTTGCCTCCACATCGTTCAGCACAAGACATCATTTTGGCACAATTCTTGGGCACCAGCTACATTTCCCCTTAACCAAGGACGTTAGCATGAAAAGTTTGCCAGCCCCTCTCAATCTTCATGAAATCCTACCATTACTCTTGCAGGATGCTTAGCAAGTAGAAACCTGCAACTAACAATGAAACACTGCAAAAACAGGCACTGCTTTGCAGAACACCTACGCTCGGTTCACACTAAACAACTGCACCTCCCAGTCACGAACCATTTCAACTCTCCCTCCCATTCCTCAGACAACATGTCCATCCTAGGCCTCCTGCAGTGCCACAACGATGCTATCTGAAGGTTGCTGGAACGGCAACTCATATTCTGCTTGGGAACCCTGCAGCCCAATGGTATCAATGTGGACTTCACAAGCTTCAAAATCTCCCCTCCCCCTACTGCATCCCAAAACCAGCCCAGCTCATCCCCGCCTCCCTAACCTGTTCTTCCTCTCACCTATCCCCTCCTCCCACCTCAAGCCGTATTTCCTACCTACTAACCTCATCCCGCCCCCTTGACCTGTCAGTCCTCCCTGGACTGACCTATCTCCTCCCTACCTCCCCAACTACACCCACCTTTACTGGGTCCATCCCCGCCTCTTTGACCTGTCTGTCTCTTCACCTATCTTCTCCTCTATCCATCTTCTATCCGACCTCCCCTCTCTCCCTATTTATTTCAGAACCCCCTTCCCCTCCCCCATTTCTGAAGAAGGGTCTAGGCCCAAAACGTAAGCCTTCCTGCTCCTCTGATGCTTCTTGGCTTGCTGTGTTCATCCAGCTCTACACCTTGTTACCCCCTTTCAGTGCTTGCTAACTTACTGCTGATCTGCATGCTCACTGTATGCCCGTTTGTTTGGGCTTAAGCTAGACCCTCAAGGTAATAAGTAATGCCATATTTATGTCTTGTTCGCACAGATATATAAGTAGGCTTCTTATACCAGTAGGTATGTGTGTTTGGGGGTGGGGGTTTGAGGTTATCCGTGCATCTCACTGTAAAGCATACTGAACCATCGATATAACACTAACTGTGTGTAGCACTTACCTGTGCGGCAGACATGCTTTTTCTACCATAACACTATACAAAATAAGATCGTGACCTTGGTCCTTTAAGCCTGCTCTGCCTTCAGTGGCATCATGGCTGATTGAGATTCCTCACATCCATGCCCTTTATGGAAAGCTGGAAAGTGAGCGAGGGCAAGTCCAATCAAGGAAAGGCTGCTGCTGATGAGGAGGGTCCCAGTACTGTCAGTCACAGACAGCCCAAAGGCTCGGCCAGGTTCATTAATCAGCTCAACTGGGCACAATTTGGGCTGTGGGCAATGGTCTGTTCTGTATCACCAGTGGTCAGAGGATTTGTGTGCCATCAGTTGGCAAGCTGCAAGTACAGCAGTAAGGGGTCTGGTCAATCACGCCTAGGAGCTGCTCAATGAAGTCCGTCACAGGTCTGAGGTAAATACAGTCCTGAGGGTCAGTGTGTTAATCATTAAAGAAGGTAGAAGAGGTGGCTATAGGGCCAGTGAGCCATCATTACCAAAAAATGTGATCCTTGAAAATGTAACATTGTTAATTATTTGGTAAAGTTCACGGCAATAACTTAAGAAAGAGGTGAATTCTCACCAAAAATGTTTCATTGCATGTCATGTAAGTATGACGATGGACTCTAATGAATGCAGTGAAAATTTGAATGATTTATGTGGGTCTGGGGTGGGAAGGGGGTTGATGCAAAACACTCCCTTTTTAATGTAATGTGTTGGACATTCAGCCGGTGTGGCACCTTTACCATGTTGGTGAAAATGCTGCAACCATGGGCCATGTTGGAGCACGTGACAGAGCTGCTGAAAATGTGATTCTGCTGCTTGGACTGTTCGGGTTGGGCCTTCCAATGTAGTCTGGCACATTGTGCAATGTCATCCTGACATGCTGTGCTGTGCACAACTGGAGCAAGCCACAAAATAATGTGGAACAGGGAGAATGGGAGCAGTCTTCTGAGGAGGAGGATGAAGACGCTGGGACAAAAAGCTCTCCTACAGCGTGACACAACTCGGGTCCATTACATACTATAAGTCAGATAATCTGATCGACCTGGTTCCAGGAGATGACGGCTGGGTGCAAGCAGACTATCAGGAAATGGTAGGATAGGTAGACTGCGTGATCAAACAGCAACTAGGGTGAAAGAATGGAGTTGTATGTGCAAGATGATGTCAGCCAGGAGCAGCGTAGTTTTGTGGTTACTGTACCATTATACTGCTGGTATGAGGCCGTGGTGGATTGCCAACACTTGTTTTGGTGCACAGTAGCCTATTAAAGACTGTGCAGGTACAAGGGATGCCTGTGTTTTGGTGGACATGTGCTGAGAGACTAATTGTTCTGGGAACAGCACATGATCAGACTGGGCTGGAATCAGATGAGAGGGTCCCCAGAGGATTGAGGTAGATAGTTAATGAGGTGAGATGTGGCAAGAAGTGTCAAAGCAAAAAACTTGATTCAACTGGCACTTACCCAAAAAATACATAAAATTTAGCCTGATTTTAAAAACAGAATCCTTGTGTTGCTGTAGATTATTTTATCTTTTGTTTTATACCACTGTCCTCTGATTCTTTATCTTTGCATCAGTGGGAACCATTTCTGTCTGTTTACTCTCTCTGGATCCCTCATGATTTTGAACATGGCCATCAAATTTCCCATTAACCTTGCCTAAGGAAAACAGATTCAGTTTCTACAATCTATCCATGTACCCAAAGTCACATGTGGGATCACTTTCATGAACCTTTGTTAAACCATCCTGAAGTATGGTGCCCAGAATTGTATAAAATACTCCAGTTGAAACCAAAATATTTTATCAAAGTTCATCATAACTTCAATTTTGAAAATGTGTCTTCACCCAAGTCTGAGTTGCAGCAAGGAATGAGATTGTGGCTATTTTGCACTTTATGCTTCCACTTTAGGCCTATATGTTTCAATATTTTTGGTTAATAAAAACCTATCAACCCAAAATTTAAAATTAACCATTGACCTAACATCAATTGCCATCTTACTCAGTACTTAAAAGGTCTGGCTCTCATTTATGGAATATGTCCCCAAAAACTAGACCTCCCATGTGCCCATTTGATCAATATCCTTTAACCTTCCAGGAAATTAGTTTGTGTAATTTCTTCTTGTAATATTACCCTCAAGAGTCCAGATACCATTCTGGTCAGTCTGTATTGTATTCCCTCCAAGGCCAGTGTATCCTTCTAAAGGTATAAAGCCCAGATCCTCTCTAACTGTGCTAAGTATGCTGTAACCAAGATTTTGTATATCTGAAGCATAACTTACACTGTCTTAATATTCCAATTCTTTAGATATAAAGACCAGCAGTCAACTAGCCTTTTTGGTTATTTTCTGTACCTGTCGTTATGAGGTCACCGTGGAAGTCCTGCCTTTTCAACCTCACCTCTTGTCAAGTTAACTTCAGTACCAGTCATCTCTATGGTCCTCTGGGATTATGGTAGTTTTCACTTTCACGAATGATCTGTGCACATGAACCCCAGTGACTCTTTTGACTTCAATTATTTCTGGATTTGCATGATTTAGGAAGTAGTCTGTTTGTCTCTTTTTAGGTCTGAAGTGAATGACCTCCCATTTGTCCATATTGAAACCTATTTTCTACAGTTTTACTTCTTAACTTGATCTATTAATGTCTCTTGTAACACAGTGCTTCCATTTATACTGTTTATAATGCCATCTATATTTGTAATCTTCAAACTTGAGTATGTAATTTTCTATCCTATCATTTAATGCTTAAGTAGACACAATAATTAGTTGATGCTTCAACACACATCCTTGAATGACACCACAATTCGCATTCTGCAAAGCTATGTATTTAATTTTGTTACAGCACTTGCTGATTTTTCATTATTTTTATTTTATTCTTTTGTCAGTTTTGATTTGGATGGAGAACTGGGAGCTAAAGATAACTTTTGGGCTGCGAATAACAGTTTATATTAAAAAGAAAAAAGACCAGACAAGCTTTTGTTTCTTCATAAGGCCAGGCCTGGAGGTTAATTGCAGATTGATTCCTGATCAAAAAGTTCTACAGATGTTTTATCACTGGAAAAGAGCATTATGTTTATAAACATAGCAGAAGTTGATCGATTGATTTAATGTTGTCACATATACCAATGTTTTGGTAGATCATACCATACAAGCGCGTCAGGATAACAGAACGGAGTGTAGAATACAGTGTTACGGCTGCAGAGAAGATGCAGATAGTGAGATCAAAATTAACATTTGAGAGGTCAGTTCAAAGTGGAAGAAACAGTTCTTGAATCCGTTCATACTCGTATTCAAATTTTTATATCTTCTGCCCAATGGAAGAGGGTTGAAGAGTGTATAACCAGAATTAGGAGGGTCTTTGATTATGTTGGTTGCTTCCCCGAGGCAGCAGGAAGTATAGATGGAGTCGGTGGAAGGCTGGTTTCCGTGATGCACTGGCCTGTGTTCACAACTCTCTATAGTTTCTTGCAGTCTTGGGAAGAGCAGTTGCCATACCATGCTGTGATGCATCCAGATAGATTGCTTTCTGTGGTGCATCTATAAAAACTGGTAAGCGTCCTTGTGGCTGAATTTCCTTAGCCTGCTGAGGAAGGAGAGACAATTTTGCGCCTTCTTGACTGTCATGTTGATGTGGGTGGACCAGGACAGATTGTTGGTGATCATCGTTCCCAGGAACTTAACGTTCTGGACCATCTCCACTTTAGCACCATTGATGCAGACAGGGCCATACCCTCGACTCAGCTTCCTGAATTCAATGAACAGCTTCTTTGTTTTGCTGACGTTGATGGAGAGATTGTTGTTTTTATGCCCTGCTACTAAGCACCCAGTCTGTCTCCTGTATTCTGTCTCATTGTTGTTTGAGATCTGATCTACAACAGTGGTGTCGTCAGCAGACTTGTAAATGGAGTTGGGGCGGAATTTGGCCACACAGCCGTGAGTGTATAAGGAGTATAGTAGGCGGCCAAGTACACAGCCTTATGGGGCGCCAGAGCTGTAGATTATGGTGGAGGAGGTGTTGTCGCGTCTGCTTACTGATTGCAGTCTATGGATCAGGACATCAAGGATCCAGTTACGGGGTAGGGGAGGAACTGAGACTTAGATCTCAGAGTTTGGAGATGAGATTGTTTTGAATTATGTTGTTGAAGACAGAACTGTAGTCAATAAGTAGAAGCCTGGTAAGTGAATTACGAAGTATCAAGGCAATTTTGATCGGCTGGAGTTGATTTGAGCCATGACTAACCTCTCAATACATTCCATAGTTATTTAGGCATGCTGCATGATTTTTCTCTGGCACTGGCATGATGGTGGTCTTCTTGAAACAGGTGGGAACATCAGATTGTAGCGAGGAGAGGTTAAACATGTCTGTGAATACTCCCATCAGCTGGTCCGCACAGGATCTGAGTGCACGGCCAGGGATTCCATCTGAGCCAGTTGCTTTCCATGGGTTCACGCCCAAGAAGGCCAATTTAATGTCTGCAGCAGTGACCGTGGGTCCGAGTGCAGCCGAAGCTGTTGGGATAGATGACGTCACTTCACTGACCTTCTGTTCAAAGCGAGCATAGAATGCATTGAACTGGTTGGGTAGGGATGTACCGTTGTCCGCGAATCTGTTTGACTTCATTTTGAAGCACATTATGTCATTTTGAGCCTTGCCACGAACAACGGGTGTCCATGTGGTTGGTCCGGATCTCTGGGTCTGCCTCTTGGTGTCTCTGATGGTCTTACGAAGGTCATACCTTGATTTCCTGTGTAGGTCAGGGTTGCCCAACATGTATGCTTCAGACCCGGATGTCAGTAGGGAATGGATTTCCTGGTTTATCCATGGTTTCTAGTTGGGGAACATTTGGATGAATTTCTTCGGCATGCAGTCTTATACACACTTACCAATGAAGTCTGTAGTGCCACACTCGTCTAGATTGGCTGTTACATTCTTGAATATTGACCAGTCCAATAAGTCTAAGCAGTCCCATAGAAGCTGTTCCATTGCCTCAGACCTTTCTGCACTGGGTCCTCACACTTCAATTTCCTCTTGTAAGCCAGGAGGAGGAACATAATGTTGTGATCTGATTTTCCAAAATGTGGACGGGGAATGGAGCAGCGGGCATCTTTGGTTGTGTAGTAATGGTCAAGGATGTTCGGATCTCTGGTGGGACAGAGGACGTGTTGATAATATTTTGGTAGCACAATCTTGAGGTTGGCCTGGTTGAAGTCACCAGCTACAATGAACAAGACCTCGGGCTATTCTGTCTCAAGACTGTTTGTAGCGTTGTATACTTCGTCAAGTGCACTCTTCAATTCCACGTGGGGTGGGATGTAGGCTGCTATCAGGATAGTGGAGGTGAACTCTTGCGGCACATAGTGGGCTCACACTTTAAGATATTCTAGGACCAGGGAACAGTAACTTGTCAGGGTCGCCATGTCTGAACTCCAAGAGTGTTGATTAGGATGCAGACCCTACTGCTTCTTGCTTTGCCCCAGCACACTGAGGAGTCCATTTGGTGAACTGCGAAACCGTCAGGTTGTAACGTACAGTCAGGTGTCGCAGGAGTGAGTCATGTCTGTAAAACAGAACACACAACAGTTTCAATTCCCTCTGGAAAGTGAGTCTAGCTTGAAGCTCGTCTATTTTATTGTCAATGGTTTGGACGTTTGCCAGGAGTACACTGGGGAGGGCGGCCCTTGAAACCCTGTAGTTCAGTCTTATCTGAAGTCCAGCGCGTTTCCAGTGTTTTCTTGGTAGGTAGCAGCTCCTGGCTGACGCTGGGCATTGGTGAGGGAAGTCTGCTGCTCCAAGAGGTAAGTGTGTGCTCCTGGTGGGGTCCTGTGCACCGGTCACGGTCTTGAGTGTTCTGCGGGGTTTTGTGGCCGGTTCAATCGGGCCTCCTCGATATTGGGTCACCATGGGCTCAGGTCTTGTTCAAGCGCTGGTCAGGCCTCGGTTCCAGGTTTGCATGAGGTTGGGCCTTCAAAAGGCCAGAAGGTCTCTGGGCTTGTGGTCCCACTTTGGCGATGTAAGAAGGTGCATTTGAGGGGGTTCTAGGCACTAATCTCGTTCACGTGCTCCAGAGGGTCTTGCAGTCACTTTGGTTGGGCCTTCTCAATGTTGGGTCACCATAGGGTTAGGTCTTGTTCCCGCACTGGTCAGGTCTTATTCTGGGTTTCCATGAGGAGATTGGGCTTCTGGGAAGGTGGTAGGCTCTTAACTCCCCTGGGGTTGTGGTTCCAGCATCATCAGTTTTTAAGCCTCATCAGTCCTAGAATCTTTACACTTGAAAGTAGATTTAAGAGAACATTGTTAGTAATTCTGATCAACTTAGAATTGAGGTTTCGAAGAGGAGAACAAGTATAAGATACATGAGAATAAGATCTGCTGTGAAGAGCTCGCAAGATGTCACCGCACTATGGCGGCATCTTGAAAATTTGAGAAGTTGGCTATTAACGACATCAGTACCATGGAATTAGTTTTAGCAAGCCTGGAAAAGCCTTTAAGCTGATGGCAAATGTTGAATGGTAACTGGGACCTGAGGAAATGATCAGTCTGTCAGGGCCTAGTGAGATTTTGAATTTGACCTTGGATGTTCTCTGTGAAAAGTATTCTGGCTGTTGATGTTATAGCATGAGGAATTGAAAGTTCCATTCCTAAGCTGTCTTATCAACTCATGGAAGTTTAGAGAATAGGACACCTTAAGTATATTACAGCAAACTTTGTTTTAACCAGCACCTTATGAACTGGCACTCTTGATAAAATTATATACCTCAAATAGCAGACATTTATTGTATTGTCACAATCTCTGCAATCTCCGACTACTCAGTTGCCTGGAGTAAGAAGGCTCTCTGCTGGTAAGTTTTAATAAGGGCAAAGTTGTGTTATTATTTAAGAGATTAATGCTGTAAATAATGTATAACAGTATGTGTAAACCCCTGCTATACGTTTCTATTACTAAGTCTGTGTTTTCACATTGATTATGTGGACTTCTTGATCAACGGGAATTTTTTTTCCTGTTCATTTGTGGCATGTGGGCGTCTCTGGCCGGCCAGCATTTCTTGTCCATCCCTAGTTGTCCTTGAGAAGGTGGTGGTGAGCTGCCTTCTTGATCAATGAGCACACTCCAGGTCTCCTAGATGTTGTTTAGTAAAATGTTTGCTGTTCTCCCTTTATGTGAGTGAACTTACAGGTGACTTGTTTGACATCTTCAGAAAATCAACCAAGAAATCATCAACCATGCCTGCAGAACAATACCTCATGAAAACCACTTAAGTAATCTGGCCAGTTTTGTTGTTTTCTTTTTTCTTAACTGTTTGTTTGTTCATCCTTTGTGTGATTAGAGCTGAAAAGAAAGAATTTTGGATTTAGAGCTAAATCAGTAGATTACTTTTATTTAATTTTGTTCAACGGAAGTTATTGTATTAATAAATTGATGGGTCTTTTGATTAAGATGCAAACGTCATCTGGTTATTGATTCGGAGTCTGGGATTGGTTATTAAAGTCTGGTCAAGAACCATTGGGGGCAGTTTTAAGGGTCTTCGAAGCTTTAATTTTACTGAGTTGCAAATACGGAGGTAGGAAGTCTCATTTCGTTCGGCTGTGCTCTGTCTCCATGTTGCAATAATTTGGTCTCTGTTCCATACAATTTGTAAGTTCTTGTGAAGGACTTAACATCCATTGGTATTCTCCTGTCAGAAATTTAATCTGTCCCTTCGCGTAGTGTCTGTGTTAACCAAAGGTTTCAAATCAAAGTGTAGACCATAGCACTATTTGACTCAGTGAGGCAGTTGCTGAGAACTAGCACAGCCACTGCAGTGATTGAGCCCAGGCTGTAGTATTTTTCTGTACCATTCTTTGGCTGTCCTTTTATTTGAGTTAGCTGGCATTTTAAATTTAATTAGGTCTTCAAAAATATTAGATTCATCAAGTGTGGTATTGCTTTACACATGCACGATTGTTCTGATCAACCAGAAGTGTTTAAGGTGTTTGTTATTCCATCCTAAGTAATGGACTCTAGTAACTTACCAACAACAAATATTAGATTAATTGCTCTATAATTCCTTGGTTTCTGTTTCTCACCTTACTTAAATAATGAGTTTTCCACTTAAAGGGACTGTTCCTGAATCAAGAGAGATTTGCATTGACATAGTTTGGATACCTACAATGTTCTCACCTACTTTCTTGAAAACCTGAAATGAAAATCCATTTCTGGGAATTCAGCAGTCTTTATTCTCATTTTTTCTCATGTTAATTTTAGTGAGTCTGCTCAGGTTCACAAATGGTGGGCAAGTCATCCTCTTTCTCTGTTATAAATGCTGATATCAAGTAATTACGCAGCAAACCCACCATTGACAATATCCCAGTTTCAGTGTTCAAGGGGCCACATTGCACCTGATTATTCACAATGTCTAATTGTACATATGTTGATTTTGACATCTTTTGCAAGTTAGGTTCTGGACATCTCTCCCAGTTGCCGGGATCAATGCCATTTTCACATTTTACTTTTGTTTTTATTTTGTTCTTTACCTCTTAAGTTGTTTGTGGATATTTTTGATGAGAAATACTCTTGCCTTTTAGGAGAATAAACTTGTTTTTGAACACCTGTCCATTGATCTTCTTCATTCTACCCATGAAGGTATTTGCACTGTTTACTGTGGAAAGCCTCTATCCAGTTGCACTGAAACCAGCTTTACCTAAGCCTGCGTTCTCGTAGACATTTTGCATGTCTTTGTTCTATATACCGTATTGCATTTATATTTAAAGCTTACTTCTAGGTGAATATTTATCCACTGTCAGGCTATCAGTTACTAAATTTAATATGGCCTGCTCTGTTGCTAGTTTGAGGATATATTGCTACAGAAAACTATGTCGAACATAACTTGAAATTTACTACCTTCTCCTGTGAGCTAGTTTGCTTATTCCAATATCCATGAAAGTTAAAGTTCTCCACTAAAGCCAATCTGCCTTTGCTGCATGCTTGTCTAAGCTCTTCATTCATACATTTTACCACTTCACAGCTTATAAAAATCGTACTATTGTTAAATCTAAGTAGTCATTTGGTAGTACACAACGTAAGTATTGCTGAACAGGGAGACCACGGAGTCCAGGTATATTGTTCATTGAAAGTTGCATCACAGGTAGACAGAGTGGTAAAAAAGGCATTTGGCACACTTGCCTTCATTGCTGAGACCGTTGAGTTTAGGACTTGGGACATCATGTTCTGGTTGTGCAAGACATTGGTGAGGCCACTTTTGGAGTACTGTGTACAGTTATGATTGCCTTGTAATAGGAAGGATATTAGTAAATTGGAGAGGGTACAGAAAAAATTTACAAGGATGTTGACGGGACTGGAGGGTTTGGGTTATAAGGAGAGGCAGGATAGATTTGGACTTTTTTCACTGGAATGTAGGAGGTTTGAGGGGTGACCTTATAGAGGTTTGTAAAATCAAGAGGGATATAAATAAGGTGAAAAGCAAAGCTCTTCTTCAGGATGGGAAAGTTCAAAACCAACGGGCATAATTTTAAGGTAAGAGGAGAAAAATTTAAAAGAGATCTGAGGGGCAGTGTTTTCCACCAGAAGGTGGTTCGTATACGGAACGAACTATCAGGCTAAGTCGTAGATGCATGTACAGTTACAACATTTAAAAGACGTTTGGATATGTACATGAATATGAAAGGTTTAAAGGAATGTGGGCCAAACGCAGGTAAATGGGGCTAGTTTAGTTTGGGAAACTTCATCAGCATGGATGAGTTGGACTAAAGTGTCTGTTTCCATGTTGTGTGACACTATGACTTTATTTTGTCAAAAGCTTTTCATTTTGCACAGGTGAGAACGTTTTACAAGAATACAGATTCAGGGGGAAAACCAACATTTGCCTAGTATGAGATAAGAATGCTGACTGGTTGCCAAGTAGACTCTGATTGGAAGAGATTTTGCCATCGATAATGTACCCATTAATGCTGATTGACAATTTAAATTTTGAACCAGGCAAGTTGACTTCGTTTGGTCAGGCTGTTGCCCTGACGAAAGAACTAGTAAATGGCTGTCACCTGTGTTGAGTTGAAACAAGTACTGTGAAATAATCACCTTTACTGGCTCCATCCCCGCCTCTTCGACTTGTCTGCCTCCTCTCCCCCTCTCTCCCTATTTATTTCAGAACCCTCTTCCCCTCCCCCATTTCTGATGAAGGGTTTAGGCCCGAAACGTCAAGTTTTCCTGCTGTGTTCATCCAGCCCCATGCTTGTTATCTGTGAAATAGGTACATCTTTTTGGCTGCAAAGAACAAAGTATTTGTTGTAGATTGCAGTACATGCAATTATTCCACTCTACAAGCCCGAATGACATTCCTAAATAGGCTTTCAATTTGAAATTGAGTTTGTGTAAATGTCCTGATCTGTGCAAGATGATAATCCTTCAACAAAATGAGTTTTTTTTTCATTAGCCCTTATTATTAAATGCCTTTCTATCTTTCTACCCATGAATCTTCTGCTGAGCTTTCATTATATTATTATTTTGATTTCATTCTTAATCACTAAAGTTTCTCCCCACTACTATTTTTGTCATCTATTTTTAATGAACACCTTTGGCCTGATACATTTAACTTCCCACCCTGGCTGCCTTGTAGTCAATGGCTACCATGTGTTGTTGTCCACTTGTATTTGTGCCTGCTGTACATTCAGTTGGTTATTATATAGTTTACGCGTTTGTATCAAGAATGCCTATCTGACCACACATTCTAATGTGTCCTGCTCTAATGCTTTTCTTACTTCTCTTCTGTAGTTTAATTACTCATGTTCAAGATCATGTATTTAAGGGGTAGTTGATTTGTTCAAGAGGAGGTTGTGTGAACATACATAGATGAAGTGAATAGCAAATCATGCAGCGAGTTCAATGAAGTGCTCTTGACAGCTTTCCCATAGTGCTTAGCAAGTCACTCAGTTGTTTTCTCAACTTGTTATGCTTAGCTCTGTAATGTAATTTGAGACTTCTCTCATACAAATAGTGAGAAAATCAGGTGCAGAAACAAACCTTTGCTCTCTTATCCCTCTTTACACCCACCTCTGAGTTCTGATTACACCTATTTGCCATTTTTGATTATACTATTTTGACTCTCCTCTATTTAGAATCATCGTCCTCTTGATTCCATTCCACTGTTGGCACAATTTTGCACAATAGGAATAGAAAAAAAAAAGAAGTTTATGTAACATTTTCATTTCATACTAGGTACAATCAATACCCCAGGATCTTTAGGAAAAACAGATGAAAGGGAAAAGTGACAAGTTGAGACAAAAAGTGAATAGTCCCTGACCGATATATTTTCCTGATATCTCCATGTGTAGAATATAGAGCATACTTGGATGAAAATCTACAATTACAATTAAAATGTCATAGGTAGACTGATGCTAAATATTCAGCGCATGGATTCAATAAATTGAAAATAAAAACTTGGATTCAAGAACTGTCTGATAACGTGTCTTACACAATGCATCACGCAGTACTCAAACTTCTTGTTAGAGAGTCCTAAACATTTATTCCAACAATACATGTACTTAGACCAGGTCATCTAAACAACCCATTGATAATATGCATTACCTACAGAATATTTTCAAATATGATAGGTTCACTGATAGTCATGCAGTATTAAATGGTGGTAGCATTTATTTGTACTGCAACATGCAAGAGTAAATTGTGAAAAGCAACTCTTGGAGAATTGAAAAGAAATGAAAATACAAAGTCAGATTGAAATGTGTACATGTTACAGGAAGAAAATAGAACATGAAAGGGGTTCCCCAAAAAAATGTATTTATTTGTAATTTTTTTTGTTATGCATTCTTAATGAGGCTCAGTACTCCTGCTGATAACCTATTCAAGGTCTGTCTCATGAGCCTTATTTGTATTTTACTTTAATTTGGTGTTACTGGGAGTTCCTTTATCTCTGGTTTTGTCACTGTTTTATTGGAAAGCTTACAAGTAATATCTCTAAGGTGGATGAAGGACACCGACTGGTTTGAAGCAAGTTTTGTCAGAACATTGACCAGTGCACCAACATGCTTGGTAATTTGAACCAAGTTAGATTGTGAATTTGTTTGTATTTGCTTCAGAGTGTTCTCAACCTGTGTGAGACCATTCTTGATACCTTTGACATCAGCCATCCCAGACTTTAAGGTTTCTTGAATACCAGTCATTCCAGTCTGCAATACATTCTGAATATCTACCATGCCAGTTTTCACTGTACCTTGTAGGCCTACCATTCCAGACTGAATAGTAGTTCGAATACTCGCTAGCCCAATTTGCATAACATTCTGCAAGCCTGCTAAGCTGGTCTTTGTAGAGTTTTGTAATTCTACAATGGCTGTGTTCCCTGCCTCCTGCAGCTTTAAAGACTCTTTTGGAAATGCTGGATCAATTGTTTGCATCAATGTCATCAGTACTTTTGTTATTGGTAAAGAATCCTGCCCACACCCCAATTTTGGTTTCCCTGTAGTTGTTTCTAGAATTGGCTCTTCTTTCCGGAACGTGGCGGCTATTTCTGATTTAGGAACAGGTTTCTTCTTTGCAGTTTTATTTCCAAGTATCAGTGGATTCCTTGTGTCATCCTGACTTAAAAATTTAATGATGGCATCATTATGGATAATTTCGGACTCTGTCGTTGGTCTTACTTCATGATGTCTGGGATCACCTAGATGAATTTTAAAAAACAATTGTGACCAGAGTAATATGAACTTTAATGGTGTTGTCACAGCATTAACAGTGCAAGCATTCATGAAAGTTCTGGAATTAATGTAACATTGCAAAGACAGCATTGTTAATTCCTTTTGGTGTCAACTGTGCCACAGTTGGAGTCAGAAGCTTGTTGGTTCAAGTCCATAAATATGAAAAAAAAAGCTGACATTCCAGTACAGTTTTGAAACAGTTCTGCACTATTGGAGGTGCCATCTTTTGGATGAAACATTAAGCGGAGGCCTCTTCTACTCTGGAAGTAAAAGATCCCATGGCAGTATTTTGGAGAACAGGAATATTACTCCAAGCCATGGTCAGTATTTCCCAATCTCACAAAAATTATAATGGCTGTAAAGCTTTGGATGTCCAGTGGTCATAAAAAGCCTCAATAGAAATGACAAGCCTTTCATTGTGAATATTGGTAGCACTACACCAACCAAGATCAGTGGTGATGAGATAGGCTAGTAGTTTTCATTTATACATAAAACAATGAACAAATAAATGTCAAAGTATAACATTCCCAACAGGGCAAGGAATCCTATTTTATAGACTTCATTCTTGAATATTCCTTTTAAAACTTCTGTGAATTGCATCACCTCAGATTCTACATTATATAATTTTTGGATTGGTGAATATCAAACTCTGTTGCCTCCATCAGTGAACTTTTAGTTAGTAGTATAGTGCAGTGGGGCAACCTGTTCAGGTTCTGAAACCCATTGAAAGAGGGGCTTTCAGCTTCACCATTGAAGCCTGAAGTATTTGTGAAGATCCAAGAAACTTAATTTTTGACTTAAGACTAAACTACTCATCTAACAGTTTTAACTTGCTGGATTGTGGATTGGATTGCAGCCAAAAGCAGTTTCTTATTGGGACTGCTCCACTCATGTTTTCTTAGGACTGTGCTAGTAAGATAAACCTAAAATTTAGCTGCCTGAAACAGGTTACTTCCATATGCTAGATAGATGCTGGGACCTCAGATGATGTACTCCAGTTGGCTTATGTGTTTCATATGCATTTTCAGTTATGGAGTTATAAAAACAAATCAGACTCAATTTCCATGAATACCAAACCTTGTTACCACTCATTGAAATCAACATATGCCTGGCCTGAAATATTGCTTTATTCACTTGTGAAACAGTTGCCAACCTAGTATCATACCTTTGACGTTTCTACTTCTGTTGAAAATATGTGGCATAGATTTTGCACACATGTGACATCCATCTTTTGTTTTTGCTAAGCAAACGTAGCCTTCTTTGCAGTCACACACTGCATCCTGAGTTTCAGTGCATTCCCGACGTGCATAAAGTCCCAGATCTGCAACAAAAAGTAAAATTTAAATAAATCCTTTATCACCTTATAACAGTTTTGTTGGATGCAGAACACAAACAGTAAAAAGCTGCTCCTTAATTTCAAACTGTATATGATTAATAAAACTTGAGAAAGCATGCAATTAAAAATCATATTATTGCTGTGTTAACGTAGCAAAAATATTTTTACATAGCCTTGAACAAATGTTTTTCTCAGAATTGTTAATTAACCCACCAAATTCTCTAATTACTGCTTGTGTAGTGGATCGAGATAATTGTCTAGTTATTCATATTCAGTTAAGTTTCAGACTTCTATGGCCATATTGGAGGAGCTAACAAAAATTAACAGTAGACTTGAGTTTCTGTATAAGTCAGACACATGGTTAAGTGCCTGAGACATCTGAAGGCACGTTTGATCCACATGCCTCAGGGGCCATGGATAGGTCAAGGAAGCAAGACCTGAATCAATTCCAGCTTGAACTGGGAACAAACTCCCATGCAATTGAGATCAATCTAATCCATACTGTCTTCAAGACAATTGAGCTGACCACAAGCCTCCCCTCCCCAGCCAGGAAATTCAGTTGCTGTGACAACATGTACTTTTACAAGAACGTAGTAGTCTGGAACCATAGATAGTGATAGTGGAGGCTTCAAGTTTCTTTCCACACATTTGGCTGATCAGGAATCTCTCCTTTCTTAGCCCTACAATTACATATTTTGGAAGGATTTACAAATTGATACACAGCCTGTTTGGCAACATGAACATACCTTCCTTGGCCAACAACTCCCAAAGTAAGTTTAACTGGAGTTTCTGGTTCAGAGATGGGGATGTCACGAGACTTCTTCAACCCCCATACAATACAAAAATACCTTCGGACAAAAAAATCTAGTTCTTTGTATTAACCTTTTTTCAAAATATACAAAGAACACAAAGTACTTCTTGAAAGAAATTTGGAAATCAGTCCACTTTGTTCAGATCTCAGTTGTTAGAGGCAGCTATTACTAAATGTTTACCTGGGTCGCAATATTTACACTTCATACACTTTTCTAAACCATTTGGACGGTCTGTGAAAGCTCCACGAGCACAGGGAACACATGCAGTTGGTGATACTGATGTACAGTGTTTAGAAACACGGGTACCTAAAACCAAAATAAAAAAAAAAAATCAGTGAGATACCTGTGAATGTGATGCTGGAGATACAGAATTGAAATGGTTAGCTTCTCCTAATTTCACAGCAGAAAATCAAATAAAACAGCGAAGTACATCTTACAACAGAAAATGTAATCAGAAGAATATCATTTTCTCCAAAGAAAATGGTACCCACATCCATCAGAGGGATGCAACAAAAATCAGGCACTGCTTTGCTTGCAGAAGATAAATGTAAAATTGGATGTAGCTCCTGACTAGGTCACTGATGTAATTTTCCTGGTAACAAACAGAAAGTGGCTTTGGTTCTCTGGGAAAAGATTCAAGCCACGGGAGTTGAGATAATATTACATCTTCACTTAATCTGTAGTCAACAGTTACTTTTAGTTGGTTATGATTTTCAGGAGAAAAATTTGGAGAGCAGGTTGGGAAAAATAATAAGAATGAAAGGATTTTTTTTAGAAAAAAAAGTTCTTATAGAGCTATGATTAGAATTCTCTACCATCAGTTACTGCTTACACAAAATCTATCAATTGTTTTTAAAAGGGATTGGGGTGGGGGAGGGTGGTAAAGAAGCAGACTATTAAAAAGGTGTGATGACTGATTTTGCCTAGCTAATTTGTGGAGGAAACAAAAAACCAAGGTACACCTGGTTGTTTAAGTACATGTGCTGCAGCATTCTATTGTTCCATCAATATTACTTTGGACTATTCCTTTAAATACATATCTTGAAATGGTAACAAGCTTAGCAAGTAAGCCAGTTTTGCTTAAAAGTTTTAAGTTATTCACACAAAATTTGCTGAAGGGATGAAAGCCTAATTTATTACATAATTATTAGATTAGCAATATCATAACATTGCTACTTGTTGAAATAGCTGAATACTTAGATGTTTCAGTAGTTACACTCATTTGTAAAGGTGGTTGTCTCTCACCTGCTTGACACATGGGACAGCATAGATCCTGAAAACCGTACTCATCTGAGCCACAGCCCATCACCAGTTGCAAGTTAAATATCAACACAAGGACACAACAAATCTAGATGGAAACAAGACTGCATTAATAAATATACTCCTACTGTGTAATGTGAATATAGGAGATTGAATAGTGACATTCCCATAAAAGTAGAACATGGGGCTCACAAGGGCATTTAGGACAATAAATAGCTACCAATAATTAATGCCTACTGAGGTTGTAGACTTGCTCACTGAGCCGGTGTGTTTGACTGCAGATGTTTCGCCACCCTGCTCGGTAATATCGTCAGTGTGCCTCTGGTGAAGCGTTGATGTTCTGTCCCACTTGTTATTTATATGCCCCAGTTGCTGGGTTGGTTGGCATCACTTCCGGGCCTGTTTTTCAGTGGTTTGTATATTGCATCCACTTCTTTGTGTTTTTGATGGAGTTCCAGTTGGAATTCCTTGGCACATCTCTGTTTGGCTTGTGCTATTATGGATGCGTTGTCCCAGTCAAATACGTGTCCTTCTTTGTCCGTGTGTATTGAGACCAGTGAGAATTGATCGTGTCTCTTGGTGGTTAGTTGGTGTTCATGTTTCCTTATTGTCAGTTTTCTTCCAATTTGGCCTATGTAGTGTTTTTCACAGTCCTTGCAAACATCTGCAGTCAGACACAGTGGCTCAGCGAGCAACTCTACAACCTCATCCACAACCTGAGCTACAAATGTTCTCAAAAAAACTTTAAAGATTATTACATAGTTTTTTATACAACTGATTTTTTTTGTCCTAAAGTAAATTAATAATTCAGAAAAAGGCTCCAATAATTTTGTTTGTTAATTTAACTTGACGGGCTGAATTTGGAGATGCCAGTGGATCCGGATATTGAGGCAAGTGGTGTGGAATTTCATGACTCAAGCAAACATTCTGGTTTCTTGTTACCACTCCACACAAAGCCATTTTGCTGGAGACAAGATTGGGGTGTGGTGGGGGTACCCAACTGCATGTAATTGATAAAGAATTTCCCTGGAATTTTCCATTCAGCCTCCAAGTCCTCAGAAGTATCCAAAAACAGCACCACTTCACTGGAGTACACTTACCTAATGGCAGGCTGAGGGCTCAATGCTCCACGCAGGGTTAGAGGTCCTGTAGAATGATGGTCAAACTACTCAGTATTTTTGTTCCTAGAAGTTAAAAAATTGGAACAGGATACTACTTCATTTACCTACCAGGGCATCCTGTTGCTTCCTCAGGGATGAAGAGTCTCCTGTTGGCTTTAATTGGACACAAACCTGTCCTCTGGGCCACTTAATGACCAATTTGAGGAAAATTAGAAGTGATTGTTCCTGATGCAGTGTGGACTCTGACCCCTAGTTGAAACTGATGCTGGAATCCTGAAGACTGCAAGGAAAATTCTGCTCAAGGTCTTTGACAAGTCACTTCACAACAGCTTGCCACAATTGTGAAAAAGGACTTGGAAGAATAGTAAGAGGTATTCATGCTTTATATGACAGGATCTTATTGTATATTAGGTATGGATTTATGATGGCAAATTTTCATATGGCAGCTATTGCAAGAACTTTCTGTTGGCTGGCCAAGTAGAATTTGGTTTCCTGATTCACTCATTTCTATTCCAATGATTTTATTTACTACCACTACTCTGATAGTGATAAAATAAATTGGTCACAAATTGGTATCCTGATAGCAGATGCCCTCTTCTGAAAATAAATGCAGACTTTAAAACCATATTTCACAAACTCGTGATATCCCATTTTACTTCACAACTAATGAAGTGCAGTCCTTTAACAAAGGAAATGTAGCGACCCATAAACAGAACTGCACTTTATATACTGCAATGGATCATTTTAAGTCCATTTGAGAAGACAAACAGGGTCTTATTTGTCTGATCTGATAAGGTGCACCTCTACTAGTTCTGTACTGCCCTGGTACTGGACTGCAGTATCATCCTGTCAGTT